>CM034308.1:9488463-9821059 GCA_019925795.1 Dendrobium chrysotoxum
TTATTTTTTAATGAAACTTAAATTTAGGAGTGTTTGAATAGCCGTTGGGACCATTTGTAAGCAGCGATCAACAAATCAGAAGAGGTGGTTGACCTGTTTGCAACTACGAATCACTGCAGGGCAAATGGAGCTCACTGCATACTGAATAAACATTATCAAACATAAGCAGGGTATGTGTAGCATTATGTATATAGCAGAAGCAGAACAATGTAATTTTCTTGGTAAAATATAAGTCCACACTAGCGACAGCACAAGCTGCTGCTCTAGAAATAGAGAGATTGCTACGTGCGGCGGATTATGTAATGTAGTTTTATGTGCGGAATACATAATGAGTACATAGCTATGTATGTATTCTGGTAATCTATATGTGAAACTACGTACATAATTCGCATTTTGCGTACCAAATTATATGCGAGCAGCAAGCTTAAGAAACTTAAACTTCGTTTGGGACAGTTTTTTTATTGCTTTCTAAAGTAGTTTTTCAATACAAAAATTTCTAGTTCAAGAAATTTTTTAACAGTAAGAAAGTTATGACAAACGAAGCCTTAAAGGATGGCATGAGGAAAGGTTAGAATAGCGCCTGTTAGTCCTAAGATAATGAATGGTAATAACAGGAAGCAAAGTATATGTATGGAAGGTTACCTAATACTAGATAAAGTCTTGCATCATATAGGCAACCTCCTTGCTCCATTGGAAAAGCTCAGCCCAACTCAAAAGAAGCTCAAAAACTGAAGTGTCGAAAGTTAGATAGATTACTGAAGGATACATGGTGCATCCTTAGGGTAGTCTAAGGCTTCTCCAATGCTCAAAGGATAAAGGAATTATTACGTGCGGAATCCGGACGTAGAGTTGCATCTGGACTCGACGTATTTATTGATTATTTTTGCTGAGTATTTACTGTGTATTTACTGAGTATTAAATACGCAGTAAATACTCAGTAAATATTCAACAAATACATAACAATATAAAAAATTATATTTTGACCATGTGTAAATATTTCATTGGAGTCCGAATATTCCTCTACATCCGGACTTCGCACGTAATAATCTCTCCAAAGGACATGCACCACATATACACAAATGATTCCCCAAAGATGGCCCGGGCATGCCCAACATTGGCTATGTGAGACTATGAAGTAAGAATATTAAGGTGCCAATACATCTACAACTCCTGAATAAAATTTGTTTACTCAAATCCCTAAAAAAAAAAAGACAAGGAGATTTCACCTTCTTATCCACGGAACATGTGTAACTTGATATGACTTAGGATCTTAGAAAATCACAGAATATAACCTATTCTCTATGTAGAAGGTCATCCTAAAAGATGTTCATAAAAACCATGGAACTCATCTTGAGATATTCAATTCTTCTTCCTTTTTTTTTTTTTATTCCTATTATTTTGTAGCATTAATTTTAAGGAATAAAGAACTAAAAGGAGTCGGCTCCTTAAAATTTCTACCCAGCTTATTTGTCATTCATCTCATCGACTAATCTCCTTGAATTAATCAAACCTATTAAATTCTTCCTCTCAGTCCTTTAACGTCCCTCAATTAGGAATCAACATTTTTTATGGATTCCTCATTGAAACATTGCGGGTCCAAAGAAATAAGTAGCTATTCAAGAAGGGTCAATAGCATTAAAATACATGGTCCAATAGCTCAATAACTTCAGATCCAAAATTGATAACTTGGTCATGTTAATAATGGTGGCCAAGGACCCGCTAAAGCTTAGATGCAAGAAGTGTATTGAGTGCCCATGAACAAAGCAGCTCCATAGTTACAAGCAAATCCTATAGTAATATATGTTGAGAGAGCTGGAGAGAGCTCTCCTTTTTCCCAACAACCAACTTTAAGAGGATCCGAGTTGTGGACTTCGAGGATGTCCTCCCTGCCAGCTAGGAAGATTTTTGTTCTTGTGTAGTCATCGCTCCTCGATCAACATCACCATTCACCGTCGAGATCCTTGGTAAACTACAACTACAAAAACTTATAATTGTATAGCTAGACTCTTATAGAGGTCTAACCAAACATGTAGAGTATCTTGTTGAATTATAGGTCATGATATATCTTCATCTAACATCTAAGATAAGTGTAAAGTACTCTTAAAGGTCATCACGCTTTGCTAGTTCTTCAAACTCCTCCCTTCAAGCATCACTTCTTACAAATAATTCCAAAAGAAGCTCCAAGCTCAATTCTCTAGCTTAAAGAAACCTAGAAAGAGCTGTAAAATTCTTCTTTGCCTGCAGTATAAAAAGAGCAAATCTTTATAGGGCTACACGGATATTGTGGCTTTACCTTCACCAGAAATTTGGCCAAACCTATAAAAGTCATTCTCCACTATTTATCCTTAATAGCTGCTACTAATATTGTTTATTTCATTTAATAATTTATCTATCTATTTTTCTAAGTTCTACCATACATCCATTTGAGTATTTTGTTTTTACCACTCAACTTATTTGTTAATAACTTTTTGTTCCCTTAAACTTGAACCTATAACATGGCTAGTTTAATCGTAGTTTATTTAAAAAATTACTCTTAAATTTATCAACACCATCAATGACTTTATCCCAACCATTTTTTGTTTAATTTTGGGAATTCTCATACTTAATTCATTCTTGCATGGTGTTTCTTATAAGGTTAAATATATACCAATCACGCTCCATTTTTACCCCTTCCAAGCTATTATAAGGCATAACAGAACCAATTAATCTAGATAAACATAATTTTCATCATACCCATCATAATTTAATTCATCAGAATCAAATGAGTGAAGAACAGTTTCTCTACAGTCGAAAATTCTACATAACACTTAACAATGTTTTAATAAAATCATCATATGCATTAAAATAAAAATATACTTATAGGCTTTCCATTTATATATTATTTCAATACATCAAGTTATTAGTCATTTATATGAAGAATCAATCAAAAAATGACAACATGAACATAAAATTGATAAAAACTTTCCAATTTCTATATTTTTATTCATTTTTAATGTTCAATTCTTTCAAAATATCATATCATATTTATAGGCTCCGGCCTCCTTGTATCATCATTCCCTTGATAGAGATCAAACCGTTCCAACTCTCAAGTAATAAGAGTTAAGAATTCCTTTTGTATTTCCCTGATACAGGTCGAATAATTCCAACTCTCCAATATCAGAGTTAAGAATTCCTTTTTATTTCACTGATATGGTTTAGACCAACTAACTCTTCAATATCAAAGATCATTTCTTCCTGTGCAGTCATCAAAATTAGCATACCTATCCCACATAATTTGGCCTTTCATAGAATCCTTGAATTTTATTCTCATTAATTTAGTGTCATTTAATCCTTTATGTTCTTGGCATTGACATTGTAGAAAAGCAGAACCAGAGAAACAAGAAGAAGACAAAGTAATAACAGGAGAACAGAGAAAGTATTATTAGATTCAGCCAACATACATACATCCGTAACTATTTATAGAACTAAGGACTAATAGTTGGCTGCCACGTATAGCAGTTACAGGCAAGGCTATAGAGTATACAAATATTATATAGTCTTGTTATTATGCTCTAATATCCCCCGGCAAACTGATGGGTCTTGAGTGACCGTCAGTTGATGTCTAAAGCTTGTGAAACCTTGGCGTGGAAAGAGATTTGGTAAGTATATCTGCTACTTGATCAATAGTACTAATAGGAAGCATGCGAATATGTTGATGATGAATATGATCACGAACAAATCGGTGATCGATCTCTATATGTTTTGTACGTGCGTGAAATACTGGGTTGTTTGCCAGTGCTATTGCCGATGTATTGTCGCAGTATACATTTGTTGGTTGGTCTTGGGTAGCATTGAAATCAGCAAGAATACGTCTGAGCCAGATGATATCAGCAGTTAGAGCCGCTAGTGCCCTATATTCAGATTCAGTTGAGGACCGAGCAACTGTAAGCTGCTTTTTGACTGTCCAGGAGATGAGTGTGTCTCCGAGAAATGACCAAAACCCGGATGTAGATTTTCGCGAGACAGGATCACCGGCCCAATCAGCATCTGAAAAGGATTTATGCTGAAGATTAGATTTTGTAATCGGTAGGCCGTAATCGATAGTACCTTTAAGATATCTGAGAAGCCGTTTTAGAAGGTAGACATGTTGAGGCTGAGGTTGATGCATATGTTGTGAGAGCGTGTTGACGCTGTAAGAGACGTCCGGCCTTGTGAGAGTTAAATATTGGAGGGATCCAGTTATTTTGCGGTAGGTAGAAGGATCAGCGAGAATATCGTCAGTGGGAATGTCTTGAGGGAGCTTGGTGCACGTTGGATTGGAGAGATGATTGCAGTCCGTGAGATGAGCTAGCTGCAGAATAGATGTCACGTATTGTTTCTGTGACAGGAAGAATTGATTAGCTGTGCGGGAGATTTGAATTCCAAGAAACGAATGAACGTCACCGAGATGCTTCATTGCGAATTTTGTGTTGAGCTGGTTTAGGATAGACTGGATGGTTGCGGGATTTGAGCCGGTGATAAGAATATCATCCACGTAAATTAACAAATAGATTTGAGTGTCATGCTGTTTGAGAATGAGGAGTGACGGGTCGAAGGTACTATGCTTAAAGCCGAGTGTCACCAAGTAAGAAGTGAACATATTGTACCATAGACGGGGAGCTTGTTTGAGTCCATAAAGAGCCTTATACAGACGGCAGACGTAGTCCGGGTTGGTATTATCTACAAATCCTTTTGGTTGGAGCATATATACAGTTTCTGATAGATCTCCATCAAGGAAAGCGTTTGCTACGTCAAGTTGCTGAACCTTCCAGTTGTTGTGCAGAGCGACGGCAAGCAGGATACGGATAGTAGGGAGTTTGGCAACTGGACTGAACGTGTCTGTGTAGTTCAATCCGTATTCTTGACGATTTCCTTGGGCTACAAGACGTGCCTTATATTTAGCAATGGAGCCGTCAACATGAAATTTAGTGTGGTAAGTCCATTTACAGCCCAGCAGTGAGGAATTAGGTGGACATGGAACTAGACTCCATGTGCCTTGCTTTTGTAAGGCAAAGAACTCCGATGCCATGGCTTGTCTCCATTCGGGATACCGACTGGCTTCCGTATATGTAGTAGGATCAGACGGAGGTAGTGGAGAAACTTGATGATGTAATAAATTCATGGGGAGACGGGGTTTAAGAGAGCCGGTTCGCTGCCTGGTAACCATGGGATGGACCGAAGCGTGAGAGGGAGATGGATCAGGTGGTTGATCGGAAGGCTGAGATATATTCTGTAGAGATGAATGTAGTGGCTGAGGAGGAATAATTGGCTCAGAAGTCATGATCATATTCGAATTAGGCTATTGGACAGATAGATCATCTTGCGACTGAATGGACATAGTAGTGGCTGAGTTGTGGTTCTGTTGCATGGCCCGTGTGTGGGAGGAGGGATTTGCCGCTGGATTGAAATAAGAAACCGAGGCGGGTGTTAGAAGCAGTGGTGAGGTCTGCGCTTGATCCTGAATAGGCAAAGAATTAGCATGTCTGAATGGAAACACATTTTCATTAAAGATAGTATGTCTTGAAATTATAATTTTGTTGGTAGAAATGTCTAGACATTTGTAGCCCTTGTATGTGTCCGTGTAGCCCAAGAATACATGCGAGGTGGCTTTTGGCTGAAGTTTATGACGAGAGTGAGCCGGTGTAAGTGGAAAGCATTCACAACCAAAGATCTTAAGGTGATTGTATGTAGGTTTAGTTTTATGAAACAGTTCAAACGGGGACTTATTGTGGGTCGTGAGAGACGGCATCCTATTAATAAGATAAACTGAAGTAACAACAGCATCTGGCCAATAAGTATAGGGAGCAGATGTTGTAGATAGAAGCGTTCGACTAGTCTCGATTATGTGTCGGTGTTTCCGCTCTGCCAAGCCGTTCTATTCCGGAGTGTAAGGACACGAAATTTGGTGTATTATACCGTGGGTTCTCAGATAATTGGAAAAATTATGATTAACGTATTCCGTCCCACCGTCAGTTCTTAACGCTTTAATAGTATGTGAGGTATAATTTTCAACTTGAGTTTTAAAGTCCATAAAGACATTAAGAACTTCGGATTTGGAACGTAAAGGAAATACCCACGTAAAGCGAGAGTAGTCATCAACAAAAATAACGTAATACTTATAACCTTGGTGCGATACCGCTGGAGCCAGCCCCCAGACATCGGAATGAATGAGAGCAAGAGAAGATTGCTGACTATGTTTTGATAGCTCAAACGTAAGTTTGTGACATTTAGAAGCATTGCAAGAATTACAAGTAAAATCTTGTTTTCCTAAATTGAGATTAGGATTGCTACTAGAAATAAGATCGAAAGTCCTCTTGTGAGGGTGACCGAGCCTCTGGTGCCAAAAAGTGGTCGCCGAGGTTGAGACCGCTAATGCTTGATGAGGAGAGGGAGATGAATTGATCGGAACCGTGTAGAGGCCCTCATTGCAGGGACCTTGAAGAATAACTTTGTGCGTCGTCATGTCCTTTAAGATAAAGCCATGAGGATCAAATATAATATAGATATTGTTATCTTTGGTTAGTTGAGATATGGACAGTAAATTGTAATGAATAGAAGGGGAATGCAAAATCTGTGAGAGTTTCAGCTTACGAGACGGGGTCGGGAGAAGTCCCGCCCTGGTGTTAGCGATGTCCACCGAGCTGCCATCACCGATCTTGATATTATCCGAGCCTTGATATGGCTTGGAAATGGAAAGATTGTCGAGCGAATTCGTAAGATGCGTAGATGCTCCCGAGTCCAAGAACCAGTTGGCTTCAATGTTTTCTGGATTGGCATACAGAGCCTTGGTGTTGTGTTTGGCAGGCGGTGTGTATTGTACATTTAGGCGATGCCAGCAAGACTGAGCAGAATGCCCTTTCTTGAGGCAGATTTGACAGATAATAGAGGCGTTTGCATTAGACCGAGAGGAGATATCGTTGTTGTATGTGTTTCGGCCATGAGATCTGCGACCTCTTCCTCTGTTCGTGAATAAAGCTGTGTTCAGATCTGGGCTGGCAGAAGATCTGGCGGAGTCCGTAGCAATGTTCACTTCTTCACTGAGAAGAAGGGGATAAAGTTGATCCAAAGTGATAGGCGTGAGCATCGTTCTAATAGCAGTTTTGAAGGATTGATATGAGGGAGGGAGGCCATTTAAAATGTACAAGATTATATCCTCCGTATCAACCACTGAGCCGGCGGCCGCAATCTGATCCACCAGAATCTTGATTTCGATAAGGTATTGAGTCATGGTAGAGTTCTTGAGGGAGATGTGATGAAGTTCATTCTTTAGTTGAATGACTTTGGACCTATTTGTAGATTGAAAACGTGTTTCCAAGGTAAGCCAAATGGCAGCCGTGGTTTCGAGAGAGATGACATAGGGTAAGACTGACGGCGAAATCGTCGAGCAAATGGACGCCGAGATGTTTTGATTGGTAAGAACCCATTGAGAGAATAAAGGGTTAGGGTGGGATGAGCCATCAGGATTCGGCAAGAACTGAGTGGGAGGAGGAGAGTTTGGATCAAGAAAGTGATGAAAACCATTCACACGAAGAACCTTTAAGATTTGCGATCTCCAGATGTAGTAGTTGTCCGGAGCTAGTTGAATCGTTATGATGGTTTTGAGATTTGAAACAAGAAACTTCAAAGCGGAGGGGATGATGGGATCTGTATTATATTTTGGAGCTGGGAGGTAGCGGAATGCGCCATAGGAGATCAGAAACCTACTTCTGATACCATGTAGAAAAGCAGAACCAGAGAAACAAGAAGAAGACAAAGTAATAACAGGAGAACAGAGAAAGTATTATTAGATTCAGCCAACATACATACATCCGTAACTATTTATAGAACTAAGGACTAATAGTTGGCTGCCACGTATAGCAATTACAGGCAAGGCTATAGAGTATACAAATATTATATAGTCTTGTTATTATGCTCTAATAGACATAAACATTTATTATTCATTCATAATAATTTACATTGATGATAAAATATGATACATGTGCAATATTCGTTTATGCATCGTATACCATTAAACAAGCTTATGCTTGAATTGAAGAGGAATGATCTGAAATATTTAAAAAATGGTCATACACTATGCATAATATGCATTAAGCCTTTTTTGTATTTTTTGATAATGTCTTTTAACATGCAGAATTTTCTACATATGCAATCATAACAAGTCAAGAAAATCATAAAATGTGCAAACTTTAGCGATATGAACTATTAGACCCTTACATTAAAAGTTGAATATCTCACTGGAATAATTAGGTCCTCTGTTGAGAATCTGCAAATCTTGCCGAACAAAAATGTAGGAAATGCAGTGTCTGAAATCTAGCGTGTACCTCAGCTAATTCAGAGAGAAGTTAACGAACAAAACGACGCTCAGGCGTATGCCTTACGCCAGAAGTAGAAACCACGCTCTCCCGTGTGCCAGAAGTCAGAGAAGAGAACCATGCCCCAACATGTAGTAGAAGCCAGAGCAGAATTCTTGAATCACTACAGAAAAAAAAAACAGCAAAAGCAGAAAAAGAATAGGAAAACACATGTGAATACTTCTTTATTGAAGAGAATTTTCTTCAAGACCACTTTCATTACACGTAAAACTGAAATGAAATTGAATCACAAAATCTAACATCCTCTTAACCACAGACTTTTTATTTTTCTTTTTCTGACAACACTTTCTTTTGTACGCAACCAAAATTACCTTCTTTGCTCTTCTTTCCTTCTCTTCTTTTCCTTGTCTTTTCCTCTCTTTTCCTGCATGTGCTACAGCACCCGAGCCCAGCAACTTCCACCTCCTTGCTTATGGTCTGTTACCTTTCCACCCCAGTTCAGGCTTTCGATTAAGGGGATATCCAAGGGATATGCTATATATATATATATATATATATAGTTTTAATATCAATTGGAATCCATCGCCTAAACCTCTACCGCCTCAACTGCTCCTGGAAATTTCGGGAAAACTACCACTGCTATAGTGCAATAGTTCAATGTTACAGTACTATGTAAAACTTGGAAAATTTTGATTAAATTGTTTGAGTGCAATTTTGAACTATCATATTGTCAATAGATATTGCTACCATAATCCCTCTTATAAAATCACAACTCAATTTCTCCTTTTTACTAATAAACTCAACATGACTAACAATAACCTTTTTTCCACCAATACTTAGATCAATATAAAATAACAAATCTAATTATAATTTAATTAAATTTACCATTTTGAGTCTACATAATATTTTATTATCACATAGTACTCATGAGATACTTATTGATTTTAATGACAATCTTAACTCTGGACATTATATCTCCGTTTATATTTTCATTCTTAAGCATAATCGATATAAATACTTAAACTCAACACACATGGGTATCACCTGATCTTTAGCAAACCTGAAGCATTATTATTAGTTTTAGACCTAAGAAAATTAAATATCATATACTCAAACTAAATTCTGTTACTCTTAATTCTCTTATCTTCTAAATATTTCATTCATAATTCTAACTTTGGCTTGCTTCAACAGAGGGCTCTTTTTTTTTTTTTGAAACATACCCACAGTAGAAGCCTATGCGTTAATATAAAGTAAAATTACAAGTCCTTAATGAATCACAGCCCTCTAAAAATACAATGATTGAAATAAAACCTAAGGGCCACAATTCAGCCTAATACAATCAAAAGCACAAGGAAAAACAAAAGGAAAACAAGGCAAACCACCAAAAAAGCCACTGAAAAGGAGAACAGAGGACAGCCAAGCATCCACTCCAGGAAGTCAACAACTGGACAATAAACAGCAGCATCTTGACCATGAAGCTAATCTGCATAAGGAAAGCAAACAGAAAAGACCCACAGGAAGAAACCCACCACAGGACAACCAAAAAAGAGCTCACAAGAGGAAAAGAAAAACACCAAAAACCCCCTAACCAAACAACCCAGCCAAATCAAACCCCAAAGGCAATCCAGCAAGAGATAGACCGCAACCTAAGACAAATCCAAACCAACCACGAACAAAGAGATCCACAACCGGCAAGCACCACAACCCGGAAACCCAAAAAACAGAAGACAACCCAGAAGAAGACAACAACAGAAAAAAAGAAAGGCACACAGCCTACTTCCTTTTATGTTTCCTCCTACGACGTTTGCCACCCCCAAGGCAAAAGCTTTTTCAACGATTCAACTTACATTCAAGTTATACACCGCATGATCATTATCCTCCAGCCCATCCAAATCATCCCCACAAAGAGAAGAAAAAGACTCATCAAGCCAATCATTTTAATCCACACCAGAACCATCCAAGTTAACCGCCAGATGAGCCTTTAAAGCATAATTAGAGATAAGCGCAACAGGAACATCAATAAAAGGCACGTTCGATAGAATTGATTCCAATAAATCCAAAGACGGCTCAACAGAAGCAGTAACCAAGTCCCCAAAGTCCAATTGAACCCCAATTGCAATAGGGCTAGCGGAGACCACAACTCCACCACCCCCAGAAACCAAAGAAACTGAAATATCACCAAAATCCGCCACAGCATCAACACAAATTGAACTATCAACATTTTTAGCCACAGAATCAACATCATCAGGAGAAGAAACACTACGACGAGCAGGAGCATCCAAAGCATTACCAACCTCACCACTCTCAACAGGCAAGAGCCCACCCACAGGGCTAACAACCTCTCCGTCCCGACGGTCCAGAGGGATAAAATCATCAAAAACCGCAACTTCACCATCACAGACATCAACATTAGAATCAAAAAGAAACATTAGGACTAGCTACCAAGTTGACTAAGCAAGGGTTAGGCTCAGAAGCCCTAGCAACAACCTCATTAATTCCACATGAAGGAGCCACAGGCAAAACAACAGACGACCGATAAGCTATCCCCTCAACATGTGATGCAAGCAAAAATTAGGAAAAACCCCTAATTTTTATAAGCAAATGAAAATACAACCATACTAGATCTCCCCAACATTTTGGAGACCACAAAAGACAAAAAATATAAAAAACAACAATCTTAAAACATAAAAGACACTTATAAACATGAAATAACACCAACACTTCCTAAAGTTGCATTTCATTCATTTGAGAAGAAAGATACAAGTGGGGTGGAACTTGCGTAGAGAAGAAAGAGGTTAGAAGCCCGAGAAGAAAGAGGAGAAGCTCGCAATCTTTCCTAGAAGGAGAGGAGAAGAAGTAGAGAAATGAGCTCGCAAGCTCTTCCAAAAAACCCTCAGGTTTCTAAATATTTTCTCACATCATAAACTCTCTCTTGAAAACCCTAGGACATACTAACTTGCTCTGATACCATTTTGATGTAGGCAAGGATTCAAAGGAAACCTTGGCTACAAAAAGAAAATTAAATAAAAAAAAAATTTAGGTCTCCACAATACATTGGAGACCTAAAAAAAAAGAAATAAACTTTCCATAACATTTAAAAAGGACACTTACAAACTTTTATAACAAAAACATAAAACAATTAGGACTTCATGACACCCTAAAGAAGCTTACAATCTTTTAGAAGAAAGATACAGGTGGGGTGTAAACTTGTGGAGAGAAGGAGGTAAGAAGCCAAGATGAATTAGAAGAGGACAAGCTCGCAAGCTTTCCTAGAAGAGAGGAGGAATGGAACAAGCTCGCAAGCTTTTCCAAAGAAGAACAAACCCTCAGGTTTTTGGCTCCAAAAATATCATCATAATCTCTCTTTAAACACACAAAACAACTTATATTTATAGGAGGAAAGAGGCAGCCAAACAGCCAAACAGTCCGACTGAACCCCTGCCTCCTGTCTGGTATTACCCACACAAAACTCGAACAGTCCCCTTCTTCCTTCGCCAATCAATCTGAAATCCTGATCCGCCTATACCTGTATTCACCGATTTAAGGACCCGCACCATTAAATCTCTGATCAGGGAGGATGATTTTAAAATTGAAGATTCGCGCCATTGATAATAATATGGGCAAGATGAATTTTAAAATTGCAGACCTGCGTCGTGATTTTTAATCCGGGCGGATGGTTTTAAATTCGAAGACCCGCGCTGTAAATTTTAATTTGAACGGATGGTTTTAAAATTCAAAGACCTGTGCTGTGATTTTTAATCCAGGCAGATAGTTTTAAATTTAAAGACCTCGTGTCGTCGATCTTTGATTCGGGCTAGAAAAAATTGCAGCAAATGCCGTTCTGACTTCCCCAGGCAGGGAGGGGACAAATGCCGAAATTTCCTGAAGATTGCCTTTAGAATGATTGGAGAGCAATTTAAAATCCAAGAACAGTTGATTTGAGAATGATTATTTTTTGAAATCAAATATTAATTAGTTGGTTAATTTATTTAACTAATTGGAATTTCAAATATAAATCAAAATTAAATTGATTGATTAATTAAATTTAAAATATAATTTAATCAATTAATTTAAAATTATAATAAAAATTTGAAATTTATGTTAATTAATTAAAAATAATTAACCAATTAATTTCAATTTTAAATTTGAAATTGAATTTAATAATTAATAAATCTATTTTCAAAATAATTGTTAATTAATTGAGCAATTAATTAATCAATCAATTAAATATTAATTAATTAATTAAATTATATTGAGCATAATTTAAAAAATATGAAGAAAACCACTCTGGTGAATTTTCTTTTAAAAAGCAAGAAAAGAAAATACTATTTTCCACTAACCAGCCCAAGGTACAAGCTACATGAAACCAACACAACTCAAACTCAACTCAACTCAACTCAACACAATACAACAAACAAAGCTCTCACAAACACAACTCCAACAAAAACTCAACACTCTCCAACTCAATCCAAACCTGTACAAGCTCCCCAACTCTAATAAGTTGCTGCTAGTACAAAACTCCAAACACCTACAAGTAAATAAATGAAACTGATTAACATTGAAATAACTGCTAAAGAAAGAACAAAGCTACACTAAACTACTGTACTGAAATAGAAAAAGAACATAGTTAGGGATGTCAAAAATTGACACGGCCCAAAAACCCGACTCTAACCCAAACTTAATTTTTCGGATTAGAGTCAACCCGTTTTAAGAATGGGTCGGGTTCGGGTCCCAATTTTTGACTCGTTTCAAATTTCGAGTCAGGTTTGGGTCAACCTGAAACGGAACGGGTGAGCTTTAGGGTCACTTCTTCTCCAAAATCCCGTAAATCAGCCGAACTTTTGGATTTTCAATACAGGATTAAAGGCAAAATAGAGAAGCAATGAGATTAATGATTTTATAGGATTTAGATTTCGTTTGGAACAATTTTTGTCCACTGTTCTTTGCCTTTTTTTATAAAATATTTACGAAGCTGGAACTCGTCCTTCTCCCCCCAAAATCAAAATTCTGTAAACCCTTAGTGAATGTTGGGTAAGATCGTTGAAGCCTGAAGAAGCAGCGACATGTGAAATCCTTCTGGTGCCTTAATTTACTTAATAGGGGATTTATGATAAAATGGGTGAGAAACAAAATTTAAGATTCTATTGATTTTAAAGATCTAATTTTTGCTATTTAGTTGGATTTCGGTCAAATTCTTCTTAGAAAATGCTATACCCAACAGCTCGGTGATGGTGATTTATTCTCTCAAATAGCAGTGGGTCAATATCAGGTTCAATCCGAACCTAACCCGCAACCCGTTTTTGACACCCCCTAAACATAGTACTGCAGCAAAAACACTAGTGTTGGGCTAGTGAGTAATTGAAAAAACTAAAATCTAATGTCAAGCTAGCAAATAACTGTAGACTAAAATACTTACAGGCTACAGTCCAATCTACCCTAAACAATTTATTAGGCTACTTCCTAAGAGAAGCAATAAGTCCTATAACCAAACTAATGGGCATTCTAGTCGATAGGACTAGGTTATAAGACCCACTATTGGGGCACTTTTAAGTGAAGTAATAAGCCCCACACTTTAGGAAATCTCTAAATAAAATGCAATATCCCAAAATCTCAACCAAATTCAAATTAATGAGCATCTTAGTTTAAAAGATTAAGTTGTAAGACCTGCTTTTATACAGCTTCACAAGGAAAATCATAAGACCTACCTCAAATCAAAACAAAATTAATGGGCATCCTAGTCTAAAGGATTAGGTTGTAAGACCCACTATTGGGTCACTTCTAAATAAAGTAATGAGACCCACATTTTAAAAAAATTTCTAAATAAATTGCAATAACCCTAAAATCCAAACAATCAAATTTAAATTAATGGACATCTTAGTCTAAAAGATTAAGCTGTAAGACCTATTTTCAGGCAAGTTCCTAAGGGATGTTATAAGACCTATCCCAAATCCAAACAAAATTAGCGGGCAGTTTAGCCTATAGGGCTAAATTGTAAGACCCACTAATGGGCTACTTCCAAAGAGAAGCAGTAAGACTCATCCTACCCAAATAACTATGAAACTTTTAATGGGAGTCGTGAGACCTATTATTTTGGAAATGAAATATCAAACCCTCAAACAAACAGGCATCTTAATCTAAGGGATTAAGTTGTAAGACCCACTTTAGGCAACTTCCAACCCACTTTTGTAAGACCCACTCGAGATCTCTAAGAGGAGGTAACCCATTAATCAGATTCCCTAGACACTATGATCAATGATTATTAGTATTAGTAAATTGAAACCTTTGGTATACCCGGGACGACGGAACCATGGGATCTTGATCGGGTTTACCTCTATTTTCCTCATAATTGAGCCTAAAACATATCTAAAATTATTCATCCTTAATCGAGAGTTCTCTCTTACGTGTTAAGAGGGGTAATTAACTATGAGTACTTGCACTCATGGGAAGTAAGGACCCAGATCTAATTAAACCCTGACACTACCCTACGGCTGCAAGGCGGGATTCGCGTCGACGCGCCATTTTTCTTGAGCCAACATCAAACCACCTTGTGTTTGAACACAAATAACAGCTCCTACATACATATCCTTAATGACTTGAATATATACATTATTAACTCTTTTCTTTTCTAGAACTCTCAAGAGCACCTTTCTTGGAACTTTATGAAAAGCTTTCTTTAAATTAATAAATATCATATGCAGATCCTCCTTACTCTCTCCATACTTCTCCATTAAACCTCTCAACAAATATAAAACTTCCATAGTAGACCTACCTGTTAAGTGTAAATTGTGTCATGTTTATTGTATTTAAATTTCAATGAAAATATATTGTTTTAGTTGGGTTTGTACAGCAAATGTTCAATATTGCAAAAATTACAAGTGTTCAGCAGCGTCATAGCGCCAGATTATATCACACCACAGCGCTGAGTTCAATCAAGTCGAGGCGCCCCTTTTCGACGTTGCAGCACTAGACTTCTCTATTTGCAAGAGCCAAAGTGGTACCATAGTTAACGCCACTGTGCTAAAATTCATCATTGCAATGCCAGGTATGTAACGCGCCAGAATTAAATTTGGAAAAATTATTTATTTCATCTAGAAAATACTTGTGAAATCAATTTGCAAAACGGACACATGACGATCCCAAAATCCCTAAAAAACTATTTGTTTGGATCAAAATATGGGATATTACAATCTCCTCACCTTAGAAAAATGTTGCCCTTGACATATCCACAGAGAAAACAGATAAATAAAGATAAATTCAATTCGTAAATATGTCAAAACTAATCAATACGATTCAAAACCAATAAATCAATTAAAATCTGTTCAAAATCTCCAAAATAATGCATGCAATCAATCATGAGTTCATTCAAAACAATCATACTCCCACATATCATTCAAAGACAATATACTATGCAAATTATTAATCAATCAAGTCAAGGATTGAAAATTTTACCAATGGATCTTCCAGGTGCATTCTTATCCTCTTGCTAGATCAAACTGTAAACTCTGGGTCGTACAGGTGGCAGTGTTGGTGTAGCAGACTGTGTAGGTCCTCTTTGACTTTCAACTATCCTTCTTCAATCTGTCCTACTCATAGACCCTTCAATGTATTCTCTAGATCCAATGGTCCTCTGTCTATAGCCTTGTCTGGCTTTCTCCCCTCTAAATCTAGATCCTGTCCCTTGTCGATGTAGTGGACAATCAGTCATCCGGTGTCCTCGCTACCCATATCTTAAACATCATCAACTCATCGAAAAACACTCTCTATTATGTCTCTTATCACATTGGGCACACTTCAGTACACCCACACTGGACTCAGATGCAGATCCTCTCATGTTGTCTTAATATTTACCTCTCTTTTCACTACTCTCCCTCCTAGTTATGTCATCTCCCTATCTCTTCTTACTCATATCCTATTTGAACAGTAGAATAGGCAAGTCATTCTCCACCAATCTCGCTCTCTCAACAAACTCCGAAAACTCCTAAATCCTTAGCGGTATAAGTGGATGCCTCAATTCATCCTTCAATCCTCTCATAAACCTGTAGCATTTTTTGTCAGCAGTACTGACCAGTTGAGGTGCATACTTAGCCAGTACAGTAAACTTCATCTCATAATGCATTACTGTTCTATTTCCCTGCTCCAACCCCATGAAAGCCTCCTGCATCTGTTGTTGGGTTGACGGAGGTACAAACCCATCTCTAAAGACAACAATAAACTCTATCCAAGTGATCTCTACATTCATCTTTCTTTGGCATTTCTTTTTAAGCTGTACAATCCACCATCTCTCAGCTTCTCCTTTAATTCTTTGGGCACTGCATGCTTTCAAATATCTTCTCTATCCTCAATAATTAGTCCTCGGCTACCTATGGTTCTATAGCTCCCTTGAAGAATGGGGGTGGCTTCAATTTATAGAACATCTATAAATGCATGTCCTCTTCTGATTCCTTATGCCCCACTTGTCTACTATGAGCATCACTCATAGCCTATGCAAGCATGCTGGCTAGATGCATCAAACTATTAGAATTCACTGGAGCTACTGCTGCAGTACTCTGTCTATTATATGTATCCTGATCGGTAGGGCCCATTTATCCACTAATAAAATCTCCTTTCCTCATCAATTAATTCACAAACTCAACATATATACATATGCAAAGCAATCAATCGAATGCAAAAAATGAAAATCTATACTACCCAACTTCTACTCCACTCATAAAATAATTTCCTATAACTCTGGTAACAATCCAATTTTTCTAACAACCACTCTGATACAAATTTATAACGCCCCATAATCAAATTTGGAATCAAATTTGGAAGACTTGTTTATTTTATTTAAAAAATACTGGTGAAATTGGTTTGTAAAATGGACACCTAAAAGTCCCAAACTCTCCACTTATACCGATATGTGTCAATTTCTTAAGGATTTACACCAGTACCCAAAAATTACAAAAAATTTATTATAATTAAATACAATAATATATATCTAATGACGAAGATGATTTTCAAATCAGGAAAATGAGTGATGCAGTGCCATGCCTTTCCCAATTCAAGCACTGCAGCACTGAAATTTCAAAGTACGGGTGTAAATTAGTCGAGTCGAGCATCTCCCTAATCGAGCTAAGCTTTATTTAGCTGTTACGGAGCTCAAGCTCAACTGGAGCTCGTTTACTAAGCTCAAGCTCGACTCGTTAAAAAATTTATAGGCTCGAGCTCGAGTAGACATGTGGGACATAAGGAATTTACTAAATACATTTTAATTTAATCGAGCGAGATACTTTTCCTTGTTGAGATGTAAGCTTATTTATATAAGCAACTCTGTGGTTGCTAGAAGGAGTGTGAAGATCATTTGATCGTTCCAGGTGAAAATTTTCTTATTACTTCTCTTGTAACTTTTCTTCCAATGAATGAAATAAAGATGAGTTTGCTTGTTATATCTTTCATGTTTGGCTAGTTCTCTAGTTTTAGGCTACTGATGTAAAAAGCATAGTAAATATTAATGTAAACTATTATATTTTAAAGAATATATTTACAGTTTTCACATCTTCCGTTCCTTATTTAATGCATATAATGGTCATATATGTAGTTAAAATCTAACATGATATACATCCTCGACGGAAGAATACTGGAACAATTAGGAATACTGAAATGGAATATTATGATGTCTAGACATAGGATGCTTGAACATTATAGGTTCTATTGAGATAGTAAAACTGTATGAAGGCCATAATCTTTCTTTTCATCCTATAAGCTCGACAGAGATCTAGGAATGTATATTCTCTGATCAATATTTATAATTAAGAGTCTCATTTAGAAAAACTATGTTATTTATATTCATTAGTCCAAAACATTTTATTTTCATAAGTATCAAAAATTCTTTTTGGCAAGTTTTTATTTTCATTCAGAAACAAAAACTACAAAACCTTATTTTTATTTTCAGTAGGATAAGTGGTGCATTTGAAGTAAGCAATAATAGTTTAATTACAATTAAGCAGAGTACTTTCTTGTGAGTTTGATACTCTACTCTTTCACTTTATTACTTGATTTGGCACGTATACTTGCATAATTTATTGGGCTTTTATTGATTTTATATCAAATAAAACCAAAGCATATTTCAAACTCAGTGAGTCACACCGCAAGCCCACACTTCACATCACTACCCAACATGAATCCATAGTAGACATTAGTATCATGTCATAACCTCAATTACACTCTCATAGTTTTAATGTAGATCAAATTAACTTAATTCCGTTATAATTCGCACAATCATGTGCATATCTTTATTCTTAAAAATAGAAACCAACACACTCATTCTCCGCTCATCTGACATATTTTTATTCTTTAAAATAATATTAAAAATTTTAGCAAGCCAATAAATTCTTTGATCTCATAAGCATTTTCCACATATCTATTGGATTATTATAAGGTCAAACTGTTTTTCTATACTTCATTTCCTTTAAAGTCTCTTTAACTTCGATTTTATTAATATGACGATAAAAATAAAAATCTCTATTTTATTTAGGGTGCTAAGATCACTAAAGTCAATTGCATTCTCACAATCTTCATTGAAAAGCTTATCGAAATATCTCATTTACCTATGTTGAATATCTTCTTCTAAGAAAAGCACTTTTTGATTTTCAACTTTAATGCACTTCACTTGAACTAAATCCTTAATTCTTCTCTCTTTGCTTGAATAACTTATACATACAAATATTTTACCCTCCTTAGTATCTAACATATTATATAAATCACTAAAGCTAAATTGTTTGCATCGTATATTACTTTCTTAAACTCCCTACGAGCCCCTCTATATTTTTTTCCAATTTTATTAGTTTTTCCATAAAAATCAATTTTTATAACAGATCTTTTTATTTTTTTATCTTTTGTTGCATATTTTGATTCCACCACCAAATATTTTTACAATTAGAAGCTTTTTCTTTTGATACTCCAAGCAACATTCTTTATATCACAAACTATTTTTTCTCACATTAATATTAGCTTCCTTATGAACAATCAAAATCTTAATATTTTGAATCTTAATCTCAATAATATTTTTATTAACATTCTTTAAATGCCCCCATCCTCTCCTAATCTTTCTTTCTCCCATTTTCTTCTCTCTCTTGTCTCATATATGTCTATTCTCGTACCCATAATGTATCAAATGTAAAGCCACTCATCCACCGAATATCCTCATCTCTGCAACATGTAACTTCATTTTACGCTTCTCTTTTGGCCAACATTCTGTGTATAGTATTGAAGGTCTCACCACCATCTTATAAAATTTTCTCTTAAGTTTGAGGGATACTTTTCTATAACACAACAGACTTGATGCATTCCTCCACTTCAACCATACAACCTGAATTCTACTAATAATATCCCTATATATTTCACTATAGCTTTGAACAATAGATTCAATAAAATCCTAAACATGCACAATTTTTAATGACTTGATCAACCAATGTCACAATCCCACCACTAGATCTATTACTACTAAAATTACTCTCTATGTATTCAGTTTTAGGTCTACCTATATCTTTCTTAATATAGGCCGAATCTAATACATCTACTCTCTTAACCGGGTCATCAAAAGGCCGACATTTTATGTGGCAAACCATCTAAGGCGATTCTCTCAAATCTTATCCGCCACTGGAGCTACTCTAACCTCTTCACGTGTATACTCATTTTGCATTCTATCTCTAAGAGTAAAGCCACTCATTCACCTAAGCAACATCATCTTTGCAACACTTAACTTAATTTTATGCTTCTCTTTTAAATGCCAACATTCCACGCCAAAAAGCATTGCGGTTCTCACCACCATCTTATAGAATCTTTTTTCTTAAATTTGCGGAGTATTTTTCTATCACACAACAAACCCGATGCATTCCTCTACTTCAACCATCCAACTTGAATTATACTAATAATATCTACATCTATTTCAACATCACTTTGAACTATTGACACGAGATACCTAAAACAAGTACTCTTTTTAATGGCTTGATTGCCCAAAGTCAAAATCCTCCCACTAGATTTATTACTACTAAAATTACACTTCATATATTCGATTTTAGATCTACTTGAACAAAAACCTTTAGACTCTAAGATTAACATAATTAAAATCACCATCAATAATCCAAGGTTCTCTAATGTAATGAGATAGTTCAACAAGAAGTTGCCACAAAGCTTTCCTACCAAAAGTCTCATTATCAGCATAAGCAAAAGTAATCACGACTTTAGTACCAGAGGATGTGTTTAATTGACCATGAATATATTGAGGGCGAACTTGAAAATAATTAAAGTACATAGTTTCAGGATTTTATTTAACCCAAATACAACCATGAGGAAAAACCTGAAATTACTACTTCCCTTAATAGAGAAAAAAATGAATTGCTTGGAATTAATAGAGCCATTAATACTGACAAAATTGAGTTTAGTTTCAAGAAAACATAAAACATCAACCTTAAAGTCAACAAACATATTCTTACAATCTATAACACGACTATCGATGTTAAGACTCCTAACATTCCAATTTAGAATGTTGGGGAAAATCATTTTTATTAATTATTGAAGGTTGAAGGGGGACCCTCTTTCTGTCTAATTTGCCTCCCCTTAGAAACTGTGGAGATAGTATTTAAAAGAATTTTAAAGCCCAAAGTTATGTGTAAAAGTGATGTAGGACTAAGATGCTTTTAAAAGAAAACATTATGGACTAGCACGACTACTTGAAGAAAGCAATTAGTGATTAAAATTATTAGCAATTTGAAACAACAAAATAAAACAAGAAAGGGGTGCCTAGGTTTGGGCCAAATCACTTGCTAAATACTTGAACAACAAATAACTTAGAAAATCACAACATGCAAAGTGATAGGCGTTCAATCAACATCCCTAAGTTAACAATGAAATCAGAAGCAAAGAAAGATGCACTCAAACCCTACGTTTACTAAGCTTTAGCATTTAAGCGGACGTAATCCTTTGCGATTCCGTCATCACCTACAAGGTTAGTGAATAGAGAAAGATAATTGAAGAGGGAGAAGAAGTTCACCCTTATTGTGATTCGGAAAAGAATCGCCGCCGGATGTTGTCCACTTGCTTGCTAATAGCACCGGTGAGGAGATGTAGGAGGTGAATGGTGTAACCTTTGACTGAATACGAAGAAGCAGCCGGAGTGGTGGAGGTTGTTGGTCGGCCGGAGATGGTCCAACGTCCCTTGATCCTTTGCTCGTCGATCACGTCAACCAAGACAAGTTGAATACGATCAATGTATTCTTCCACGGTGTTATCAAAATCGAAACCCACATCGAAGAAAGGGGATTGGAAGATGTCTATTTGATCGTGCTCATCATACACCAATCTGTAGTCCCATTCGGGATCCATTCATGGTAATTTGAGAGGAGAAGACTTGTAGGAAAAGCTCATGGCTGTCCTTGTTGATTCTCCCTAAGAGATTGATGGTTTTCCTTGAAAAAAATAAGTGGGGAAGGGGTAGGGGAGGTGGCCGGCCAAGGTAGGGGAGGGGGAGGGAATTTGTTTCAGATTTTGTGGACCTAGGGTTAGGGTTTGGGGAAGGAATAATTCCAAATTCTGAAATTACTTCCAGATTTGAATTGGGAGGGAAATCGGAAAAGAAAACTAGGGCTTAATTCCAAAAGAAGGTAGGAATTAAAGGAAGGAGGGGGGGGATTGGAGAGAGAGGAAGGGGCGGCTATGGGTAGGGGCCGGCGGCATTAAAGAGGTGGAGAGGGGATTTTGGGAATTGATTTGGGTTACTTAATTTAGGATATAAGGATTAGGAAAGGTTTGATTTAATCCTATTTGATTTAAATTCAAATAGAATTCAATTAGGTAACATTTCCTAAAAGAAGGTGAGACAATTAGGAAAGTTTTAATTCAAATTCAATTTGAATTTTGAAATTTAAATTCTTTCCAAATAGGCACCAACCTAATTTAGGAAACTAAATTAAGAGGGAAGGGAGAGGGAGGAGGCCGGCGGCATGCTTGGGATGAGGGCAAGGCTTGGGTGGCCGGCGGGTAGTGGGGGTGTGGGTGGGCCGTGGGATGGTGGAGGGATTTGGGGCTCGTCTTGGTGGGGAAAGGGGAAGGTGGGTCGTGGGTTAGAAGGAGAGGGGAGGGAGGAAGAAAATTACAACGCAACTAATCACGAATCCGGACTCTTCCAAGATTGGTGGGTGATCCAAGTCCCTCTCCAAGGGATCTCTCCAAACTCTCAAGATCTCACAAGAACTCACAATGCAGGAATTTCTTTGTTTATTCAATCATCAAGCTCAAAGATACAACAAAGGGCCTTTAAATAGCCTTAAACAAATGACTCAAAATAAAAAAGACAACAATGCCCTCTTGGGCTTACAAATAATCTACCCTTAAGTAAGGGTAAAACAGTAAAAGAAATAACATAATCAAATGAGAGAAAACAACGATACGATAAGACTCAAAAATACAAAGACTCAATCGTGGTCGTAGATCGACGACCACGTTTACGATAAACTTTCCATGTAGTGATGTCCTCATCATTCTCCCGGGGTGGAAGAAAGCTCGACTCCGTCGAGTAAGTATCTCTGGTGCTGTCATAGATCTCCAATGCATCCGGATCTAGCTGCTGTAACTCCTCACGATCCAACCAAATATCCTCTGACTCGGGTTTGCCTCTCCACCTAATCAAGTACCTTCGTTGTCCACCTTCCTTTGTAGAGATGATTTCATCGCTCAGGATCGTGTCCACTTTTTTTGCTATGAGTGATTTAGGAATATCTGGGAGTGGAGGTAGGTTAGGGATCTCACAAGGTGGGGTCACACAAGGCTGTTGTATGAGTGGGTTGGGTGGATTGAAATCCGGACCTTCATATGCCACTAGATATTCTATGTTAAAAGAGGGATTGATGTTGAACTCAGCGGGAAGATCTACCACATAAGCATTATCATTGATTTTATTAATTATTTTGAATGGTCCAGCACTTTTAGCATGCAATTTCTTAACCGTTCCTTGTGGGAACCATTCCGGATGAATCCGCACCATCACGGAGTCACCAACCTCAAAAGTTTTAAATTTTCGTTTCAGATCAGCATGTAATTTATAATCATTGTTGTTCTTTTCAATTTGTCGTGTAATTTTCTTATGAAGCTCATGCATATGCGATGCAAATGAAGATGCAGACTCAAATATCCTATACCTAGAACACATAGGAATGAGATCTAAAGGTTGCGTAGGTTTGAACCCATAAACAATCTCAAAAGGACTTAGGCCAGTGGTTCGGTTCACAGAATTATTATAAGCAAACTCAGCAGTGGGTAAAATGGAATCCCAATCCTTAACATGCTCACCAACCAGAGATCGTAATAGATTACCTACGCTCTTATTGACTACCTCGGTCTGACCATCAGTCTGTGGATGAAAGGCTGTCAAAAATTGCAATTTAGTGCCCAACTTCATCCAAAGGGTCTTCCAAAAATAGCTAGTGAATTTAACATCACTGTCTGATACGATGGTCTTGGGTAGACCATGCAGACGGACAACCTCATTGAAATAAAGCTTGGTGATGTGGGAGGTGTCGGATGTTTTGGAGCATGGTATGAAATGAGCCATTTTGAAAAATCTATCTACTACGATACATATGGCATCATTTTTACAGATTGTCTTAGGCAGGCCTAAAATGAAATCCATACTAACATCCTACCAAGGACAACTAGGGACAGGCAAAGGAGTGTAAAGGCCAGTGTTCTGCTTACGCTGTTTGGCTAACTGACACGTGTGACACCGGCTAACCATCCTACCAACATCTCTCTTCAGGCTGGGCCAAAAGAAACGATACTCCACGGCTTATATAGTTTTATCCCGACCGAAGTGCCCAGCGAGGCCTCCGTTGTGTAGTTCCCAAACAAGAAATTTCTTAAGGGAGGTGCTAGGAATGCAAAGCTTTTGAGCTTTGAAAAGGTAACCATCCTCCAAAAGGAAATCGCCCACAAGGCGCGTGCTGCCTGTGGACAAGAGAGAGCAGGTCTCTTTGAAGTCGGGGCAGTCCAAATAGTCCCTCTTTATTTGGTCAAAACCCATAACTTCAGCTCTCATCTCAGTGGTAGTCATCATGCGACGACTGAGAGCATCAGCAGCTTTATTCTCAACTCCCGCCTTATGTCTAAGGGTATACGTGTACTCCTGAAGAAACTCTACCCAACAACCGTGGCGCGCATTCAATTTCTTTTGGGAGTTGATATAATGCAGAGCCTCGTGATCCGAAAAGATGACGAACTCTTGCGGGAGCAAGTAGTGTCGCCAATAGCGGAGGGATTGGATCACAACGTAGAACTCTTTGTCATAAGTAGAATATCGCTGCCGAATGTCATTCAACTTCTCGCTGAAATAAGCTACTGGGTGACCTTCCTAGGATAGGACTCCTCCAATTCCGACCCCCGAAGCATCGCATGTCACTTCGAAGACTTTAGAGAAATCAGGAAGTCTCATCACTGGAGCTTCCATAATTCTTTTCTTAATCTCATCAAAAGCTCTGGTGGCGGTCGGGGTCCAGTGGAAATCACCCTTATTAAGACAGTCAGTGATAGGAGACACGATAGTGCTGAAATTTCGGATAAATCTCCTATAGAAGGTGGCTAATCCATGGAAGCTGCAGACTTCCTAGATGTTCTGGGGAACTGGCCATTCTACGATGGCCCTCACCTTCTCGAGGTCAGTAGAAACGCCTTGAGCTGAAACGATAAATCCTAGAAAGATGACTCGATCTACAAGGAAAGTACACTTCTTGGGATTCGCATAGAGCTGTTCTTTCCTTAAGACTGAGCAGACTTGCTTTAAGTGGTCCAGGTGTTGTTCAACAGACTGACTATAGATAAGAATGTCGTCAAAGTAGACAACGACAAACTTACCTATAAAAGGGCGTAACACCTGGGTCATAATTCTCATAAAGGTGCTCGGGGCGTTACTCAACCCGAAAGGCATGACCAACCACTCGTAAAGACCATCCTTGGTCTTGAAAGCAGTCTTCCGCTCATCACCGGGTCAGATCCGGATCTGGTGGTATCCACTCTTGAGGTCGATCTTGGAGAATAAAATGGCACCTGTCATCATATCTAGCATATTGTCTAATCTCGGAATAGGGAAACGATATTTGACAGTGATTTTGTTGATAGCTCAGCTATCAACACACATTCTCCAAGATCCGTCCTTCTTAGGAGTGAGAAGGGCGGGCACCGCGCAGGGACTAAGACTCTCCTTAATGAAATCTCGTTGCAATAATTCGTCTACCTGCTTCTTAAGTTCAGCATGTTCCTTAGGGTTCATGCGATAGTGTGGCAGGTTAGGGAGGGAGGCTCCAGGGACTAAGTCTATAGCATGCTGAATGTCTCTAAGAGGAGGTAACTGATCTGAGAGATCATCAGGGAAGACATCAGCAAATTGCCCTAAAATGGGTTGGACTTCCTGAGGGATAGGGTCATCAGATTCAGGGGAAATCTCACGACCCACTAATGCATACAGAGATGCGCCATGAGTAATCTCAGAGTCCAGAACTTTGGCGGTGACCAAGTTCAATCCTTTCTTGGACTTAAGGGGGTGGGATTTGGGATCATCCTTGACCCGGGGCTGCGATGGCAAAAGTTTAATCTTTTTGCCCGCATGTTCAAACACGCAGGTGTTTGAACGCCCATAGATGTGGACATCATTATCAAAAATCTAAGGTCGTCCTAACAGAATTTGTCCAACATCCATAATCAGTACATCGCACCACACATTATCCTTATAAGTGGCAAAGGAGATAGGTACGATGCTTCGTTCTTTCACCTCCAAGGCAGTGGAGTTGACCCAAGCTACCTTATACGGATTGTGGTGAGGAACGGCAGAAAGACCCAATTTGGACACCATACTGGAGGAAACAGCATTGATACAGCTGTCACTATCTACGATAGCTTTACAGTTTTTATCCTTAATTTTGGTGTAAGTGTGAAAGATCGACGTCCTACGCCAGTCATCGGAGGTAATAGGGTGTGACAGTGCACATCTCACCACGCAGATGAGAGAAGTGTCCAACTTCTGAAGGCAGTGAAGCACAGCGGTGTCATCGTCCTCCATCGTCCTCCTCGAAGAACTCGCCTTCATCTTCTACTTGATGGACCTGATCAACCTCGGGCTCAAGATCCTCAGTAATCTCCTCAATGATGGAGACTTTGTAGGGACTGGAGCACTGAGAAGCGATATGCCCATACCCCTGGCATCGGCAGCACCTGGTCCCGGGACTGGACCGAGGGGTATCCGGGGTAGGAGGTTTATTTCTAAAATCAGGTCGGGGTGTAGGGGGACCAGTGGGTGGTCGGGTGGCACTCCCAGGAGTAAGTCGGGCAGTAGAATAGTGTGGGGTGGAACTACCAGAAGGTCTGTAGGAAGGCCTAGGGTCGTGGTGACGACTAGGGTGCTGGGACCGACTCTCCTCAAGGTCTAGCACTAAACTATAGGCATTTTCCAGGGTAGTGACGTTCCGGGCGAACAGTTCATTGCGAAGATCCTCTCGCAATCCTGTACGAAACATAGATAAAATTTGCGCGGGGGTAGTGGAGGTCTCCCCTTTGCAACGGATGAGATAATCGTCAAAGGATGCAATGTAATCCTTGACTGGTTTACTACCCTGAGTCAACCTATGCCACCTATCTAAGAGCCTAGGGAAGTACGAGGGAGGCAGATACTTCTGCTTAAGCTCTCGTTTCATTGATAACCAATCAGTGATGGGGTACTCATTTCTAGACTCCCTAAGGCTTTCTAAATTTGACCAAAACAGACTTAGCCCTACCAAGGAATTTCATACTGGCAAAACTAACCTTCCTGGCCTCGGAGATGTTGTACCACTTAAAGAAGCTATCCATACCTTTGATCCAGTCCAGAAAGAGCTGGAGATCAAGGGTACCATCGAAAGTGGGTGCATCGACCTTGATATTCTTCATCAGTGGGAGATCAGGGTCGTGGGGGTGTTCATGTCCATAGTGGGGAACTCGATGAGGGGCACGAGGTGGTCCCTCATCTAGGAAAGGATCGTCCTCGTACATGGAAGGAGGCCTAGAAGGAGTGTAAGGAATCGGGTGACTCCTACCACGTTCTATGGAATCAAATCGGTCAGTGGTGGTCCTATGCAGTTCAGCTAGATCGGCCTGATTCTCTTTGAGTTGCTGACTAATGGTGTTCATTTGGCCTACCAATAGGTCTAAAGTCCTTCCAAGTTGTTCCGGATCCATTGCTAGACGCTAGGGAATCCTAAGGATAACTCTAGGAAGAGGACAGCAAACTAAAGTGAAGAAAAGACCCACTAAATGCTATGAAATGATGTAGGAACTTCAAGGACAGCAAACTACACTAAGGTGTTGAGTCACCTAAGCAAGTAATGATGTTTTAGAGTTAAAATCAGCACCTAGAAATCTAAAAAACAACCTTAATGCCTACTAAATGAGTGCAGATTTTTCTGGACAGCAAGCATAAATGAGAATTTAAAGAGTTTTAAATGATGCTAAGCATGCAAAATTAAATAGAATTAGTAAGGCAACAACCTAGGATGAGTTCTAGCATGCAAACCTAAGTTAACCATGCTCTGATACCAGATGATGTAGGACTAAGATGCTTTTAAATGAAAATATTAAGGACTAGCACTACTACTTGAAGAAAGCAATTAGTGATTAAAATTATTAGCAATTTGAAACAACAAAATAAAACAAGAAAGAGGTGCCTACGTTTAGGCCAAATCACTTGCTAAATACTTGAATAACAAATAACTTAGAAAATCACAACATGCAAAGTGATAGGCGTTCAATCAACATCCCTAAGTTAATAATGAAATCAGAAGCAAAGAAAGATGCACTCAAACCCTACGTTTACTAAGCTTTAGCATTTAAGCGGACGTAATCCTTTGCGATTCCGTCATCACCTACAAGGTTAGTGAATAGAGAGAGATAATTGAAGAGAGAGAAGAAGTTCACCCTTATTGTGATTCGGAAAAGAGTCGCCGCCAAATGTTGTCCACTTGCTTGCTAACAGCACCGGTGAGGAGATGTAGGAGGTGAATGGTGTAAACTTTGACTGAATACGAAGAAGTAGCAGGAGTAGTGGAGGTCGTTGATCGGCCAGAGATGGTCCAACGTCCCTTGAACTTTGCTCGTCGATCACGTCAACCAAGACAAGTTGAATACGATCAATGTATTCTTCCACGGTGTTATCAAAATCGAAACCCACGTCGAAGAAAGGGGATTGGAAGATGTCTATTTGATCGTGCTCGTCATACACCAATCCGTAGTCCCATTCGGGAACCTCCATTCATGGTAATTTGAGAGGAGAAGAGCTGTAGGAAAAGCTCCTTGCTGTCCTTGTTGATTCTCCCCAAGAGATTGATGGTTTTCCTTGAAAAAATAAGTGGGGAAGGGGTAGGGGAGGTGGCCGACCAAGGTAGGGGAGGGGGAGGGAATTTGTTTCAGATTTTGTGGACCTAGGGTTAGGGTTTGGGGAAGGAATAATTCCAAATTCTAAAATTACTTTCAAATTTGAATTGGGAGGGAAATCGGAAAAGAAAACTAGGGCTTAATTCCAAAAGAAGGTAGGAATTAAAGGAAGGGGGGGGGGGATTGGAGAGAGAGGAAGGGGCGGCTATGGGTATGGGGCCGGTGGCATTAAAGAGGTGGAGAGGGGATTTTGGGAATTGATTTGGGTTACTTAATTTAGGATATAAGGATTAGGAAAGGTTTGATTTAATCCTATTTGATTTAAATTCAAATAGAATTCAATTAGGTAACATTTCCTAAAATAAGTTGAGACAATTAGGAAAGTTTTAATTCAAATTCAATTTGAATTTTGAAATTTAAATTTTTTCCAAATAGGCACCAACCTAATTTAGGAAACTAAATTAAGAGGGAAGGGAGAGGGAGGAGGCCGGCAGCATGCTTGGGATGAGGGCAAGGCTTGGGTGGCCGGCGGGTAGTGGGGGTGTGGGTGGGCCGTGGGATGGTGGAGGGATTTGGGGCTCGGCTTGGTGGGGAAAGGGGAAGGTGGGCCGTGGGTTAGAAGGAGATGGGAGGGAGGAAGAAAATTACTACGCAACTAACCACGAATCCGTACTCTTCCAAGATTGGTGGGTGATCCAAGTCCCTCTCCAAGGGATCTCTCCAAACTCTCAAGATCTCACAAGAACTCACAATGCAAGAATTTCTTTGTTTATTCAATCATCAAGTTCAAAGATACAACAAAGGGCCTTTAAATAGCCTTAAACAAATGACTCAAAATAAAAAGACAACAATGCCCTCTTGGGCTTACAAACAATCTACCCTTAAGTAAGGGTAAAACAGGAAAAGAAATAACATAATCAAATGACAGAAAACAATGATACGATAAGACTCAAAAATACAATGACTCGATCGTGGCCGTAGATCGACGACCACGTCTACGATAAACTTTCCATGTAGTGATGTCCTCATCAAAAAGCCTATGTTTCTTTGTTGGGAGTGGCCAGCAAGGCGGATTGTAATTGGAAGGTGGCCTGGTGGAAGAGAGGTGGAGGAAAAGACAGCATCATTGTCAAGAATAGTAGTGGTGTGAATAGCAAGATCCACTGCAACATTAGTCACATTAGGAGCATCATTTGGCTGATTTCTCCAAGAAGGTCAGAGGAGCTAGCTGAGGGAGCATAAATGGCTAGAAAATTCATATCACAGTTGATAGAAAGGTTTAAGGGGTTGGGGATGGGTTGTTGGAAGATTGATTGATAGAAAGGTTTAAGGGGTTGGGGTTGGGTTGTTGAAAGATTGATTAATATTGATGTTTTGAGCATTATTAGCCAAGCAATGACTGCAGCTTCTACCCCTACGCCAATAAATTCCAGTACTGGGAACGGTTTTTTTTATTATAAATAGCTTTATGACAGGAGGAATTATCATGAGCGCAAGTATTACAAGACAAACAAGCAGAAGTTTTCACTCAGATAACAGGGATGCATATATCTTCACCCCTAATATTAATATAAATTCATTAGGTCAGATAGAGGTGATAGAGATCTGTATGCTAACACGAGCATAAGAAAAATGAGAGCAATTCACTATTAAGGGATCAACAATAAGAGGGATGCCTTTCATACTAGCTATTTTAGAGATTCCAGCCTTAGTCCAACAACAAAGTGGTAGATTTGGCAGTATAACCCAAATCGAAATCGCTTCGAATTCCTCCTTAATGGGAACAAACTCAAGATTCCATCTTTTAAAAATGAAAGGCCTCCCATTAAGGAACTAAGGCCCTCAGTTAAGCATCATATCTAAGTCTTCAAGGTTAAAAAATTAAAAAAAGAAGAAACCATACGACAAGGAAAGAAGGTTAAAGGAGCCTTTCAATTTCCACAATCTTTTAAATAAAAGTAAAAGATGGACACTTGTCAATATCACATCCCACAAGCACCTAGTACCAGGCAAGAGAACCTTCATCGATGTCCTCTTTAGAAAAATATATTTTGTCTTTGGTAGGCGGTATGAAATGCAGTGCAAACTTGTTGGTGAGGGAGGCAGGTGTGATGAGTAATCCTTTCTATTCCATAGTAGGACGGGTATGGGATAGATGAGAGGTAAATCTACCATTTAGAACTGAGAAACTCGATAAAACCATAACAAAATAAACTGGTGAATACGCCAAAAGGCCCAGGCAGCAAAGAGGAGGCAAAACCAAGGAAAGAGAGGGTTAAATTCCTGCAGGAAGTGAGAGGTAGGGTTGCAAGAGAAAAAACCAAACCTTAATTAGAATGGTGAAATTACATCAAGTTGGAATTCCTTTTTTTTATAATGATAACTTTTAGCTTTTGAAAGATAAAAAAGCTATGGAGAGACTAATTCTCTTGCAGTTAGAGCTTGGTGACCTAACTTAACCTATTGCTACTCTTCTCAAATCCTCTTACAAACCTTCCTGACATCATCACCTACACCCTAGTCACTCTCAAAACAAACTATCCTCAACCCAAGGTAACAAAATCACATCAAACCCTTTTAAAAGTTGTCGGCTTTGAAGAGGTGCAACCATACCGGATCTTGTTCCCCATTTCTCCATACGCTCTTAAATCTTAAAAAACTCCACCAAAAGATCCAAATTACACCTTTATATCCTAACCTAGGCCTCCATATACATTTTCATTCATTTAGGTTTTATAAAACTTATTCCTTAAATAGCTAAACCAAAAAAGCCTAAACTTAGTCTTGATTCTCCTGCAACGCACCTCTCTTAAATTCTTATCATTCTACCATAAACTCTAGTTCATACCTTCACATCCTAAAGAAATCATCCACAGCCATTTCCAGCTACCAACCCACTTATAAGACCTTTCACCACTATCATGAAAGTTGAAAGCAATTCATGGAAGACTTGGTTATGGTTAAATTTCCATCCTCCACACTATCTTATTGTTCATCTCTCAGTTCATCTCCATCCACACAAGAAAATATAAAAATTGAAAATGTTTCCTGAAGGTTATGGTCAACGTTTTAAAAATCGAACCGAACAAGTCGATTCAACTGGTTGAACCATGAAGCAGTTTGCCAGCCAGTCTGATAAACTCCTATAGGTTTTGCAATGAATCGACCTGAACCATGTCGAACCGGCAGTTCAATCGATTAACTAGCAAACCGATGCCGGTTTTCAAAAATAGGTTGATCTATTTTATTAAATTATTTATATAATTAAATAAATTAATTGAGTAATTTTACTATAAAATATTTCATTTGATGAATTAATTTAAATTTAATCTAATTTAATTTAAAATCAGCATTAAATTTTTATAATAATTAGTTGTCAAATAAGCACCAACCAAGCTTTATCACATGGCCTCACCTAGGGGTGTAAGCTATGATGCACCGACACTCCGTTTTAAGAGGGTATGCAGTGTCGGACACGTGTCGGACACGGACACGCGTCCGACACGGCGGGGACACGTGTCGGACACGTTATTAGTGTGTCCCATTTAAAAAAAAAAAAAATCGGACACGCGTGTCTGGCTATTTGATAATTAAATTTTTTTTTTTTAAAAGAAAAACTCTAGTCCCGCTATTTTATATTAGCCGATTCACGCCCGAGTTTTCATCTTCGCCCTAATCCCGTATTCCTATTCGTATTCGTAGTCTTCCCGAGCGATTGAGGCGAGCAACGGTCAACTGGAGAATCGGAGATCTTTCCCGCGAGCAGTGGTTGCCTGGAGATCGCACCCTTAGTCTTCCCTTCCGGCCATAAGCAACAAGCCTTCGTTCTTAGTTTCTGTGAGCAGCCGAGGAAAGGCGACACCAAACTGCATAAAAATTTTTGAACCTGTAAGTTGATTTCGCCATTTTTTTCTCCATTCATCATTTCTGTCCATTTAGATGCCTTTTTGCTACGCTTAAGCTATCCTTTTGCAAAAGCGCAACTAAAGCGCAGCAAAAGGGCAACTAAAGTGCAACAAAAAAAAAATTTTCCTTAACTGCGCTTTAGTTGCGCTTTAGGTGCGCTTTAGGTGCGCTTTAGTTGCGCTTTAGGTGCGCTTTAGGTCGAACCCCGCCAGGGGGCAGCGCCCCCTTGGACCCCCGGCTGCCCGGCATATTGTTGTATTCATCATCTTTAGAATAAGTGAAACATTATGTTTAGGGGTTTGATATATTGCACTAATTTATTAAGCCTTTATTTTTTCCATTTCACCAGTGTATTTGAAAGAAAAATGAGCTCTGCTGCTGGTATGAGTGGATTAGGTGACGGTTCAAAAGAGTCATCTGTAGAAACTGATAAGCCCTTATGGATTCATATTACAAAGTTAGGAAAAACTTCTGAAGGAGGAGGTAATGTGTCATTCAAATGCAATTATTGTGGAGGCACTTACAAAGGATCTTATTCTAGGGTGAAAGCACATCTACTTAAGATTTCTGGTCATGGAATTAAAATGTGTCCTAAGATTACTACGTCGCAGTTGATTGAATTGAACAGACAAGTTGATGAAGCTGAATTTAGGATCAAAAGAGCACTTCCTAAAGAGATACCTTTGCCATCTACCCATGGTTCATCCCACACTTCTTCCTCATCTGTTAGAGTTGATCATTCATTATCATATAAAAGTGAAGGATATGATTCAAAGAAAAGAAAAGGAGTTGCCAGTGGTGCTTTAGAGAAGGCTTTTAACATGCAACAGCGAGAGGAATTGGATGGTGAAATTGCAAGGATGTTTTTTTCAGCGGGACTTCCTTTCAACCTTGTAAGAAATCCTCATTACAAGAATACATTTACTTTTGCATGTAATAACAACCTTGCAGGTTATGTTCCACCTGGCTACAATGCAATAAGATCAAAATTATTGGAAAGGGAAAGAGCACATATTGAAACATTGCTTGAACCAACAAAATGAGTGTGGAAAGAAAAAGGTGCCACTTTGATGTGTGATGGTTGGACTGATCCTCAAAGAAGACCACTCATTAATTTCATGGCCGTTACAGAGAATTGCCCCATGTTTATTAAAGCTGTGAATTGTGAAGGAGAATACAAGGATAAATATTTTATTGCCAATTTGATTAAAGAGGTAATAGTTATTATTGGGCCTTCAAATATTGTGCAGGTTATTACAGATAATGCACCGGTGTGTAGAGCTGCAGGATTGTTGGTGGAGCAGACTTATCCTCATATATTCTGGACTCCATGTGTTGTGCACACTTTAAATCTTGCTCTAAAAAATATTTGTGCAGCAAAGAATACAGAGGCAAATGAAATCATTTATGTTGAATGTCATTGGATAACAACAGTTGCAGATGATGCAGTTTTGATCAGAAATTTCATTATGAACCATTCAATGAGACTTTCAATGTTTAATGATTTCTCACATTTGAGAATGTTAGCTGTTGCTGAAACTCGTTTTGCCTCTGTAATAATCATGTTGAGAAGATTCAAACAAATAAAAAGTGCTCTTCAATCTATGGTAATTAGTGAGAAGTGGTCTTGCTATCGAGAAGATGATGTTGGGAAGGCAAGGTATGTGAAAGAAAAGGTCTTAGATGATTTGTGGTGGGATAATGTAGATTACATTTTGGCTTTCACTGATCCGATTTATGACATGTTGAGAGAGGCTGACACAGATAAATCATGCCTACATTTGATTTATGAGATGTGGGACTCTATGTTAGCAAAAGTGAAAGAAATTATATACAGACATGAAAGAAAGTCACATAATGAAGACTCAAGTTTTTGGAGTATTGTCTATACCATTCTTGAGGATAGGTGGACCAAAAGCAACACACCTCTGCATTGTTTGGCTCATTCATTAAATCCAAGGTACATTTGTATTCATCTTTTAAATTAATTTTAAATTTCTTAGTAAATGAATAAATAATTTTATATGCTTTGTATTATTTGAAGGTATTCAAGTAAAGAATGGCTTCAACAAGACCCTCAACGTGTTTCACCAAAAAAGATTTAGAGGTGTCAAATATGAGAAAGATATGCTTGAAACGATATTTTCCAAATGAGGAGGAGAGAAGAAAGATTAATATAAAACTTGCAAAGTTCTTTGGATATTTAGAGAATTTTGATGATCAAGAATCTTTGGTTGATAGATGGAGGATGGATCCAAAAATGTGGTGGTTGATTCATGGAGCTTCAGCACCGCTTCTTCAAACAATAGCAATAAAACTTCTTGGTCAAGTATCATCCTCTTCTTGTTGTGAGAGAAATTGGAGCACATACTCATTTATTCAATCGATGAAGAGGAATAAAATAACTCCACAACGGCTGAAGATTTAGTTTATGTGCATACAAATCTTCGTCTTCTATCAAGGAAGACCCCACTTTATATGACAGGTGATAACAAGATGTGGGATGTTGCTGGAGATGGGTTCGAGTGCCTTGATGATATGGGATTATTGGAGGTTGCAAATCTTTCTCTAGATGAACCAGAATTGGAAGCAATGATATTCAATGATGATGATATTGAAGGCCAAAGACTAACCTCTGAATCTAATTTTATCATTCCCTCTATTGAGTAGTTGAACCTTCATGTTGTATTAAATGATTTTTTGCTTATATTTTTGTGATTGTACTAAACATTTTAATGTTATAAGCTAAACAAGAAACGAGTCCTCATGACATTGATTTATTATTGCTTACCATTTTCAATATGGTGTCACCTTTATTTCTATATATTATATTAAAAAAATTATTATGCCGTGTCCACGCCGCACCCGTGTCCTATATTTTTGAAAAATGCCGTGTCCCGTGTCGGTGTCGTGTCGTGTCCGTGTCGCCGTGTCCGTGTCGGTGCATCTTAGGGTGTAAGTGAGTCGAGCCGGCTCACGAGCTCTAGCTCGACTCGTTTATTGGCTCGCGAGCCAAGCTTATCAAGCTCACGAGTCAAGCTCGAGTTCAAACTTAATGAGGCTCAGCTCGCGAGCTCACGAGCCCGCTCGATTCACTAATAATATTTTTAAAATAATTTTTATTTTACTTATTAAATTTGAACCCGCCTAATCTCACTTAAAAATTAATACTAAATGTTTTAATCCTGATTCCCGCCTAATCCCGCTCGAATTCGAGGCAAACAGTGCTCAAGGCACTCGCATGGCTCAAGGCGGTCGCATCTACTCGTGTCACGTGCCCTTGGGACGAGCGCGGAAGGCGACGACTGGTCCGGACCGAGTGCAGAAAACAAAAGGCCATGGAAGGCTGCGAGATGTCGAACTGCCAGAGGTTCGCAAGTTCGAACGGCGGGCGAATTTGAGCTGCTCAACGAGCGGTTCAACGAGCCCATTTCAGTGTCACGAGTTGAGCTCAACTCAAGTTCAAGCTCGAGTTTTAGCTCGATATTTGACTCGCGAGTCGAGCTTGAACACCATCTGACTCGAGCTTGATTCGACTCGCTTATACCCCTAGCCTCACCATCCCATGTGACTTCTTTACTCATGCAAACCAAAAAATACTATATAAATAATGCCAATATAATGCTCAAATGATGTGAGACTAAATAACCAAGATAAAACTTTCAAGTTCAAAACAAATACACTACATATTTTAGCATATAATTTTCAATTAATTTTTTCACAATGTGAATAATATTTAATTTTCAATTGATAATATATAAATTTTTTATCTATTTAATTTTTTATTTATTTAATTATATAATACAAAAAATTAATTTATATCTATTTTTTAATCATAAATGCTCTAACATGAATTTATATATATATAATTTTATAACATAAATTTGTATATAATTTATAAGTGTAAATTAGATCTAAATATATAACATAAATTATCAATTATTTATATTAAATATATAACTTATATGTGAACTAATTTTATATTAAATATGAATTAAATTTAAAGATTGAATATATTTAAATTTAAAATTATAGAATATATTATTTGTGTATGAATTTTATTTATTTTTTAGTCATAAATTTTATATTATTGCATAAATATTTTATCATTATTATGTCATTTAGATGTTACTTAAATAATTTTAATATTATTATATCATCTGGTTCAACCATGGTCAAACTCTTGAATCTTAAACCTCTCATTCTTTCGGTTTTATGTCCGAATGTTCACCCCTCCCAAGTGAACCCTAGCACCTCCCCAACATCTCCAGCAGCCTCCAAACATCCTCCCACTTATTCCCAACCCATTCATCCATTCATTACCTCTAAGCCTCACTCCATTTTCCACTTGGTTGAACATCACCTATCTACAAAATAAAGAATTGTTTGGTTACATCTCTTTCAAAGGTGATCTTATAGTGAATTGTAAATTTTATGATTCTTTGCTGAGTTCACAAATTTTAGCTTCTATGATCTTCTTGATGTGCTTGGCCTCATGAGGTCATAACATTTCTTGCTTTTGATACCTTGAAATCCCCTCCATTCCACTCCCCCTATCTTTCACTCATCTATAAACTTTACCCATCCCCAACCGAATCATGTCTCGTTGCCCTTACACAAATTTAACACCACATTCAACCCATCATGAGCAAGCGAAATGACATTGATGATATTTCTCTATTTCACTACAACAAATTTAAAATCTGCTGGAGCAGAGATCTTTATGTAGAGGAGTAGATGAAGTACACTAGAGGCCAATTACAAGATATCATTCAAGACCCATGCATGTATAATTGATTAGCTTAGGAGTGCTTATGGAATCATTGTTGTCATTTGCTACATCTATAGTATTGGTTGTCATGTGTTTCATCTTTAGTAATGTTCTTTTGCAATTTCAAGGACTTTGAATTATTGTATATTAAAAGGAAGATGCATGCAAGTTGGCCTTCTAGCCCATCATTGGTACAATCACATCACCACAATATGCTACAAAGCTCCATGATCCAAAGCCAAGGGGCCTGTCACAAGGAAGAATGTGCAAACTTCTCTCCACTTTTTAAAAAACAAAGTTAAATGGTCAAGGGGTTGGCTAAAATTTTAAGGAGGCATGGTCATATGGTGATGGGACATGTTTTAGGTGGTAAAGTCTTCATCATTCAAGGAACCAACTCCATAATGTCTTTCATAAAATAGCTAATCACCTCCACCTCCTCCAAGACAAAACCTGCCAATTCCAATGGAAATATCACCCCATTTTAAACTTTATAATCAATTAAAATGTTGTTGTTTATTTTCTAGCATTTAGTCAAGGTCCCTCTTGTATAAATAGTTAATTAATCAATAAAAGAGGCCAGCTTTTTTGTGTGTGTTTACTTGGTGCCATCCGAATTCATGGAGGGTTTGGTGACCTCCATGCAATGATCTTATTTTTTGCAAGAAATCATTTGAATGATCTTATATATATATATATACACACACACACGTGCCTAAACCCTCTTTTCCATCATGAATGGTGACAGGTACCTTCTTCCATGTTGAAGTTTAAAGGCCGTTCATGAAAGACTAGGTGCTTTCATAGTCATGGTTTGGATGCATACAATGGCTACACTCCCATCCTTCAGCCTCCACTCTATCTTATTATTATTCATTCCTTAATCCATCTCCATCCTCACGTAACTATAAATATAAAAATACAAAATATTTCCTAAGGGCTATAGATGCCTCTCACAAGAACACATATTTTCTCCTCCTTAGGTTCACCCTCCCACGTGATTCCTATCCCCTCCCCAACACGTCTACGAGCCTCCAAACATCCTCCCACACATTCCCAACCCATTCATCCCATCATAACATCTCGACCTCACTACATTTCCCTTTTGGCTGACTTCACAAAATAATTATTTCTCCAAGGACAGCTCTAAAGCAACTTTGGAGATTCATCTTCCCTTAGCTCAAATCACCCCATATTCACCTTACTAGTCACCTCATATCATCCACAACTCATGTCCAACAAGAGGGCCCAATATCATCTGCAAAGAACACGCCCTCCATGTTTCATCAGGGACTCTTTCAAAGAAATAACTTTCACCTAGTGGGTATCAAATTCCGTTTAGTGGATAAATTTTACATAATGAAAAGTTTCCAATCATGTTATTGCGGAGGTAAACTGAAAACTAAAAAAATTGAGGATAAAAAAGCACCATGACTACTTAATTTACAAACTATTGACAGTAAAAAATAAAAGAAGATAAAAGAATGTTCCTAAAAAACAATTAAACTAAAAATGGTTGATCACTGATAATTATTGTTACTTTGGCAGACATGTAATTTTATTTAGATAGGTATATGAACTTATCTTCCTGAACACTACAGGCCAATCTGCTCTAACTAAGGAGTCAACTGCATTTTCACCTTAAAATCAAGCATCAATCAACATCTGTTGATACCTACAAGCTCAAATTCTTATCATCGCAACTTGCTAGCTCCAAATATAGTTTGATCATCATCTTTAGATATGCCTCCAACCCATGATTTAACAAATTAATACAATTAATTGACAAATTTAAAGTTATAAAGAAAGGCAGCTATGCCATTGAGGAAACTGGTAAAATGGAGAAGCCGATATGAGCTATTCTTTTTTTGGTACAACTTGTCTACAATGCTATAACTAGTTAATATAGCAGTAATCCAACGAGTATAAGGACAAAGCAGATGTAGTTACAATCCAAGGTATGAGATGCATTGGGAGTTTATACAATAGTTGCATGGATGGAATATGTGCAGTGACAGAGCAGACAGGGAATCTTCTATTTTATAATATTATCATTTTCCCACAAGTTTACAGGCTCAACAGGGATTGTCAACTTGAGACTTAACGTGTCTATAGCAAGCGATGGGAAGAGACTTTGTTAAGATGTCTATCATTTAATCTTGAGTGGCAATGTTATGGACGGAAATTTGATGTGATTTGATACAGTCTCAATAAATTTCAATATGTTTAGTCCTAGCTTGAAAGATAGGATTATTAACTAGAGTAGTTACAAAAGTGTTATCACAACATAGAGGGGTGACCATGCTGACAGGAATGTCAAAGTCTTGGAGAAGATATCTTGGCCTATCACATCAGTGGTGACTGATCCAAGAGCATGATATTCAGCTGCAACTAATGATCACGTAACAGTGGTAAAATTTTTGAGGCTCTATGAGACGAGTGTCTTTCCAAAAAAATCATAATAACCTATTATAGATTTTTCAGTCAACAGATCACCAGCACAATCCAAATCTGCATATATCATGAGAGTGAGATTGCCACTATATATGTGTAGACCAAAACTTGTTGTGCCTCAAAAGCATCTCAAGAGGCATTTGAACATTTGAAAATGGATGTTGAGATGAAAGCACACATTGGCAGACTCGGTTAATAGCAAATGAGATATCAGGATGAGTATCTTAGATATACTGGAAGGACCCAACAATGTGTTAATATTGAACTGGATCCAAGTAAAGTTCATTCGACTGTGAAGTTGTTGGTTGTTTGGTAGAGCTTGGCGTGAGATGGGTTTGCAGGTTTCCATAGTGTTTTGAAAACTTGACCTGCCGATTCGACCTTGCCTATCCGGCCAGGTTCGAAAACCGGATTCGCATTGAACTGCCGGTTCAACCGAAAAAACCATCAAATCGGTCCGGTTTTTGTAGAATCTAATGGTTCTACAAAAAAATTGAAGTAGGTAGTTCTTGTATTCCAAAAATATTGGATAATTTTCCTATGTTTTTCATACAAAACTTATTGTAGAGAATGTCTAAGAGACCAATAATGGCTATTTTGTTATTTTTGGTCTGTAATATGTCATCTACAAAAATAAGTAGATATATTTCAATACCAGTGTTAATATGGATATGGATAAAAGAATTTGCAACACAAACCTCAAGACCAAGTCATTGTAGATGACCTGAAAAAGCCATAAACCATTGTTCAAAGCCTTGTTTAAGTCAGTAGATTGCTTTCTTAAGAAGGAAAACAAGATTTGGGTATTATGAGTCCTTTAAACCTTACAAGTTACAACTGAGAAATAAAAATAGTTTTATGTAAATTGTCATGCAAGAAGATATTTGATACATCTAACTAAATAATGGACCAATTATTTGTGAGAGCACCAAAATAAGAACTAAGATTGTTCGCATTTTGGCAATTGGACTGAATATTTCAGTATAATCAATGTCATGCTCCAATTTGTAATGAGCTACTAGACGGGCAATGTCTAGCACTGGGACTATTAGCATGATATTTGGTTTTGTGCGTTCATTTACCTATAAGGACATTTTGGTTGGGAGGAGGAGGAACCGAAGTCCATGTGCCTTGCGTCTAAAGAGCCTAAAACTCTTAGGACATGGCACGACACAATTTTTCATCTTGTAAGACCATAGAATAACTTGTAAGATCACTTTGTTGGGTGTTATGGAAGATGTTTAGGACTTGTTAGGACATGAGGTGAGCTTTTTTAAATAGCTCAGCATTGGTAAATAAAATTAGGGTCATGATGCAATCAAAGTGCCTAATAACATAGACACTAATGTTGTAATCAATGCATATAAGTCCATCACATATGCAAGAGAGCACCATGAAAATCAATGTATAATAATCAAATTCTAGTGCAACATACATGATGTAGAATTTGAAAAGAGACGATTCCAAAATATATATTATGCAAATCAAGATGTTCAAATAAAATCAGTCGTGTTCTTTAGATCGTAAGACAGCATATGATCATTTATATTCTCAAAATCAACGAGCCAACATGCATGCTTTAAAAAAAAAACTTTGATGTTAAAAATCATATTATTTAAGCATGCATTGGTATTGTGACACGTTAGACTAATGAAGATAATCATTATGATGGAGTTGCTATATGATGAAGTAAATATGTTAAGCTCAACACATGAAATGAAGCACAAAAAATCACATAAAGTCTCCTCAAAATAATATAACACATAAACTCATACCGTAAGGTCGTCATGCCATGCCATCATGAAGACCTTTGTCAATATCAAATGGCATGCAAATCAAGACATCCAAATGAGATAGATTCACAAGCATTCAAAGTGGATCACGACCATCCTACTTGCACATGAAAGGTCATAAAGAAATACGTGGTCTTTTAAATTCATGAAGTCAATGAGAAAGACATGGTTCAAAATCATTTTTAATGTCCTTAAGATCATGATCTTGAATATACATTTGAACACTCATATCATAAGAAATAGATGTCAATGATTTTAGTCTGATGTCCTGACATTCCCATGAGAACATCGCATTCTACACAAGATATGTACATACATCTTGACAAGCCTTGATCAGTAAGGCCCTCTTGCAAAGCCGAACACATGCAAGTTTATGCATCTAATTGACAAGAACTAAATAATCCAGTTTTATTTTAGCAGAGATGGATTGATTTCATTCTTGATACGTTATCAGAAAATTATCTCGATCGGGCACGAATCTCGAGGAAAAACTCAAGTCGGAAACTTCAAAAATTAATTCGGAGACTATTTAAACTCCGATTTCAGCAAGCTTACAGTCAAACTGAGCGTCTCGGAAATACGAATCCAACAACACCAAATTCGACTCAATCCGAGCCCAAACGAGTCCAGATCAAGGGCCCGAAGTGCTGTTGGAAGCATCAAACAGCAATTTGAGTTACCAAACGGTCTCCGATTTTGACGAGCTTATACTAGAATCGAGCGGCTCGACGAGACGAATCCAACGAGCCCAAGATCGCAGAATTCTGATATCATTAAGACCTTCAAATTCTTGATAAACGGCTCACGATCAAGGGATTCAATATCGACCGTTCGTTCGGATCACTCCTTATTTGCCCTTGATCCCTCACATATTTACGGGCTATGCCACTCCAGAAAAACTATAAATAACCCCTCATTTCTCTTAAGAGGGGACCCAAGCCAAGAAGAGAAGAAGAAGAGAAGAAGAGAAGAAGAAGAGAAGAGAAGCCTAGGAGGGAACAGCTCCTCCTCGACCACCGCCGGAACTCCGCCGGAACTCCGCCGGAACGCCGCCGGAACACCACCGAAGTACCACCAGGCGCTCGAGGGACGCCAGAGCTCTGCCCGACAGGGGAGCAACGTCGGAATTTTGCCCGACGCCGGAATTCTACCCGACGCCGAGTGACGCCGGAATCCTACCCGACGCCCGAGTGACGCCGGACTTCTCTCGAAGTGACGCCGGACTTCTCTCCAAGTGACGCCGGAATTCTGCCCGACAGGGGAGCAACGTCGGAATTCTGCCCGACGCCGGAATTCTGCTCGACACCCCGAGTGACGTCGGAATTCTGCCTGTCCTTGTAACTGATACTCGTTGTAATCCAATCGTCCTGAATTTAAAGGACGAATCAGCCTTGTATTTCAAACAACACTAGTGGAACTCTTTCAACTGGGCACGGCCCCGTGGTTTTTTCCCTTTCCAGGGTTTTCCACGTAAAAATCCTGGTGTTACTATTTCAATTCTGTTTGTGTGCTGGATATACGTACAACGCTGAGACGGAAATTTAAATTCTATCGCCGCGTATATTTGAGCCCGCAACAGTTCTAATGAAATCAAAGTGATTCGACTATTTTCTGAGTAATAAAACCTTCAGTACTTTCTAAAAAAAGTAACAATCATTTCTTAATACGGTCATGTTTCACAAATGAAATAATTCCGCCTTCTTTAATCCGATTGAGTGCATTGTCAGCTTATAATAAAAACACATAGAACCAACATGCATGAGCTTCAATCACAGGTATGACAGTGATTTACCAAAGACTGAAGCAATATGTAAACTAGAGGTTGACTGAGAAGGAATGACACCGGCCGTGAGTCGAGATAAAGTTATAATAGCACGCATCTAGTGACTAGATCCGGCGAGGCGGCGCGGGAGTTAATGAGGACCAGGAAATCTTGTGGCGTTGAGTGAGGGGAAGTCGAAGCGCAGGAGCGAGCTGGGCTGTTCGAGATGGCTATGAGGAGCGGTAGGTCGGCGGTTTGGTATTAGGATGGCGGCCGGAGACGGCCAGGGCTCAAGGGCGACTGGGTAGAGGAGGAAGGGGCTTCTTGAGTGCTTGCTCTAGAGAGAGAAAAAGCGAGAGAAGGGTCGGCCCCTTTTTTTTTAGTTCCCGGAAATCCGTTGAACCTTCTCCATCTTGCTAGAATATAAAAAGTTTAAAAAATAGTGCAAAAAGGACTGCAACCAAGAGGCGCTGGGCTCCAGAGAGAATTAAGCTTGTCCATTTTCTTTTAAAAAAGAGCTGCCATAAATTGATAGGGGAGAGATAAGAGCAAAAGCAGCTTTATTTCATAAAATAATAGGGTAGATAATATTTATTCTATTCTATAATATAAATTTATAAATTCAATTGTATGAATTCATCATTTTATATTTTTATGTGCATAGATTAGCTCACACAATCTATATATTTTTATGTGCGTGTATATATATATATATATATATAATACATCCTTGCAAAATTAAAATAAATCTCGAGGCAAACTCAAGTGAGAAACTTCCAAAATTAAAATTAGGACCATCCGAACTCTGATTTCAGCAAACTTGCAGTTGAATTGAACGCCTCGGAAATACGAACCCAACGATACCAAATTCAACCCAATTCGAGCCCGAATGGGTCCAAATCAAGGGTCTAAAGCGCTGTTGGAAGGTTCAAACCATAATTTGGATTACCAAATGGTCTCCAAATATGACGTGCTCATAGTCGAATCGAGCTTCTTGACGAGACGAATCCAACGAGCCTAAGATTGCCAAAATCTAATATCTCTAAGGCCTCCAAAGATCCAGCAAATGGTCACAATCAAGGGATTCAACATCGGCCGTCCATTCAAACCACTCCCTAACTACCCTTCATCTTCCTCCTATTTACGGGCCATGCCACTCCCACAAATCTATAAATAGAGCCACATCTCCTCTTAAAAAGACACACATAATCCTAAGGAGAAAAGAAAGAGCTCTTGCCTCCTTGCTCCTCCTCGACCACCGCCGGAGTTCCGTCGGACCACCGCCTGACACCGGAGTTCCGCCGAACCACTACATAAGGCCCTGCACTTCGCCGGACCACCACCTGAGGGCCCTGCACTTCGTCAGACCACCACCTGAGGCCCTGCACTTCGCCGGACCACCACCTGAGGCATTGTATTTCGGCGGACCACCACCTGAGGCCCTGCACTCCGGCGGACCACCACCTGAGGCCCTGCACTTAGCCGGACAACCACCTGAGGTTCTGCACTCCGCCGGACCACCTCCTGATGTCCTCAACTTCGCCGGGCCATCACCTGAGGCCCTACACTCCGTCGGACTACCACTTGAGGCCCTGCACTCCGCCGGACTACCACCTAAGACCCGAAGTTCTGCCAAATCACCAAAAGACCCCCAAAGTTTCACTAGAAGACCCCGAAGTTCCGCCAGCGCGATGTCAGATTTTCACATACCCCCGCCTACAACCTGACGGTTGATATTTGTAATCTGATCGCCCTTAGAGGCGAGTCAGCCCCCTGTAATTAACTCAAGTTCTAGTATAATCATTTTAATTGGGCTAGGCCCCGTGGTTTTCCCCCTTTCTAGGGTTTTCCACATAAAAATCTTGTATTCTCTATGTTTGAGATGGATATCCGTACAGCGCTAAGACGTAGGATTAATACTCTACCGCCGCATATGTTCTAGCCCGCAACAATATATATATATAACAAAATTTTTCTAATAACAATTTACTACTTAATCTTTCGATGAACATAAAATGAAGCATAATTCAGAAGACAACGAGCCTGTTTGAACAATCTAGATGATTTGGACTTGATTGCTTAACCCATTTTATGAAATAATATATTGATCGCAAAATTTTACATGATTATAGATTTTCATGCATGTGGACTCGACGCTCATCAAACGACATCTGGTCCAAACGCTAATGGGCTCATTTGAACCTTCCCAAAGACTTAGATGAGCTCGTGCAATTCATTTTGCAAAATAACGTCTGGATCTCAAAATTTCACATAAGTAAAACTTATGTGCATGAATGCTAGCGCTACGACTAGTCCCTCGAACTCAAGCCCGAGCTCGTGTCAAACCCATCGAACAAGCTCAAGCTCGACTCGTCCATTTTTACTCGACCTCGAGAGTTGGGTGCAAGATGAAATCAAAAATCAAGGGAGCTCTGCTTCATCCTCACCAACTCAGGCAAGCATAAGCGTAATAACCAAACGAGCATCGAGCTTACCTTGCACCCACATAGTCATAGGCTTGAACCAGTCTGAATCGTCGTCTAAGCTCTCGTATTCACCGTCGCAAGAAAATTAGGGCATGTAAGAGGTCTCCCAGGCCCCAGCCATTGCAAATGCTCTCACTATCTCACATCCACACTTATGCAAAAAATACCAAGGGTGCCTGCATATTTTTAAATCCGAGTAGCTCAAGACGAGCTAAAGAATATTTGAGTCAACTAAGCTCGAACTCAAGCTTATTTAGTATACTAGCTCGAGTACTACAAGCTCGAGCTCAAACTCAAAACTCAAAAAGCTTAACTCACGAACTCGTTAGCAAGTTAAGTTCGAGCATGCTCGGCTTACTTACACTCCTAGCTAGTGCGATTAGCTATCTTGCAAAACCCCTGTGAACTCAGATTTTTCGCTTGTTGCATGCACTACTTTACGATCTGAACCCTAGGGCTTAGCTCCGCTCCGCCACTCCCGCAGGACCCCCACTATTGACCGCATGGCCGCATCGCACCCTGGCTAGGTGGTTCCCCATGCCCGCTCTTGCTTAACCCACCCACAGATAATGCGGCCCCTGCATGGCCTCATCACAACCTGGCTCACCTGTGTTCTGCACCACAAGGGCGAGCACGAACCTCTCATGCGTAATGTGACCCGATAAAATCCAGGTTACCATGTCGGGTCGGCTCAACTAGGTAACTCGATGGGTTGGGTTCGCGTCTAAACCTTCAACCCGTTTACATAACTAGGTCGTGTTAGTGTTAACTCGTTTGAAGCAGGTCCGTTCTGGGTTAAACTCGTACCCAACCTAAAACCCGATTTTGACACCCCTAGTGTAAACGAGTCGAGTCAAGTCGAGTATCTGCCTAGTTGAACTTTTTCTGTTTAGTTCTTACTGAGCTCGTTTATTAAGCTCGAGCTCAACTCGTTAAAAAATTTATAGGCTTGAGCCTGTTTTGAAAGCTTGAGCTTGACACAATTGTTAAACTCAACTTCTTAGTTTTAAATTAAAAATTGCATTTTTTTTTATTTTTAATATAGAGTTAGTTTTAAAATGTTAAAACATATTATATAATGCTAATTTAATTTAATTTTTAAATATATTTTAAGTTAATCGAGTTGCTTAACAAGCTTTTGAGCCGAGCTAGGCTAAAGCTCAAACTCATGGCTTAATATCTCAAATCGTGAGCTCGTTAATGAGTCAAGCTCAAGTCGGCTCAGCTCACTCACACCCCTACTCACAACTGACTAAGAACTAGCCAGGGATGATTAGATCGCTAAACTAATCAATGGAGAATATTTTATGTAAGCCAAAAATAATGCCAACAACCTTTAGAAAAGTAAAATCGCTAGAACTAGAAGGGAAATCAATAGGTATGTCGTCTTCATTGTAGAAGAAGGGTTTATGTCACTGGGATTTACATGCTTATCATAAAATTTTATTGATTTATATTTATTTATATGATGTTATAATTTTTAAATTATATTAAAAATATTCATAACATTAATTTATTAAAATAAAATATATTTTAATATATATAATTTGATGTGATTCAAACTATTGAACAAGTAACTTTAATTGAGCCACAACATTGTGGATGGAAGAAGCCCCTCCAGTGAAGTCTTGCATTAATCCTTAACAACCAATGTTTACAATTATATCTTCACCAATAAAAAAATATAAAAATTTAAGTATTAAATATATAAATATATTAAAAAATTATGATATATATATAAATGCCTCTTATATTTTTTGTTTTTCTTCAAATAAGCTGAAATTGGCTAGAAAGGCTTTTGTTTCTTTCATTATTTCTATTTTTAGGCTCAACATGGAGGCTTGGACTTTTGTGAAATTTCATCATGCATTGTGTTGATATCAATAAAAATGAGAATATCTTAAGATATTTTTTTATTATGATAAGATTATTTTTATGGCATATATCAATAAATTCATACATCAATTCTGATCTTTCAATATAATTAAATTATTAAATAAATAGAATTAAATTGTTTTACAAATATTATTATTATTATTTAATATAGAGCTCATGTGATGCCTTTCACGTGCTCTCCATTCCGCAATAAGATGAAAATTTTGGTAAGGTGGCAAATTACATTAGTTTTAACTATTATTAAGAGCTAAAAATTTGATTTGGTAGAGTGTATGTTTTACATCTCAATTTTGTATAAAAATTCGGCACGCACAGATAAAAGTTGTAAGATCAAAACATTTTTATGTGAAAAAGCTGGAAAAGGAAAAAATTATGTGACCTGACGTAGATGAAAAATCCACTATATAGTAGATGATATAATAATCCTTCATTTCTCACTCACACTTAAAGAAGAGGGGATTAGTAGAAAATAAATGTCTGATTTTTTCTGAGGGAGATTGCAGAAATCAAGCGTTTATATGTAGAGAACACCCAACAACAAAGCTTGACTTTCCTAATAGAGATTATAGGAAGCAGATGTCCACAGACTGACAACTATACCCAACAGCAAGGTTATATCTTGTAAGAATTCTGGAGATGGTAGTGATTATTGACGGTTGTGGTCGTTGGAGATCATAGTGGTTGTCGATGACAATAGCTGGTAGTAGTCGTCGGTAGCGATAGTCGAAAAATACAAGATAACTCTCTTGTTCTCTAATTTCATCCTCTTTCTTATGTGGAGAATGTGGTTCTATTTACAGGCTTTTGGGATATGCATTTTGATAATTTGAACAAGAATACAAAACATTCCATCATACGGTCATTGATTCCTTTGATCATAAAGCATCTTTTTCAGCATTTAAGCACCTAAATGATGTGGAATTGAGTGATCTTAAGCTCTTGGATTCATCTCGTCAAGCCACTTAATCCAACTATAACCCTGTCAAATTTAGATTTCAGATGATCATGATTTAAATTTTAAAAGTTTTTAGTTCAAAGATTGCCTCAAGATTCGTGCAGATGATATGATTTTTTGGAGTTGTATAAATTAATATTTAATATTACAACAAGATATCATGTTAATTATTGATCAAACTGGAAATGTGATTATTTTTAATAGATTAAATTAGTTATTTTTGAAGTACATTTTAATTATTGGTAAGTTTGAACTATAATATTATAAAAAAAATTAAGACTTTTTTAATTTTATCTCTCTAAAATAACCTCAAAGAATTTTTAATTTTATTTTTTAGCTTGCAGTTGCTAGAGGCTTCTTCGCCACTGAGCTGATGTTCAGATTTTCATAATTTTTAAAAGAAAAATAGAAGCATATATATATATATATATATATATATATATATATATATATTAACACATTTTAGAAAGTATATATAAATCAAATAGGGTTCACAATTGATCTTAAGTCACCAGTATTAAATGTATTTTCAATAAAAAAAATTACAAGCCTATAGATAAGAAACAGTATATTTTGTCTATTTTGTATCTGACTAAATTTTATCCTCTAACGTTTAATATTTAATTCTGAAAGCAAAGATATCCTACCGACAAAAATTAGATAGGGGTTTAGGTTTCGTTTGAAACACCTTTTTTTTAATTAATTTTATGATAAAAAAATAGCTAGCAAAAATACTGTATTTGGAAGATAGCTTTTCAACTGCTATTTTTAAAAAAATTGTTTTAAAAAAATTATTTTCTTACAAAATATATTTTTTAAATTATTGCTGAGGAATGAGATTTTAAAAGAAAAAATAAAAAAATTTAAACTTTGTTTGGGACAACTTTCTTAATGCTTTGCTTTTTAGATCGCAATTATAATTTCTATTTGGCCACTACTTATTTCCTACTTTTAAAATAAATTATTCTAGAAAGCTCTTTTTACAATAGCTTTAAAAAATTATTTTATGTATAACAGATCTAGAAAATGGTAAGAAAACAATCACAAAAAAGTCTTAAAAAAACAGCAATTAAAAATAATTTTTCAAATACAGCATTTTAAAGACAGAATTTTCAAAGTAATAACTAAAAAGTCATCTTTCAAACACAGAGTACTTTTCTACTTCCTTTTTTTTTACCACTAAAATAATCCATCGAAACGAATTAAATAATTACAGCCTTTTGGAGAAATTATACGTGCGGTCACCGGATGTCGTCCAAAGGTGAATCAGGATGCACCACATCACTATTTTGCTGTGTACCGGTGTTGTGTATTGGGTAACGTGACGCATCCTGATTCATCTCAATACGGTTCAGTGACCGCACGTAATAATTTCTCCTTTTTGATGACATCCACAGTATGAATTCACGTGAAAAAATAAAGCTATTTCTAACTCAGTTTTTTTTTATTTGTTTGTTGAGAGCTTAGACTATGAACCAAGAGATCTTCAATTTGAGTGTTACATATATAATATATGTGAGTTTTTCTTAATTAATATAAATGCCCCTTAAACAAAAAAAACTATTTCCAGTCTTTTCATAGCCATTCATTGCGGAATTATTTTATTAATTATTTATTTATATTGGGTCTAAATATTCTTATGTTATCTGCTAAACCTAAATACCCGACACGACAGCACGAAAAGACAAAGATTCTAAAATGCAAGGAAAGAAAATGAGGCCCGTCATGTGATTAGTCAGTCTTCGGCCGCCATTAATTTTGGCTAATGACAAAATTAGTGTTGTTCCTTTGGCTTTATCAACATAGTCATGATGCCCCCACTCACACTGCTGACCGCTTGTTCTTTGCAAAACCTTTTTCCCTCTTGTCCTTTAGTAATTAATAAGAAATCAAAAAAATCATTCACATTTGGATGAGGATCTAAACTAGCTTATGTGGCCTTGCTTTCTTTTTCTTCTCTCTTAAATTAAAGCTTGAATTGTTATACTTTTATGTGATTATGTATGTAATAAAATTTTAAGTACAAATTGTATAGTTTTTAAGGAAGATAAGTGTAGATTAGTAAAGCCACGAGCTAAATTAATAGCATAAGGGAGTACAACAAGTTCAAGCAAGAAAGCTCCACATATGTTAAAATTTTAGTGAATTGTCTTCATCTATTTGTCCTTTGAAAGAAAAATAGAGCATGAGATTTGATCACTCGAAATCATTTGCATATTATACAAAAGTCGTGGAAAAGAAATATGAATTATGAGTATGAAATAAATATTATTTTTTACTAATAACTTTTTTTTGGACAGTTAGGGGATTCGAGCCCAGACGAGATGGGAGGAACGTGTTACGTCGACCACCCGGCCACAGACCCGATCTCTTTTACCAACAACTTGAAGAGACGTGTCTTTTTTGATGGGATATGGGTCATAAAAATCTAATACTTCTGCATATATTATGTTGATTGATTGGATATAATATTTTTAGCATGTTTATTTAATTTCATTCAAGTAGAAGCAGGGTGATATATGACTATCAATATTACAAGTTGATGATTGTTATATATGTATCTTATAATTTGTATGAATACTAAATTCGCATTGCTAATAACTAATCAATCATATGTCATAATCGAATGGTAGATTTGGGAAGTTTAGGCCGTCGTTGTAAGCTTTCGATTGAGTTTCTCCATAGATTTAGGCTTTCACAATAGTTACATAAAAAAGTTATGGAGCTTCTTATTTGAGTGTGCTTACACATATTATACGGTTTCTTATTATTTTCTACTTCTATGTTTACTCAAGTCCACAATAAAAACAAAGTTGTATACCAATATTTTTAAGGATTGATGATTGACTCATGAGAGATAAATTTAAATGGTTCTACATCACATCATTTATTACTATCTACTAATATTTCAAATGTTAATATTTTTTAATAGAGTGATGATGTTTTATAAATTCAAATATTGATTATAAAAGTCATTAATACCTACTTTCATTCAAGAGAAATGAGAATGTTGAGACAATCGTAGGATAAAATTAGCAAAGATAAATTAGTACATACATGTATGATCATATTAGAGAAAAAGTTGGATTGATATCTACTATACATAATGTGATTGAAAATAAACTTAGGGAAAATATATACATTGAAGGGTCGAAAGTAACTCTGAGAATATTATGTATTTGTTGTTAAAAGTTTTTTGCAAAGGTGTTTTACAATTAAGGAATTGGTCAAACAAATAGTTACAATATACCTTACTGCAATTATGTTTTGTGTTTGTTATTGTCTATTATAACTTTTTGAGACCTAATGGATAAGATAAAGTAGCACCGTAGAGTTTAGAAAAAATTCCAATGGTTGAATTTTTTGTGACATGAATGCTATTTGTTTACTTGTAAAGAGAGACCAATTTGCAATCATTAATAGTCACTAAAGTGAAGCACAATTTTGTTATGAGACTGCATCTGATCACAAATCCATCATAAATAGTTGTATAGTAGAAATGATCACGCTGCATTTTGAATATATATACTACTTACAAATATAATAAATAAACTTACAACTACATCTTATATAAGGTGTCTATGTTGAGTGAAAGGAAAGAAGTTTCCTGTAGGGGTGTCAATTTCGGGTCACGAGTCGGGTTCGGGTCGAACCCGAAACTGACCCGGCACTATTCGGGTCAACCCGAACCCGACCCGTCTTTGCAAACGGGTCGGTTTTCATGACCCGAACCCGACCCGCTTCGGGTCCGGGTCAACCCGACCCGACCCGAATGACCCGGTTCCAACAAAAAAATTGCTATTTTTTGGGTCAGAAACAGGTCAATCTCCACTTTTCGGGTCAAAATCGGGTCAGAAACGGGTCAATCTCGGGTTGCCGGGTCAAAAATGAGTTTTCGGGTCAAAACGGGTCATTTTCGGGTCAATTTCGGGTCAACAGGTCAACCCGAACCCGACCCGTTTCGGGTTCGGGTCAACCCAAACTCGAAGATTTTGGGTCGGGTTCGGGTCGGGTTTTCGGGTCGGGTCCAATATTGACACCCCTAGTTTCCTGAATGTTTCATGATGGCTCCCATTACAGGAAAAACAGCCATTACCGGTGGACAAAATCCGCCGGTAGAGTGAAAAATGCGCCGGAAAAAATAGGTTTCCGGCGGATTTCCGACGGTAAAACGCGCATTGGAAAAATATTTCCGTCGTATTTTTTGAGCCGGAAATATTTATGCGGACAACCGGTGGATATTTTTGACAACCTGACGCCTTTTCTAACGGCGTGTTCCGGCGAATAAGCCGCCGGAATTACCGGCGGAAAATGTCTGCCGGAATTATCGGCGGATATTCCGCCGCCAAAAAAACTGATGTCGATTTGTACTGTCTGATATCACCGTCGAATTATCCGTCGGAAGTTCCATCGCATATTCCGCCGGAAATGTCATCATATCGTATTTCATATATACCGGCGGATAATCCGCAGGAAACCTGTAGCAGAAAAAAAAACATTTCTCACTTTGAAAACTGATTTCCACATTTATACCTGCATACAAAAAAATATAACACAATATATATTCATAAATCCAATTTTGATCTACAACATCAACAGTTACACATAAACCAGAAGAGCATCATCCAGATAATAAATAATTAAACATGTACATAATAAACATATATAAGAATAGTGTCATCAACAAATATCTAAACATGTTCAAACAGCAAATAGATAAATATGTCCAAAAATATATAAATATAGATGTCCACATCAGTAAAATAGATAAATAACATCTACTCTGATTCAGTTTCATCCTCAGGTGATGTTATACTCCTACCACTACTCATCTGCTCCCTCATCTTTTTCATTTCTTCTAACATTTGAGCTTACTGCTGTTGTATCTGCATCTGCTGCTGCTGCATTTATATCTGCCAATCAACTTGGGCTTTCTGTACCTATTCTAGCTCGGCTGTAAGGGTAGCTATCTGTTGGGTATATAAAGACTCCTGGATACTAGATGAAAAATTGCTGTCACTAGATGTCTGCCCTTCATATGCATAGGCCTGTGAGCCTAACCCATATATTCTACCATGCTGCATTCCTCCTACCGCTTGCGACCAAGTGCGGTAGTCAGAATAGTCTGTTGATCCAGTAAAAGAACCTTCACCTGCTGCAGCCTGACTCTCTCGAAGTCGTGTATACTCCTTCTATGAAAGTTAATAAAAATTAATGTAATTTATACATAATATCACCAAAATTAAACTTATATACTTACATAGACTTTCCTAGCACGCTCGTCAACCCATTGCTGGTCCTCCTGCCACTTGTGGGTATGACTATGCAATTCAACAGGAGTCGATTCTCTACCCAGCACCTATTTCTATAATAGACATATATTAATATTCTAATTAAAGTAACTTATTAAAATATTTTAAAATTTCTTACCAAACATCTTATGTGCTCAGTATGAGGAACAGAACCTCCTGTATGAATGGAACTACCCAAGCCCCCAACATCAGAGCTCTGTTCTGTCTATTTTGATCCAGCAGATAACTAAAAGCAGTTGACAATAGATATTATATGAGATATGACAGTCATGACTCTTCATACCAAATAATCTCTTAGTTTTAATGCCAACACATCTGCTTAGATTTGAAAAATATCCATCAGGTACCCGTAAACTCTTCACTCATTCATAAATAGCACGCATCTGCTCTAAAGTCAAAGTAAATGGAGCTTTTGGTTTGAAATATTTTCTACTTCCACCATCCCTCAATTCTAATACTTTTCTCCTATAAATCTCCTTTAAGTCCATCCTTACTTTTATATTATCTTTGGATTTATCTTTGATATCCATGACTGTATTGAATATATTATCAAAGATATTTTTCTCTATATGCATCACATCTAAGTTATGTCTGATCAAGTTTATCCTCCAATATGGCAATGACCAAAAAATACTTTTCTTAGTCCAATTGTGGTTGACATCATATCCTGACAATTTGTTATCAGCTAATGTTAGAGATTCCACTATTGTGGGGCTGGATCTGACTATTTCAAATATTTTTTTACTAGTTAATCTAGAAGGAGGTAGCAACATAACCATTTTATTCTTGACAAAACTATCCTTATTTTGCCTGAAAGGATGATCTGTAGGTAAGAATATGTGATGACAATCGAACCAAGTGTTCTTCCCTCCGTGCTTTAAAGTGAATGACTTTGTATGTTCCATGGGACAAGCTAATTTTTCAGAGGTGTTCCAACCTGAGAGCATATCGTACACGGAAAAATCACCAATTATCCAAAGTAATGCTACCCTCATAATGAAGTTCTGTTTGGTGGAGATGTCATATGTACTTATTCCCTCTTCCCATAATAGATTTAAATCATCAATTAACGGTTGTAAGAATACATTGATCTTTGCTTTTGAATTATGTGGCCCTGAAATGATAAGCGTCAGAAATATATAAGGAGTAGTCATGCACAACTCTGATGGAAGATTGTATGGTGTGAGTATGACGGGCCAACATGAGTAAGGTTAAGCAAACTGACTAAATAAAGTGAAACCATCTGCGCATAAATTTAATCTTATATTTCTTGATTCTGAGGCGAAGGTGGGATATATACGATCAAAATATTTCCAGGCATTTACTTCTGATGGATGTGTAATAAACCCTTCTTGTGAGATATGTTCTTTATGCCATCTCATATGTTCAGCAGATCTCATTGATGCATATAATCATTGCAGTCTAAGAATTATGTGTAAGTAAAATAACCTACTGGCTGCTACTTCCTTCAGCTTTCTTTTCATGATAAATTTTGGTTTAAATCTCGGTGGGTTGCAATGATGGCATGTAATATCTGATTGGAAATTTTTGTAGAATAACATGCATCCTTTGACACAATAATCTATATTTTTGTATGTCAAATCAAGCTTGGAAATCAACTTCTTAGTCTGATATAAATCTGTAGGAATTATGTTATATGTTAGATTGATTTCTTTGAGCAGTCCAATAAATTGATTAAAATAATCATGGGATACATTATATTCTGCCTTGATACTAATAATAACGGATAACTCTGAGTGAGTGGTGAAATCTTTTCATATTGGTTGTTGGGAAGCATGCAATAAATCATAAAAAATTTATGCTTCTTTATTAGGTGACTCTTCTATATATTGTTTAAATTAAGCTCCACTTGCATCATGAATTAAGTCCTCAAGATTAGGTATGATATGATCTTCCTTATCTCTAGTAGCACTTGTCGATGGACATCATCGAGAATCGAAATGTGGTTCATACTCACCATGAGAAGTCCAATACCAATATTCTGGCATGAAACCTAGACGATATAGATCAACAGTTACATCATCTGGGCTAAGGTGCACCTGATTTTTATGTTTAAAACATGGGCAATGAAACTTTTCATCTAAGATGAAGCTGGGTAGTTGAGAAGCTGTTTGAATAAAAATATTCACCCCCTAATGAACTCATCAGTTAATGTCTTTCGTCCTTGCGCCAATCGATTATACATCCAACTTTTTTGAGTTCTGATATCCATAATATATAGCCTACATATAATATTGACAATAAGAATATAAGTTACAATTATTTGCCAAAATAGTTACATACTACTATAGTGCTAATATTTAATGAAAGTAATTCTATTAACTACAGACATTCGGTAGTTGTTCGCGACTCGTCCTTCCCACTGGAATTTTGAAATCAGGCTTCAGACTTAAGCTATGGGCAATGTGCTTCCCAATGCTGAATCTAGTGAAGTTGATAGATTTAAAGTCATCCTTTGCGGTTGCAGATTTGGGAGTCTACAGATTTAGCAGAACTTTATAGCTCGATCTCAAGATGGAATTGATAGAACTCTGACCCAACAAATTGCTTTCTAGAACTGCCCTCCAATGCCTTTCATCCAAGTTGTCTTTCAGAACACCACCAATGACTTTAGCTTCCAATGGAGATTCTAAAAGCTTTTTAAACTATTTCTCCAACAATCGTCGAAGCTGATGGAAATGTGAACCCGTATTTTAAGATCAAATTCCTCTATCATTTCATCTCCACCAACACGTTGCAAGAGTGTTGTCTTTCTCATACCACCATGTCCCACTATAAATAAAAGAGAAATGTTTCTGTAAAAAATTAGCAATGATCTTATACTCCTCATTTGACTGCTCTCTCAACCACTGTGTAGTAAAAAATGAAACGCAACCCACATTAGAGCTGAATCATCTTTATCAAATTTGTAATTTCTGGGGTAGTTGTAGGGCCGAGGTACTTCCTTATCCTTCACTCTTTCTTTTCTACTAGTGCTTAATTCAATAAACTAGCAACTATCTCCTCTAACTGCGGAAGTGTAACGCTGGCCCTGGTAACAGAAAGTGACCTCAGCCGCTGGATGCAGAACTCTGTCTCACGAAAATTCGGCAGGTAGGTAGATGTTTTTATTTAATCAAATTAAAAGTCATCTTTAAGTATTTGGGATGTTTTGGACGCAGTGGTGAAGTAAAAAAAAATCCAACAATCGTCGAAGCTGATGGAAATGTGAACCCGCATTTTAAGATCAAATTCCTCTGTCATTTCATCTCCACCAACACGTTTCTGCATCCAACGGCTGAGGTCACTTTCTGTTACCCGGGCCAGCGTTACACTTCCGCAGTTAGAGGAGATAGTTGCTAGTCGCAGGGCGTGTTGAGTAGACGGAGTTGCCGGACTGCGTCATTTCATTATGATGAAATTGAAGTTGTCTTTCAGAACACCACCAATGACTTTAGCTTCCAATGGAGATTCTAAAAGCTTTTTAAACTATTAAAATAGCGTGTTGAGTAGACGGAGTTGCCAGCGATCCAGCCATATTTGAAAAACACACGCCCAAATATGGCCGGATCGCTGGCAACTCCGTCTACTCAACACGCTAGAAGAAAGGTCGTAGTAGCGGAACTCCCACTTCGTCAACCCGTCAGTAGGGACTGTAGGATTAGCCCTCGGCGTCGACCAAATGATCTCCGATTTCAAAACAGACTGCATCGTTGCGTCCGGAACGCCGTCAACATCAAGACGTGATACGCTCTGGACGCGTATCACATTTGTTGGGGGGCATTTGTTGACCCCTACAACTACCCCAGAAATTACAAATTTGTTAACAGTGTTCTAGATGCAATGACACAGTCCGTTCGTCGATCGAAGATCATTTGGTCGACGCTGAGGGCTAAATTCCTTAGCATGCACATCGTTACCTTGTGATTTGTGCTTTTGCCTCGCAATTCATGTCGACCTTCTCGTACGTCATTTAATTCAATCAAATTAAAAGTCATCTTTAAGTATTTGGGCGAACCCAGTGAGCTTACAATACTACCATTGATAAAAAGATATGAAGGACAAATACTTCCAAATGACTTGTGTTAGACACTGTTAGATGCAAACATATAGCTCCGACATGTCCCCCCGTGCACTAACAAGATAGTCCTATCTAGGTTTGATGGAGAAATATAAAGAGAATAAGGATGATCTACATTTGATATTTATTGATTTAGAGAAAGCATATGATAAAGTTTCAAGAACAGCAAGCGAGCTCGAGGGTTAGACCAAGATATGTATGTATAAGCTATTGGCATCATTTCGTATCCTATCTCTAAGGGTAAAGCCACTCATCCACTTGAGCATCCTCATTTCTGCAACGCTTAACTTAGAATTATGCTTCTCTTTTATTGGCCAACATTCGGCACCATAAAGCATTGCAGGTCTCACCACCATCTTATAAAATTTTCCCTTAAGTTTGAGGGGTACTTTTCTATCACACAATATATAAGCCCAATGCATTCCTCCACTTCAACCATCATACTTGGATTCTGCTGATAATATCCCCATTTATTTCACCATAACTCTAAACAATAGATTCAAGATATCTAAAATGTGTAATCTTATTAATGACTTGATTGCCCAAAGTCACAATTCCCTCACTAGGTCTATTATTACTAAAATTACACTCCATATATTCCGTTTTAGATCTACTCAAGCGAAAACCTTTAGACTCTACGGTTGACCTCCACAATTCTAGTTTACCTTCAACTCCCTCTCTAGTCCTATCAACAAGAATAATATCATCAGCAAAAAGCATACACCAATGTATATCCTCTTGCAAATGTCTAGTGAGAACATCTGTGACTAAAGCAAAAAGATAAACTATGCGAAAGGGAGAAAGTTACATACACATCAAGTGAGCTCCTGACCGTTTGGCGTCAACGGAGCGAAGTCGAACAGCGTCAAGGAGCGAAGTCGAACTGCGTCGAAGGAGAGAAGTCAAACTTCGTCAAAGGAGCGCGAGCTGGGGTGAAGAGTACGAAAGGGAGAAAGTTACCTACACAGCAAGGGAGCTCGAGGGCAGGGGCGACGTCGAACAGCTGCGTCGTCGAGGGAGCGAACAACAAACGAGCTCGAGGGCAGGGGCAAGGTCGAACAGGGACGTCGTCGAAGGAGCTCGAGGGCAGGGACGTCGTCGAAGGAGCGAAGTTCAGAAGTCTTTGCGGAATGTCCTGAAGTCGAGGGCAGAAGCTGATATATTGAAATTACCGGCGTATTTTCCAGCGGAATATCCGCCTGCCCTCTTACCGGCGGCCAATCCGCCGGTAATACTTCGTCGGGTTTTAATTAACCCGGCGGAAAATCCGCAGGAATATCTGCCGGATATTACCGGCGGAATATGCGTCGGTATATTGATAACAATGGTGCAATCCTGGCGGTTCCGCCGCCGGAAAGTTACAGACGCTATTTCCGCCGGAAAAGCTGCCGTAAAATTTCTGGCGGATACGTCCGCCGGTAATGCAGTCGTTGATTCCGGCGTAATTATATCCGCCGGTATTTTATGGTTTTCCTGTTGTGTCCTTTCTTGACAATTAGCCGATTGTATGAAAACAAATGAGGCCATCCCATAGAATATTATACATCTAAAAAGCTCATATCCTTCTCTTTTGCCAATTTGATTCATGTTGGCTTTCTTGAGGGCATTTCAACAAGATACTTCAAGAGTAAACATAAGATGCCTCTTAATGGTCCTCTCCCAAGCTTCCCTCCTGGTATATTCTCCTATGAAGAAGTTTCCTTAAAAAAAAAAAAAAAATACATAAAATATAAAATGTCTATAAGATTTTACAAATATTAACTCATATGAAATAAATTTAAATTTATTTCAGATGCTCTCGTAATATGGCAATAAGATGCCTCAAATAGTTGGAATAAGTCTAATTAAGACGGTGATAAACACAATGTATTTATATTTAAAATTTGAAAGAAAAAAATTATTAAAGGTTATCTAGCACATGTGAGCCTCATCTGAATCACATGAAACAACAAAATTAGTAACCCACATGACACATGGGAAAAAAAGCCTTTGAGTTAAAAAGTAAGTGTTTTATAAGAAAATTTTAAATTTTTTTTTCTTTTATTTATTTTTATGATACAATGTTAATAACTTGATATTCAACCGATCTGACCTTTACTCAATAATCAGCTTGAAAGTATTCAATCCGATGTTGAGTAGAGCAAAGTCTAATCATAGGTTAGCTCGATTCAAGTTTTGAGCAACCTTTAGGCATCGTTTGGGACAGCTTTTTTACTGCTTTTTAAAATAACTTTTTAGTATAAAAATTAAAATATTTGTACTAGAAAATAATTTTAAAAAGCAACAAAAAAGCCATCCCAAACAAATCCTTAATCTTTGAATCTAGTTTAGAAAGATATTTAACAAATTAAATGATCTAATTTAAGCTTTAATTTAATTAATATTATAATATTTAATAATTTGATTACAATTTTTAATAATCAGGAAAATAATCTTTTTCAAATTGATTTTTATCTTAAAAAATAAATAAGCATAGATTATAATATATACACTCTAATAAGTAATAACCTTCTTTAACTGATTTAAATGGATCGATTAACAAGACAAATTTTACAAAAGTTTTTTTTTCCCCTGATAGCTTCAAGTCATGAACATATTAGCTGGCACATAAAGAGACTCATATATTTATATTATTAAGACATTTTTTTTATTCGAATAAAAAAAATAGAAAGAATCAAAAACCTCCTGATGACACTCATAAAATAATAAAGTATATATCTACTTGAATGATTCTTTTTTCTTCCTATATTAAAATTAGTCATTAAGCTTAATCTTCTTGTCATAATCTTGTATTTGTTATCATAATCCGTCCACTTGATCTCCACCTTTAATCAGAGCCGCACATGTCAACAGTCTATTTACGTAGGCCTTTTGCCTTATCGCAGCTGATAGCTACCGATATCTACGGTTTATTATAAATCAAGAGCGGTGAATGTCATCACATCAATGTTTATAACTGAAAGCCATACAAAGTGTTAATTACATTATTATATCTACATCGTTCTCAGGCTATCTAATCTAATCAAATTATGAAATAGACTTGATTTCGAAATGTTCAAATTAAATGGGATGTTAGTGATGTTGGTAAACTAAGGCTTCGTTTGGGATGGCTTTTTTACTGCTTCTTAAAGTAGCTTTTTAATATAGATTTTTTAATTTTTATACTAAAAAGTTGCTTCAAGAAGCAATAAGAAAGCCGTTCCAAATCAAGCCTAAGGCTTCGTTTGAGATGGCTTTCTTAATGCTTCTTAAAGCGGCTTTCTAGTGCAAAAATTTTAATTTTTATGCTAAAAAGTTGCTTTAAGAAGCAATAAAAAAGCCGTCCCTAACGAAGCCTAAGTCTTTATATGGGACAACTTTATTATTATTTTTTAAAACAGTTTTTTAGTAAAAAAATTTGAGTTTAAGAAATTTTTATGCTGGAAAATTGCTCTATAAGCAATAAAAAAATTGTCTCAAATGAAGACTAAATAAAAAAATTGATATATGGCATAATTTCCCATTGAGAAGACATGCATCTTGTAGTTAGTAGATCTAGAATATTCTTTCGTTTTTGTCATTTGCTTGTAGTTTTATTATTATTATTTTTAATTTATTATGTAATTTTATACAACGATTGAGCTTCGACAAAGGATGAGATGGGCATAAAATTTACAGAGAAGATTGAAGCAGATTTTGATAAATTTTAAATAGGTTTTGATTATTTTTTATTAAATTTATTTTTAAATATATTTAATATTTTTATGACTATTGAATGGATTTCGATCAAAATTTATTTGCCCTTTTTTTTAAACTCTATCAATGTGTGGGACGGCTGTAACATTTTATAAATTTGATTATAAAGTTACTTGAGAAAAATAATTTATTATATTAATTGTAAAAAATAATCTTTCATCACAAAAATTTTTAAAAAAGGTGAGAAAATAGCAAAAATAAGTAGCCAAATAAAATTAAAATTATTGTTGAAAAATAAAGTTACTAAACAAATCCTAAATAATTTATAAGAGAATTTTTTAATATAAGAAATGACATGCTGTCCTTCCTCACACTTTTAAATCAGTTCAAATGATATAATGAATAATAGCTGTCTACAAATATATAAATAACCTCAAGAGAGGATGCTTAGGCATAACAATAGCCTTTTCTTCTACTTATAATTCACTCAAAATATTGTTATAGAAAATATTTGATTTAAAATAGGATGATTAAAATTAGGAAAAAATAATTTTTAAAATTTTAAATTTACATGAATATATATATAATATATAAAAAAAATAAATTTAATATTTATACTACATTCATCTAAAATAAATTTAACTACATAAAATTTATCCTTATCCAAGTTTGATAATGTGAATGGGGCCATTCATTTTATTGGATGTTAACAGATGGCATTTTTTTTTAATTTATTTTATATTAAATATATTTTTCAACCAAGCCCCACATGAGAGACCATGGACAAAAACCTGGCTTGTGGGCCTCACGAATCATTCGTGTATCATGTCCTACTCTATTTGGGCCCTGCGTTGATTGCCTTAGTCATCGTTGTGAAATCTCGGGAGGATCGGCAGATGAGCCATCTCAATTCTCATTAAATTATAAAAGATCTACAGATACCGGCAATCGACCCCAACTAATCAAGTGTTGGTCCGGAGATTTCTGATATGGGTGCCATCATTTGATCAATCGAGGAGATTAGTGGACATCGCCAAATGCCTCACAAGTTGAGGTGGCAGCAGGCAGATACTCTCCGTTCCAAAAAAAATAAATCAAGAGGTGTAAAAGAGTTGAGTAGAATTTAAATAATATTTAATTAATTAAATTTAAATAGAAGTCTATGGCTTGAGCTAACTCAAGAGCGGTCTTGTTTATTATATAAGAGATAAAATGATTATAATTTACGCTATTATTATAATAAATTATTAAAAAAGAGAAAAAAATAATAATCACTTAATATAAAATTTTAAAATATAAATTTAAAATATTTTAAATAATTTTATATTTAAAATTCTAAATGCTATTATATTTTAAATATATTTTATATTAATATTTTTAAACGAATAGTCAGCTCACGAGTTAACGAATCTAATCAGGATCGGCTTGCTCACGAGCCATTTATTAAGTTAATCCTGAGCCGGCTTGACTCAATTACAACTCTAACCCCAACAAATCTAAGTATTAAATAAATATTTTAGATTTAAACATTTTTTATATATCATTATTTCATAAAATATATTTAAAAAGTACAATTGAATTTTCATGCTACATTTTTATAAGTCATCATTATGCAAGAAGCCAAACTTAAAAGAAATTACAAAGAATTATTTATATAAAAAATTCAAACAGAAATTTCAAATTTCTTAGAATAACTAGTAAATTCAGAATAGAATTACATCGAAGCGGTAAAAAAACCAGACAAATTTCTTTTCCCTCTTTCCGGTAAATCTAACCCAACCCAACCATTTTACACCTAACATCATCTTCTTCTACATAGCCGTTGCAAGAAAAATTTCAAGCTCCCAAGTTAGTAAAAAATAATAACGCCGAAATTTAGAAAAAAACGGAAAAATTGAAAAATCTTTTGATCAAAACTCTCTGGGATCAACAAAAATTGATTTCCCCGGCGCCGCCTTTGTCCAATCTCCCACAGCCCCGTCACTATACTCCTCCGCCAGTCGCTTCACACACCACAAATCTTCTGCGCACGACATCCGCCGCCAATAGGGTATCCCTTTCCTCAACGGCTCTTCCGCCGCCACCTCCGCTGCCACCGCCGCACAACCTCCTTCCCTCGCCAAATTATGCACGTGTCTACACAGCACGCGCAACATCTCCGCCGCGTCTTTCCCCTCCCCCTCAATCCCGTACATCAAGTACATCCCAAACGGCCGGAAAACATCCGGCACGGACGGTATTCTTAAACAGGGAAGCGCTTTGTCGATAGCCCGCGTGGCCTTTGACAGCCACCTCCGCCATTTCCCGGCCCCGCGGACCTCGAGGCGGAAGAGGGCTTTGCAGTTCCAGACACTGAGAACGGCCCAGCTAGCTGGCAGTTCAGCGAGAAAACTATCGAGGCCGGTCCAGGGGTAATCGGAGGGGAGGGCGAGGTAAGTGCCGAGGGAAAGGGGGTTGTGGAGAATGGAGCCGATGTCGCGGGGAAAAAACTCAGTGGTGGATAGACGGCGGCGGTAAAGGAGTTCAGCGTCGGAGGGGGAGAGAGGGAGGAGGCGGAGGGCGCGGTAGTGGAGAGGGAAGTGGTGGGCGAAGACGGGGTGGACGAGAATGGAAGGGGTACGGAATTTGGTGTAGCCGGAGCGGAGAGTGAAAAGGCTGATAGAGGCTTCGTTGTCGCTATCTGTAGCGATGTATGAGTATTCGGCGCCTTTGGAGCGGAACCATTCTTCCATTTTTTGGACAAGTGTGAGCCCGATTCCCATTCGCCTGTAAAGCAAGTACCATTTCAAATCGGCTCCATATATCTAGTTTAAATAATTTTTTTGAATTTATTTAATGTAAAATATGAATAAAAATAGAAGAATTTACATGCATATCATACTGTTATGTGTTTATATGTCCAATATATAAATGCTTATATTTATTTATATAAATTTAAATATTTAAATAATATACAAAAATAAATAAATTATTTATTTAATATATATGAAAGTATTAGATATATAAATATATAAATATTTTAATAAAATGTAGGTAAATTCTCTAAAAAGTATTGAATAGTATTTAAACTTAGATATAGTGTATATTTCTACTTTTATCATATTTTAATAATTAGAATTATTTTTTATTCAATTCAACTATCAAAATTTAAATAATTTATTATCAACTAAAATTTAAGTAAGAAATGTGTGTTTTAACGAATAATATATGAGTGTTTTTTTTTAAATTTTAGAGTGTTGACTTGATTTGAAAGTTTTAGGAAGATAAAATATTCCAAATATATATATAATTACTGATTATAAATTTTATTTTTGTTACTATAAGTCTAGATGATAAATAAAATGTAATGAACGACAGAGCCGCGAACACGATCCATCGCTCGCTCTCTCACACTCTTTAATTAAGAATAACTATGACGGTGCGTTTTGTTGTTAAAATGGCGGTTACGGCGTGGGGTGAGCATACCGGTAGGCGGGCGAGACGCGTAGGCCGAGGAGGTAAGCGAGCTTGGTGTAGATAGGGGTGTATTGCTTCGCGCCGGAAGGTGAGCGGTTTGGCTTCTTGCCGCAGGTGACCGTTTTGATACAGCCGCGGACTACGCCCACGATTTGCCTCAACGGCCCGCACGTCTCCGCGACCTGTAGCGTTTTGGATTCAGAGTTAGAAGAAAAGTGGAGAAGACGAAGATTGAAGAAGTAGAAAAAATAAATAAAACTCCACATCGCAAAAGGCGCGCAGTAAGCGGAGACCGGGAAGAGAGTATTTACCAGCATGAAGAAAGAGGGAGAGTGGCGGACGCGGCAAAGAGGGTCGCCGAGAAGGTCGGTGAAGAGGGACATCTTACCGCTTGGTCCAACCTCGCACGTCTTCTCCAAAACCTCCACGGCCTCTTTGTCTCTCTCCGGTTCGAATTCTCTCACCACCACTCTCACTATGTCTTCTCTCATTTTAGCAGAAGAGATTGCTCTCTCTCTCTCTCTCTCTCTCTCTCTCTCTATCTCTAGATAATAAGGAGGGAGAGATTTGATGGGGTCGCTTAGGTAGTTTGAGTTTTCTTGAAGAAGTGAGAAGTCGATGATTGGAGCGCTAGCTTTAAAGGAGAGGCGGAGTGGGGTATAACCGTATAAATAAATATACGAGAAGCTGCTGTATTTCTCTCTTCCTTTACTTATAACTCTTATAAATAAAATAATATAAAGGAAGTAGTGGGTGGTAATAATGAGGGGAGGGAAGGAGAGGAAATGGTAAAACTGAAATGGCGGCTGAAGGCTGCGCCCACCGCCCCCTGGGCGTGGGCCTCGTGCATGGCCCATCCTTGCACTAATTGCATCGGGTAATTGCCGTCATTTATGACTGGACAGTATGTTATGCTTAAACTCTTCATGTATAAAGTAGAGCAAATTTTTTATTCAATTTATTATAATTTATGTGATTCGACTCTTACATTAAAGTTGATTTTTCACATAAAAATAAACAAATTAAAACTCCTTATTTATATTTTATATCAGTACAGAGAAATAATATTTTTTTAAAATAAAAAGTATCCATTGTATAGTTACAAATTTTAAATTTTTTTAATATTTAATAATTTAAGTAATGAATTTGCCCATCCAAAAGAATGGCTGAACATCTGTAGCAAGGGGCCATAACTCATGTGCATGATATAGTATTCGTTTTGAATGTTATTATGATTATTTGTAGATAAGAAAAGAGGTCAAGTGATCAAAATTTTGCCGCGAGGGTGGTGGGGGACGTGAGATGGTAATTGGACCAATCCAGTAGGCCTGAACGACACTAGTGAATGTGCAGCGTGTCCGTTGCTCATGAGTCATGGCCATTGCAATGGAGGGCCTAATTGATAAAGGTTATTAATATTGTTGTCAATTTTTTTTATTTTTGAATTTCATATATATGAAATTTAGTTCTTGGAAGTCATAAGCTAAAAAAAATATCAAGGTTAGAGAGCCTAAAAAATGAGAGATTATTCTATACGGACACCGGATGGAGAAAACCGTCCGGTTTTCTCTGTCTACAGTAAAAGCATAGCTCACTATACTTTTTACTGTAGATAGAGAGAAAATCGGACGGTTCTCCTATCTGGTGTTCACACAAAATAATTTATTCTGACAGATTTATTGTTAAAAATATATGGTGTGTAATTAGGTAGATCGGTTGGTGAGTTTGCTTGTGTATTGTTCAATAAATAGTGAGGTTAGATCAAGTCATAAGTTAAAGAATATTAAAATACAATAGAATTGAAATACTAATACTATATTTTAATGGTATGAAAGAATATTGTTAATATAAAATTTACTGAAAATAATAATATTTTGTTAAAAACTAAAAAATTACACTTTTTCTCTAACTTTCTTAAAATTTTTTTTCTAATTGATCATTTTTGTTGTGCTTCATTGCAACTTGAGCAGATGAGATAATTATACGATTTGAATAGTAAAATATGGTGATGTTGATTAGTAAATATTGGATAACGATTGATATTAATATTGATCAATGACAGTGGCAAACATTGATGTTGGAAAATTAGTGATGATGTGCATCAATTTTGGTTGAAGATCAATAACAAATATTGATGATGTGATTGGTGCCACTCAATAATGGGCGACAATGAATAAACGCTAATAGAAATTGAATTTGATCAATAATGGTGGTAGACAATCGCAATAAACGTTAGAGGCTTAAAAGTAGTCGATGTGTTTGCAGTTTTAATTAAAAAGGGAGGACAATGGTAGTTGGAAATCGACTAGGTTAGGTGGAGGAGAACTTAACAATCTAATTTCTAAAGGTAGTTTGTTGGGTTCTAAATATTGGTCATAGCCCGTGAATTCTTTACATTTCAAAATTCTCTTCACCAAAAAATCTCTTAAATGTGTAGAGATGAAATTCACATATAGCATGAATGTTTTGATCATTTCTATCAAAATTACATAGACTCAATTGATTTGTTTGAGTAGATCCTTCTTCTTTTTTTTGTCATGTTATATTTTTAAAGCATTTTAATGTTTCGATAACCATAAAGTTGAGCAATATTAGACTTGTCGGATTCATCTCATATATATAATCATTTTGACTCTAAATATATATAATTTGGGGTGCTTAATTTAGAACTAATTTGGTTGACTCAATTGGGCTCATCTTGTTGAAACAATAAGTTTATCTTATTGAATCACAAGCTCGCTAATCATCACCATCGAGGCTAAAGCTCATCATTGCCACCAAAGCTAATGCATGCAATCTCCACCAAAGTTGATGCATATCATCACCGCCAAAGCTAATTCACACCATCCACACAAAGGTCGATATGTGTCATTGTCACTAAAGCTAATACACACTATCTCCACCCAGGCCGATACCTATCATAGATATAAATGTTGATGCATGCTATTGCCACCAAAATTAATGCTCGTTATCGACACCAATGACAACGTCAATCTTTGCTAACTAGTTTTACACCCATTACATCATTGTTGCTTATCATGGTTCCCAATACCAAAGCTCATAGTATATATGAAGGCTGATCCTCATCTTTTGGGTTGCAATTTTGCTTTTTCATGAGGAGAATGACTAGTAAATCAACTAATCGTTTTGTAACATTTTTGCTCATACCTCCACTGACTCATCTTAAGTATAAGCAACCTCTTGATGTTATAAAGAATAGAAAGTTACAATGATCTTCAATCATCACACATCATCTAGCTTTTTTTTTAATTTTTTTTATTTTGATAATTTTAGGTTCAAATGACTCGTCAAATTTGGGAAAAGTAAAATATTAATTGAGGAGAATTTACTTGATTTATAGTCCCAAGAGATGGTCCATATTTATGTCCAGGTAGTACCATACCTTATAGTGTCGTTAAAATCAAAATAAAAGAAATATTTTTAGTTGTAAACTAATTTTTTGATATTGTAGTCTCATTTATTAAGGTACTATTAAATATTAATATTGCTAGGATGACACATTTTGAATTACCTGAAAATATTTTGACCACACAAGAATATATATAATTAAAAATTTTAATTATTTTTTAAAAAGGTGAAATTTTTGTATCAAAAAGTACCTCAAAACTCTTAAATTTACTTTAAAATTAGTGTAAAATTAATTATCAATATATTACACTTACATTAAAATAAATCTAAATATTTTGAAACGATCTTGATCTAAGTTTTGATGAGAATACCTTGATAAAAAAAATTTTCCCTAAAAGATATCTAATAATTAATAAGTAATCCTATTATTTAACATAATAATCATTTGTTAACTTTCTAGTAGAATTTCATAAGAATTCAATATTTCCTCTAACATTACTTGAAAATTGAACAAAAAACAAAACACTCCAAGTCAATAGTAACTTCAAGATCCATTAAAGCCATCGCAAAATCTTTTAATTTGTAGATTTAGGGTTTTGGTAGTGATAACTTTGTCCTAATGAAAGCAACATTTTGTCACCATTCACTGATTTATTTACTCCAGGTTTTTTTTCTTGTAATAATATATATATAGCATCAAATATACTCAGGCGAAAGAACAAACGCGCGGCTATAACCACTTGATCATGAGATCAATTAGATTGTCATTATCAATATTTTAATTTATAAACAATTAGACCAACTAACTACAACTAATTATATGTGACATCACCTTGAGCATTTTTAATTATAAGCCTGATTACAGCCAACGGTTGATCCTTTTGGCTTATTTTTAACTGGAGAAAATTAAATTAGGATGAATTTTAGAATTTTTTAGATTTGTTTTAAGATAAATACCTTTAATTTTAGCATTATACTAATTATCTTAATATATTTTAATAACAATGAATATCATTACGGAATTTTGTTTTTTCTTAGGGTGTGTTTGGGATGGCCACAACATTTTATAATGATGGCCGTGAAAATGTTGCTGGAAAAATAACTTTTTCAAAAGCTATTATAAATATGTTCTTTCTTAAAAAAATAGAACATATGATTTTCTTAAAGCTACCACATGTAACTCTGATTGTAAAAAATAGCTTCTCAGTACCATAGGAATTCCAAAAAAGAATGAAGAATCAGCAAAACCAAACTAAAGACTCGTTTGGAAAAGTTGCAGCTTTTATAAAGATGATTGTGAAGCTGCTATAGATAAAGTAACTTTTTTAAGTTATTGTAGAAATTAAAAAAGGAACTTACTAACATAAAAATTCCCTAAAAGTAAAGAAAAAGTAGTTGTCAAAACAAAAACTGTGGTTTCCAATCTGATAAACAAAGAAATAAGAAAGCTGTCCCAAACGAAGCCTAAATTTTAGTTACTTTCTAAAAAGTAAAAGTGTGAGAAAGCTATCCCAAAATGACTCTTAACTTGCTCTGCTCTCATATGGTTGCAATAAATTTTTGTTCTCATAAAACTTCGTGAATATATAATGTTATTACTACTACTTCTATTATTATTATTATTATTATTATTATTATTATTATTATTACTACTGACTTTTAAATTTCATCTTATATCCCACGGAAAGGGACAAAGATTATTCCCAGACAAAAAGAGGTGAACAACAATACAGATGGGTTGGTAACCTATCGCTTGTTTGTACATATTAATTATTATATATCATTTTATTGTTGTTTGTATAATCTTAGATAATTTTGAATGCACACCTCTATTGTTTGTGAACTGTTGCCTATAATTTAGTTAGTTAAGTGAATGTGGAGTATCATTAATTGATTGAGAAAGTTTCACGTATGAAACAAATTGTATAAATATAATAATTGACTTAAATTTGATTTGTTAGCTCATTGATTAGTTAGTCTTACGACTTATTCAACAAACCAAATAAGAACCACCTCGTCAGTCAGCTCAGCTCAATTATTCTCATGATCGGATTGCTTTATATATATTTCGATTGAGCATATTAGTCTTAGGGTTTTATTGGGACTGCTGTATTATTTTATGAAATTAGTTGTGAAGTTATTATGGGGAAAACAATTTAGCTACTATAGTCATAAAAAATAACTTTTTCACAAAAAAAAAACATAAAATAACAAGAAAATGAGAACCAAATGAAATTATAGTTGCTTTATGAAAAATAAAACAGTCAGAAAACTGTCCCAAACAAACAGATCCTAAATCTCCACTAAAAAGTTTCCTAATTTATCATGAAATTTTTCTTGAGCCTTCAGACAACTAGGAAAGCTCTTGATCAAGAAGGAGAAACTTATGGACTCAAGAATCATTCTAGTTGATTAGGGTATCTTGATTAATCAAAAAAGGAGCTCACCTCAGCTATCTCTTGCTCGATAAAATATATATTTTGATCAAACAGCAAATTTATTTTACCAACTAATATAATGTACGTACGTGAACGACCATAACGGAAAAACCCAAAAGCATAAAGAATATTAATATTCTTTCTACTGAATTATATATATAAAAAAAACTACTGGCAACAGGCCAGCGTACAAGCCTGCTTACAACTCTTTAAGTATTAGGAGACACTTAGCCAAATTTGAAGCCTCGAACTACTCTTTACAAATATAATACGAGTAGACAGAGACTTGCTGAAGAAGCACGCACATTAAATAAGTATTCTTCTACTTATACAGGAAACAGCAGTGTCATGCTTGGATGCGCGATGATGTCAATGATATTGGTACTCTAAAACGATGATAGCAAGGATTGTAGCAATGATATTAATGATTGCTTATTTTTATAGCTAGCAATGTGATGAAGATGCATGGTGGGTCCATTGTACTGATAGTTTAAGAGCTCAAAGTTCCTCGTGTTTGATGAATAAGAGAGCATAATTTATAAAGTTTTATGTCATGTATATTATATGTATATAATCCTTTCGTAAAAATTTCAAGATTTGGTTCATTGAATACTCAGGCTTGTCTGATGCATGCTTATATCCATTATCTGCAAGACTTATTGACTCTTAAACGCACAAAATTAATCTAAGATGACTTCTAATATAATGACTGCATTTAGATCAGGAGAGATTATTATGTGCGGAGTCCGAACACAGAGAACCGTTCGGTTTTGTGACTGTGAACAATAAAAGCGCAATGGTGACAATAACTGTACTTTTATTGTTCACAGTCACAAAATCGAACAGTTCTCTGTGTCCGGATTCCGCATATAATAATCTCTCCATTTAGAGGGAGGCCAGGTGGAAGAGTGAAGTCTTTTCATGATATGATTGGGCTCAATTTAATTGGTATGAATGATATGATTTTATTGTCTTATCTTGAGTAATTTATCAAGCTCTTATAGTTCAAATTTTGAAGTCACAAACCACATTTACCACTTAACATGATCAAAATGAACCATCAAGTATCTTAGCACTTAAATATTAGGGAGTGTGGACTAGAGGCAGACTGAAATTGGATTTGATGTTCTAATGATTAAATTTATTTTAATTCCAAAGCTTATACTTATGAACGAGTGTCAATTAATTAGTATATATTTTCATATAATCAACATAATTTTTTATGTATTAATCCAAGTACAACGACTTAACCCTACTCTCACCTTCACAGAGAAGGTAAAATTATAAAAAGGTCAATTTTAAATTATAATTTACACGGTTAAGCAATATTTAAAAAGCTAATAATTAGTTAAAAAAAGAAGCTGACACAGCGAACCCATAATCATTTTATAAAGGGTGACAGTCAAATCACTAAGGTAACCACCACAGGAGAGAAGGGATCGACGACAGCTACGAGTTTCGCATTGAAAAGATAAAACTATGCGATTTTCAATGGGTAGAGCTAGTTGGAAGATACTACATTGCCGGCACAGCTGATTCGCCATCCAGCACAAAGTACATTCACAACGGTGGTTGTCATATATAGTGGATCTCAACCAGCATCAGCATTCAGCATATGGCCGGCAATTACAACTAATCTTCCATGGCTGCCTTCTCCACAGAAACCCTAAGAGAATAATATATTACAAGCAAGGAAGAAAACAGAAGAAGAACAAGGAGAAAGGTGGCATGCATGATATGTACCTTAGGAGAATAATACATGCATGGATCTCGGGAGATGCATGCAAGGAACATGCAAGTTGGCCAACATGTCAGTGTCTTATGTCTGGTCTAGGGTTAGGGCTTATACTATTAAATTACACTAATTTGACTTTTTAAAAATTTATCTAGATTAAGTTGGCGGGCTAGAGCTACTTTACTGCATGCATTCCTTTCTTCCTTATTTTGTTCACCATTGTCTTCTTAATGGAAAAGCATGAGGGCTGTTCATGCATGTTAGCTATGGCTAGGGTTGTCTATTCTTGTACTTTCTTTTTGGAAAGTTTGTGCATATCGAGAACTTTATTTTGACTGGGATTTGAATGTACATTGAGGTTGGCCAGATATGGGAGAGGGTCATATCTGATCACCCTTTTTATACATCGATTAAAGTTAAAATGTTGGAGATCATGTGATTATGTGATGTTTAGGCAATTAAGTATGTTTCCTTATAGGCCCCAACGTTGTCTCCTTGTCCCCTTTGAGCTATTATTTCACTTTATTCTAAGGATAAAGCTACGATTAGCTATTAATTAGTTGAATTGACTGGACATACGACATGCAAACTTCTCCAGCTGATATTTTACATTATTTTTTTCTGAACAAAAGTCACTTATTACATCTGATTTAGAGGATTCTCAGGAGCAAGAGTACTGTAGAGCTTCAATTATATATATTTTTAATAATGAAAAGCCGTCTATAATTCGTGTGCCAGTACTAGCTGCTGCCCAGGATCTTTTAGAGCACACTCAAATTCGTATGTCGGGGGGACATCATTTGGTGCTTGTCACACAAAGGATGGAAGGCCACGCCAACACCAACCTGATATGGGCATCTTTTTTCTGATACTAAATTGTGTTTACATTTCACAAATTTTTTCAAGCTATATGAAAGTTACTGCTAGAGTTTGAGTCATCATCAATATAATATATATTTTCAAGAGATTGTTAATCATGATTAGAGTTTCAAATAAGTAATTAACAAAGTATCTACAGGAAACATTTTAGAAATTAGATGTGGGAAGCCAATTTTATCCTTTTAAAACATGATTTAGATTGCTTAATTATATAGCAAGAACCTAAATTATAATTGATTCGATTCTTTTCGTGCGATCGAGCCGTGGCGGAACTAAGATTTTAATAGAGGGGTGATGAAATAAAAAAATACTAAAATAATTAAATTAAAATTAAATATTTGATTTTTTGAACTAACATAAATAGACCAAAAAAATAAAGAATTAAATTTGACATTTTTATTGCATTAAAAATCATCAATTTTTTATTCTGCCTTAACACTCCTTGTAATATTTTTCACAATATATTTTTAATGAATTTAAAAGAAAATCACCCTCTATGTTAATTAAAAACATTGGTTTGATAATATTCATAATTAGAATTAAGTTCAGATGTTAAAATCAAAATTCTTGAAGTATAGTTTTTTTAAATCCATATAGTATTCTACATAAAACATATTGGGAATGTGATAAATGTCATAAATTCTAAATGATTGATATCCATATTAAGAATTCAAGCTCAACTAATAGTCAATTGTTCTACTATATATTTTTTAAACATATTGTTCATAAATTATATAAAGATAAATTACAATGCATAATCACATAAACTAAATTATATATTATCATTTTTTAAGAAGAACATGATATGATCAAATAATCCTCCAACATAATAAATATAGTACACGAAGCACTCGTTGGTATCAAACTTGGAAGGTAGAACTAATTTTTTTTTTAGGATGAGCAAATACATTATATGAATTGTTATATATAAAAATAAAAAAGTGTATAAGATTGAAACTCAAGCTGAAGTTTTTAACCCCATATGAGATTGACATAGTGTGTGGAAATCAACAAATTACACAATCGTGTTATCTCAGACAGGCTCAACCACGTCCATCAATTTTTCTAAGTATTGAGAATTTTAACCTTCGAAATGAGGACGTCCCTCAGAGGGCTTCCCCTGTCGAAGACCTTACCTGTATCTCTATATCAAATGCGCACCCCTCCATAATGGTGTGGGTCGGATCTATGCTCTCAGATGAGGAGAAGAGAGAATATGTAGATTTTCTGCGTAGAAATCAGGACATTTTTGCATGGAATCGAACAGATATGTCAGGAGTTGACTATGAGATAATCGTGCATTCCCTCAAAATAAACCCATCATGTAAATCAGTTATCCAGAAAGAATGAAATTTTGTCTCAGATCGTCAACAAGCCATCGAAGAGAAAGTTGATAAATTCGTGGAAGCTGGATTTATACAACACATTATTTTTAAGAGAAAAATTTTTAGGACAAATTCTTAAAATTATCAGTGATTATAAATAAAATTTAATTTTGAGGATAGACAATTACCTACATACCTTCAGTATAATTGATATATATATAATTAAATAATAGATATGAACAGAATTAAAGAAAATCAAATGAAAAAAAAAAAAAAATCTTTACCATTAGTAAAAAAACGAATAAAATGTCCCTCTTCGAGCTGAAGTAGTTCAGACTATCATACTTTTTGCGCTAAAATTCCAATGAAAGCATGCAGGTTACTAATGACTCATATTGACCCTTTCGTCCTGATTTCAAATCTATGGGCCCACATTAGTGACACATTGATGGCGAAGATTTAATAAATAAATAAATAAGTTGGCAAAGATTCACACGTACTTGAAGCCATAAGAAAACGCCACAGCCAAAAGAAGGTAAGGTGATCAGTGTGGCTTTTTGTCCTCTCTTTCTTTTTATTTTTATTTTTTATTTTATTTTTTTAAATTTCCTCTTCTTATTTGGCGACGACAAAATGGGCTGAGTTGTTTGGTGCCTTTCATTTCTACATTCAAAGGCCCGCCGCTGGCCCATGTCCTGCCGACTTCTGCTAAATCATAATTTATTAAATATTAAGGATTCATTTGGGACGATTTTTTTTATACTTGTTAAAATAATTTTTTAGTACAAATTTTAATTTTTATACTAAAAAATATTTTTGAGAAGCAGTAAGAAAATCATTTTCCTATTTTTTCACGCTAAACCCTTGGTGTTCATTTCCCTATTTTCTTTTTTTATTTGTTTCATTTACTTCCTCCCAACATTTACAAACTTATCTTTCAAAATGCTTACATATTGGTTGAAACTCGTGAAGAAACATCTCCTATTGTGAAAAACTTTTCTAAGGATGACTCTTAAATATTTCTTTTTAGCATTTTTTTCTCACTTATAACCAAAAAAAACAATTTTCTCTCATAATTTCAGGACCAAATTTTCTTCAGACCACTGACAGTCCCTCACACTTTTTTTTTTTTTTTTTTAATTAAGTTGTTTCAACAAGCAAAGTTCATGCATCTAGGGAAAAATATACCTTGAAAAGAAAGGAAAGTATTCCTGAAGACAATCGATCATTTTTTTAATCACTATAAGCACCCATGCATCAAGCACTGAATTATGTCTATCATTCCTGAAAGGGAAATATCAATCTTCACAGATCTTTTAAGCATAATGCAATCTCCCATGCCATCATTAACCCTTCTTTGTTTTCTTTTTTTTTTGAGTTTTGACATTTTGTATGAGTGTGATGGATTCAGTGAACACAGCAAACAAAACAAAGCATATTTTCTCAAATTAAAAAGAATAATTATTAAAAAAAACTGTTCATACATGAAATCATACTACATATGCCAATCTTCATATATCTTCTTTATATATGAGTTAAAATTCCCACCTTCTTAGATAGAACCCTAATATTTAAGCAAAAGAAGAAGAAAAATCTATATTTTAGTGTCTCTTTTTACATTATTTCTAGTTTTGAGTTCTTTTTGTTGATGGTATATACTTAACAGCAAGCACAAAATAGTTCTTTAGATCAGTGTAGGCTTAACACTTAGACATAAATATGTCACATCTAATGCATACAATAATAGTCTATAGACATGTTGTAAGATTTGACTTAAAAAACATCAAAACATAGCCCATAATTTTCCTTTTAATTCTCACCCAAACTATCATGCAAAGTTAAATTCAAACATTCAAGTCATAAATGGGTACCTAAATTCTAAAGGAAAGAAATTTTTTTACCTTCAATATGCATTGCTAGGTCAAGTTGATCTTATTAAATGATGTCTAGTTTACGTTGATACTAAAATCACTATAAACAAGTAATTTCTAGAAATCCATAGATAAATAATCGCACCTAAGGTTGTATAAAAACATAAAAAATAATAATAATTTAATGAGATTTTCAATGAAAACTCTTGAACAGACGGACTTTCTTACAAATTAAAAATAAGTGGTATGTGAAGAATATTTTAAAAATAAATTAATTTCAATATTTCTTGAAATATGTACATAGGGATCATATAAGCATCACACATTCATCATATCAATGCGCAAAAACTCACTATATTTTAAATTTTATTGATTCTATTTAGGGAGTGTAATATTTCTTTATAAAAAGAGTGAAAATTTAAATGTAAATATACACTTTTCATTTTTTTTTTTGGGAACGAGGAGTATCGGCCCGCTGCCACCTCAGTTTGTGAGGCGCTTGGCGATATCCACTAATCTCCTCTGTCGACCTAACGGTGGCACCCACACCAGAAACCCCCGGACCAACACTTTATTGGTCCCCACTTAAGAGGTGATAGATGGACAGCTCTTTTGTGTATTTACTATTTATTAGATTTATATAAAATTTAAAGCATTATATACATGCAATACTGATCTGACTCATGAGATTTGAATAAAAAATTATTTTAAATAAAGCTTTGTTGGAGTATAGCTTTATTAAAGTGATACTTTTAGAGTTTATAAGTTGTTTATTAGGGACTGGACCGGACAGAATGTAGTGATGAGGTGATAGATGAAGCATTATGTCGCTGTGAAACAGCGAAGGGGAGGGAAGGAGAGACAGCAGCTGAATGGTGCTGATGGCGGCTGAATGGAGCGTCAATTTAATCTAATTATTATGTCTATCGATGAAGCTGAGCCTTTCATTTGGTATCATGGAATACTCTAAGTAGCAATAACTCCACTGCTATGAAGATGAAAAATAATAGAATATATTCAGTTGGTAATACTTGCTGTTTCCTTATTTCATCATACCAAGTGATATTTCTTAGCTCCTGAGCTTGCTCAAACCTTCTCAAGCTAAGAATGACTCAAGCTCAGCTTGACTCATTTACACCTCTATTGGCATCATCCTAAGCAAGAAAAAATTGATATCAGCTTAGATCAAGTTTTTTTTTTGGGACATTCAGGCCAATTAAGGCAAACTCACACACACATCACATACACAAAGACTCGAATCCAAGACCTCTTCGTTGGAAGCCGAAGCTCTCAACGTACAGGCCAAGATGAATTGTGTGCTTAGATCAAGTTAACTAGATATCAATTATCCTTATATTAAAGTGGATGAAAACAAAAGATGCCAAGAAATGGGTACGTAGGATCATTAGTTATTTTAGTTGAGAAACTCTTAAAATCTTTAAAGCAGAACATTAAGGCAAAGAAAAAATCACTAACATAACAATAGTTTATCATTATAAGTTAGCATTACAATCAATGCCGTTAAGACAAAAGAAGACCAATTTGTATGGGGCATACCATACTAGTCAGAAAAAGGGTCTCGAGTAAAAAACAATGACCTTACGTAGCGTTCACAAGGGTTCTGCCAAAGCACCTAACTGCAGTACAAAAAGACTTTTTTTTCTAGAAACAGGAGAAATCTTAATCGCATCTGCTTATTATGTCCACCTAAACACCTAAAGCTAGCACAATAATAAGTCAATAACCCAGTTGCACATACTTTAATCGCATAGTAGGTACAGCAACGTGCAGAAAATGGGGAAGATGAAGTATTCGTAAACAGATAATTAGAATTTTATGAATCACGTTTCCACGGCTAATCGTTATTAAACGAATTCAGTAATCCTTTAAGCCAATGAACTTTAGAAAAAAATAGCAAAATGATTAAGATAGGATGCACATGGAAACATCAGCATCATTATCCTCATCACTTCAAATTATTTAGATTGCATATACCCCCCAGAATGCAGTAACGCCAAAGAAAAAAAAGCATCTATCATGCATGGTTTTGTATGCTTTTGAATACAAACTCTACTACCATAAAAACTAAAGCTTTTTCCAACTTACTGCAATGGAAAAAAGCACCATCTTCTAAAATAATTCTTTGAAATTATCCCCAAAAACACTTTCACCAAGAAAATGAAGCTTTTACTCAATTAGAATCCACTTAAAAAAACAACTTGGTATGATGTCAAATAAAATCGTAAATTAGAAGACTGAGGAGTGCTTACTTCTCCTCCTATAAAACCTGTTTAAAACATTTTTAACCTTCATAAAGTATAACTTCAAATCAAACTAAACACGCCTTTTCGAAATTTGCAGGAAAAGAAAAGCTAAAGGTTTTAGATATTGTGGCTTGTGTAATAGACCTCAAGACTAATACAAACATAGCCCATCCCAGATGCCTGATATCAGGGTTACCAGTTATCCATCTAATTCAATGAGGAAAGAAATGATGAACCTGACCCACCATACAGATATATTTAGATTAGAAAGAGGATAGGGAGACTGAACCACGAATGATGCAGGAAGGTCGCATATCCGATACAATGGGTAAGATGTAGTCCTCGCAACAATGCACGCAGTCAACAATAAATGAATTTGAGCAACTATGCTCTATTCCTGCTGCTTTCAGCACTCTTCACTGGATTGAAATAAGGATGAGCCTGAAAAATACAAGCAATTACACGAGCAATTGTCTGGATAAAGAGACGAAAATAAGAATAAACAAACACAATGTTATTTTGAAGTACCATTGCTTCTTTAGCAGTTAGTCTCTCCTGGTGATCATAGCGGAGCAATTTGTCCAAGAAGTCAACAGCCTACCAAATGTGCTCGGAATAAAACCGAGTAAGATTCATTTTAATTATTCACAAATCTACATGTAGTACTAACGTTTAAAAAAGGATCACCTCAGGGACGGCAACGTTCTGGTTATCATCATTAATAAACCTTGCCCATGGCTTTCTGCTATGTCTGTTACAGAAAGTGCAAAACTAAAATGTTGACTGCAAGAAAGTGATGAAAATTATTGAAGGAAATATCAAAACCTTCCAACAAGTGCTGCAAGCTGTGGGTCAAGCTCCAGACGATATTTGTTAAGATAAGAATTCAATTCTTCAGTTCCAAGCACCTAAAGTGGACGGTAAAGTCAATCATATGTCATTTTAACAGTGGCGGAAAATAAGAACAAATTTAAAAAAAAACTGCTTAAAGCAAAATGAAGCATCCAATACATAGCGCAACTGTGCCAATTCTTTCAGACAGACATCAACAGAAACATCCTTATTCTCATCATCACAAATGTTAGTCCAGCTATTTGGGGTTGGTTGTATAAATCCTCAATTCATTTCCATCGAGTGTCACATGAGGTGCTAATTTATTTGACATTTCTCAGGTGTATTTTTTCCTCTCAATTGTATCTCTCTAATGTAACACTTTTCAATCGATGCTTCTAAATGTTACCATGCCATCTTCAGGTCTATCACACTCAATATGATTGCTAGTCACTTGGGTTTCATTTAGATTTTGATTTTGGTGTATGCTGCATTCTAGGAAACCAAGAACAAGCCGTTTATATTCATTTGGTTCATGTGGCTATCGCATCCAAAAACAAAAAGTCTGCGTTGCGGATGGAGGAATCAGCAATAGATCATATTTTGGATTTCCACTTTCATAAACACTCAATAAAGGAGTGGAAATGGCCGTAAGGTCTCAGATACTTTACTGCAGTTATGTAAGCATTAAAACCTTCAATCCCTGAAACCCTACCCACCAATGAAGCCATTTGCAAGTCACCGGACGAAAAATAGGTGAAATATGCACGAGGAGATGAACTCTGTTTGAGGATGCGTTTGTGATCATCTAAATAAATCTTGCAAGTGGAGGTAGAGGCTGCGGAGCAGTCAGACTCTACATGCATGAGGATGATAAGCAAGAGATCGCCAAGCCAAATGGAGGTAAAGGCTGACTGCAAAAAGAGATGGGAGAAATTAATAAGGCATCTCTTTCCTTAGGCCAGGCCATTTTCATTTACCTGTCCATCCTTCAGTTTCTAATGAATTTATGATGATTTTTTTTTCTTAACAAAATAAACTTTTCATATGAAGATGTGCTATATTTGTCTTGTGTCAGTGAATGAGCAATGCAAACACATTTTTTTACGATTAGATTATCACCTTTAAAAAAATTTACACGATACTTTTAATTTGAAACAATACATCTGAATTTCTATGTGAAAATTGAAGTTCTATATTTAGCGAACGAAGTGTGAACTACGGGAAATTTTACAATGATTTTTGGGTCCATCATCTCTAGGTGTTTCTTGGTTAGGTGAGGCATGGTGGATTGAAATTAGACATAATAGTTAAAAGGGAAACTGAATTCTCATTTAGATGTTCTTGAGGTATTTTTATCAAGTTAATTTATTGATATATGATTGACAAAAAGTATGCATTGATACAATGTTTATCCAATTTCAAAATTTATTTTTATTTCTAGACACTTCAAACTTTTTGGCTTTTTACAGATGAAAAAATCTGCAATCAAACAAGTACAAATAACTTCCGAATTATAAACAATGGCTCAACCACAACAACAACAACACCACCAAGCCTTTATCCCACAACGTGGGGTCGGCTACATGAATCCATTTTATCCATTGTGTCCTATTAAGAATCAAATTCTCATTTAAATCTAATAAATAAATGTCATTTCTAATATTCTCTATCCAAGTCTTTTTAGGTCTACCTCTACCTTTCTTAACATAAGTTAAATCTAATACATCTACTTTCTTAACTAAGCCATCGGAAGGCTGTCGTTTTATGTGACCAAACCATTTAAGGCAACCCCCTCTAATCTTATCTTCTACTGGAGCTACTCCAACCTTTTCGCGTATATGGTCATTTCGTATCCTATCTCCAAGAGTAAAGCCACTCGTCCACCTGGGCATCCTCATCTCTGCAACACATAACTTAATATGATGCTTCTTGTTTAATGGCCAACATTCTGCACCAAAAAGCACTGCAGATCTCACCACCATCTTATAGAATTTTCCATTAAGTTTGAGGGGGGCTTTTCTATCAAACAATAAGCCCAATGCATTCCTCCACTTCAACCATCCAACTTGAATTCTGCTAATAATATCCACATCTATTTCACCATCACTCTAAACAAAAAACCCAAGATATCTAAAATGTGTACTCTTATTAATGACTTGATCACCCAAAGTCACAATCCCCCCACTAGATCTATTACTACTAAAATTACACTCTATATATTCAGTTTTAGATCTACTCAAACGAAAACCTTTACACTCTAACGCTGACCTCCATAATTCAAGTTTACCTTCAACTCCCTCTCTAGTCTTATCAGCAAAAAGCATACACCAAGCTACAAACTCTTGCAAATGTCTAGGAAGAACATCCATGACTAAAGCAAAAAGATATAGGCTTAAGGCTGATCCTTGATGTAATCCAACAGAAATAGGAAAATACTAGGTCAAACCACCTTTTATTTGAACACAAGTAACAACTTTGCATACATATCCTTAATGACTTGAATATAAGCATTATTAACCCCTTTCTTTTCTAGAACACTCCATAACACATTGATAGGAAACACTTGTAGATCTTAAGTAATTCCTATCAATCTTTGGAAAACACCAAGAATTCTCTACAAAAATTCACACAAAACTAGGAAAATAGTAGATAATCTTATTATTTGATGAAATGGAAACAAAAAATACCAAGATACAATTGATCCTCTATTCGAGAGGAGGATCTATCTCTCCCAATTCTCTAGACGTCGCTAGAGCCCAAAAACCTAAGAGAGATCTCAAATTTCATCCAAATTCCAGATGTCCTAACCCTAGGAAAACAAACCATTTAATGCATACAATCCCAAAGGAAATCTCTAAACAGTCCCTACATTCAAATTTCTCTCATAACTCCCTCAAATCCTTCCTAAACTGCTCCGTTGGATTGGGCGGTTTGATCGGCACGTACAAGAGGCGGGGGCGTTCCGCCTCTGTTGCCCGTAAGCTGGTCCCATATGGACCGGTCTAACACACTTCTCTTGGAACTTTATCATATGCTTTCTCTAAATCAACAAATATCATATGAATATCCTCCTTATTCTCTCTACACTTCTCCATATGACCTCTCAATAAATGAATAGCTTCCATACTAGACCTACCCGTCATGAATCCAAATTGATTTTGAGAAACATTAGTATGGCGTCATAAACTATGCTCCATAACTCTCTCCCATAGTTTTAAAGTATGATACATTAACTTAATTCCTCTATAATTCGCACAATCTTGTGCATCACCTTTATTCTTAAATATAGGAATCAACACACTTATTATCCACTCATCTGACATCTTTTTAGTCTTCAAAATAATATTTAAAAATTTAGTAAGCCATGAAATTCCTTCATCTGCTAAACATTTCCACACCTCTATTGGAATATCATTAGGTCCAACAACTTTTCTATAGTTCATTTTCTTTAAAGCATCTCTAACTTTGGTTTTACTAATAAGCCGATAAAAAGCAAAAATCTTTATTTTTATTTAGGAAGCTAAGGTCACTAAAGTAAATTGTATTTTCACAATCTTCACTGAAAGTTTAGCAAAATATCTCATCCACCTTTGTTGAATATCCTCGTCTAATAAAAGCACTATTTTTATTTTCATCCTTAATGCACTTCACTTGAACTAAATCATTACTACTCCTATCTCTTTGTTTGACTAACTTATACATATGTCTTTTGCCCTCCTTAGTATCTAATATATTATATAAATTATTAAAAGCTAAAATCTTTGCATCGCATATTGCTTTCTTAAACTCCATACGAGCCTCTTTATATCTTTCCAAATTATCAAAGTTTTTATATCTAAACCAATTTTTATAACAAATCTTCTTATTTTTTATCTTTTCTTGCACATTTTGATTCCACCACCAACTATTTTTAATATTAGGAGTTTTTCTCTTTGATACTCCAAGCACATCTTTTACAACATTCTAAATATCACTAGCTACTTTTTCCCACATAACATTAGCTTCCTCACACACAAATAAAATCTTAAGACTTAAAATCTTACTCTCAAAAATATTTTTGTTACTATTCTTTAAATAGCTCAACCACGAGTCCACAAAATAGAAATCAACAGCTTTTCAATAGCCCGCTTTTCACTACAATTTTTTCAACAAATATTTTCATTTAAAGTTTCAAACAACAAACATATCAAATGTAGCCTATTTTTTGCTACCCTACATTTCAAACAAATCCATTATATTTGTGGCCTTATAAAATTTATATTTAAGTCTCCATATTATAAGTACACTGTTTAATGCATTGTTGTAACAATATTTTTAGTCATCGAATAATATCTACTCAACAATCTTCAATGTTTATAAAAAAAGTTACAATAATTGTTGAGGATGGTGTTGTCCAATTTGAGACTTGGATTATAAGATGTCGAGTATATTTCAAAATGTAGAAGTCATATGGGTGAACACTTCTAAGATAATGCTATTTATTTTAGTCTAAGAAGGCTTTAAAGAGTCTTATAAGTTTCTAAGCCATCTAGTTCATTGGCATTCCTAATACTCACGAAACACTTTTTATTTTAATCACCCAACTTAACTCTAAATATTATGCCCATTTATAAGCCATCATTTTTGTATAATAGGTCTAGCACACTCAAGTATAATAGATAGTTCAATGGTACTGCTTGATGATTACATTTCTACAAATTCTTAACTCCACTACAAATTTTGATATTTAAAAATACGGTTAGGTACACTTGCTGCCCCTATAGGTAGTCAAAATTACACATACCACCCCTATGTTTTTTGAAAATTACATCTTTCTCCTATTTTTGGAGCTATATTTTAGAAGTGTATGTAATGTAATGTCTAACAACATGGGAGGCAAGTAAACTTTCAAACATCATAATGGGATTAACATCTAATTAATTTCTAAGAACAAGATAGGCAAGTGTAATTTCAGAAAACATAAGGGAGGTAAGTGTAATATGACTATCTATCAGGGACATTAGTGAAATTAACCACAAAAAATCAATTGAACCATATATCATTATGAATATTAATTTTTTTAGATAAATATATTCTAATATTGCCCCAAAACAACAAAGCTTTCTTCTTTATCATCCATAAGATCATCCTAGCATAAGTATGATTTATGAAACTAGACTATGAAAATCCAAGAAATAAAGTTTAGATCTCAGGTTACCAACTTAATGGCAGGACTTCAAGGAGCTAGACTTTTTGAACTCCATGTTAGTTAGCAATGACATTGGGTGACATCCAAACTTCTCAGACTGCTGAGTTATGGTTTAGATAGCTAAGTCATGGGAAGTGCTTACGCTAAAAGATATTGCAATTACAAAGACTTCGGTACCAAAAGATGACACATGGACAAAAGATTCTGAAAAAAATAATAATTATTGAAAACAACGAGTTTAAACATCACAGCATACCTTTGCAATTTTTACCAGCTGATCATAGTTATCATGCCCGTAGAAGAATGGTTCCTTGCGAAATATCTGTATGAAAAAAAAATGCGGTTGTTAAAACAGAAATAGAATGGCACCATTATTATTGCCATGTAAACAACTTACCATCCCAGCAAACATACATCCAAGGCTCCACATATCCAATGAATAATCATAGTCTTGCAGATCCACAAGCAGTTCTGGCCCCTTGAAGTACCTGGGCATCGAGACAAAAACAGCATGTTGCTTAGTCAATGACCTCAAAAGGGCAGATTTACAACAAAATAGAACATTGAGAGCCTAAGCTTCAGGATAAGATAATCACTATCCATTGGAAGCCTCAATGATATGTCAGAGCAACCTAAGCAAAGTTATCTAAACTTATGTAAGTGTTACAACAAAATCAAAGTGACAGTTTCATGTTATGCCTATGCAGGGCCATAATAGATTAGAGGTACATAAAATGACATACATAAGACTTAGAGTAGCACCGAGGATTTTCAACTAGTTTGAAATTTAAAAGCAGGCTGACGATATATGCAACACAAGACAAACGATTCAGAAATAAAACCCAAATTTCAATTTTTATTGGGACCATAACTTTTTCTGCAAGCATAATAAGATCACATATCGGACACAAGATATAGATAAACAATTCTAGGAATGTTCAAATATAAAAAAGGTTATAACTATAAACAGGCGCCAAGAAAACACAAGCAAACACATATAGAAACGTATTTTATGCTTTATCCAAACTATTTGGGGTTGACTTACACAAATGAACAAACTAACAAAGGAAGTTTTATTGAAGTGCCACTTCAAACATATCAATTTAGAAATATACACCCAAATATTTAACATTAAAATTTAGAAACTGATTAAAATGGTCCATTAACTCTTTATGATTGATCAAAATAGTCCTCAACACCTTAAAGAGCAACCAAAATAGTCCCACCATGAGACTATTTTGATTCATTTTTAAAAGATTTGAGAGACCAAAATGGTCCTTTAATATAATTGGGGACTATTTTGATCCTTCATAAAGAATCAATGGACCATTTTGATCCTTTTTCCCATTAAAATTATACCATATAATTTATTAATTTTTATAAAGTACACCATGGCTAGTTCGCATTAAACTAGAAGATATATTTTTAATTACTTGAGAACAATCTTTAAATTCATCTTAATTACAAAATAATATTTTTCACAAGTTTATTTGAATTTTGTCAAGTAGAATCCCTAAAGATCATGGACAACCCATAAACACAGATGGGTTGGGCCTAGGATGAGGCAGGTCAGGTAAAATTTATAAACAACTCTAAATTACTCCAATTTTTTTATAGAATTTCATCAGTCAACTCAGATGAGCCTCCACCACCATGGCCATACTCAGATCTAAGGTTGGTTAACTTATGTTGAATGTGAGTGACATTTTAGTAATGTTGATTATTGTAATACATTAATAACATTGAAGATTTATGAGGTAATTTATAGATACAACAATATGGTTGTTCATCAACAAAAGTATAGCAAAAGATATGATGGTCTTCCTCTACAGATAAAAATCTTTAAGTTCATATTCTTCAAAAATGCAATTTGCGTACCTTGACTAGAACAAGTTGTTGATCTTAACAAAATTTTAATTAGCCTGTTTTAGTTGTTTCAAGTACATTACTTTTGAATTTAAATTACATTTTACTTTCATGTCTATGATGATAATTCCTATAAGGATGGGTTGTGTCCTTAGTTTGGTTTGGATGATCCAATGGCATGGTTCAAAGTTGGAGCTATGTGCGGATTGGTATTTGGTTCATTTCTAATAATTTAACCCTGTTTTCTGTTCGCATGCATGTCTTCCACTGAAGTATCAATCGCGTGACTAGAGTATTCACCAAAGGGTGACCACAGGATTTTCTTTCTAGTTAAGATTCTGTTAGACCGGTCCTTTGGACCTGTCCAGCCGGTCCATACGAGACCGGCCCAGGTGGAACCAAGGCGGAAGCGTCCGCCTCTCCTATACGCCAATCGCACCGCATGCGCCAACAGAGCAGTTTTGGAAGGGTTTTTGAAGGGAGTTTAGGAGGGAATTTGAATGTAGGGATTGTTTAGGGATTTCCTTTTGATTTGTATGCATTAAATAGTTTGTTTTCCTAGGGTTAGGGCATCTTGAATTTGGCTGAAATTTCAGATCTCATAGATTTAGGTTTTCCTTTGGGCTCTAGCGGCGTCTAGAGATTTGGGAGAGATTGATCCTCATCTCGAATAGATGATCAATTGTATCTTGCTGTTTTTCTTCGTCCACTAGTGAATTTCAAGTGTTTTTCTCATATTTTCTGACAGTTTTCGCAAAACCTGCACTATAGTTGCTATTTTTCTCTGAAATCCAGCAATTTTCTGGATTTATAGTGGTTGTTTCCTATCAAATTGATATCAGAGCACGTCGATCGAAGGGGAACCAATGGCCAGAAGGAAGGTGGAAGTTTTGGAGGGAGAACTTGGGCAACTCAAAGCACATTTTGAGGAGAAGATTGCTGATTTTCAAAATCAGATTGCATTCGTCAATGAAAGGATGGAGGAAAAGTTCGCCGTGGTGGAAGACATGTTGAAGAAATTGCTTGAAGCCAAAACCAAACCGGTGACATTGGAAGCAAAGGAAACTACCGGCAGCCATGGAAGAGATGGGAACCCTAACACGTTTAGGGGAAGGGAAAATCCAGAAGTGGAGATCCTGGAGGAAGAAAACAGAATGCCTCCTCTAGAATCACTTTCTAGAGAGGAGATGAGCATTGGCTTCGCAAGAAAGGGTGCTGAATTTGAAAGGAGATGGGATGATTTCGATCGCCGGGGTGCTGATTTTGAAAGAAGAAGAGGAGATTTTGATGAAGGGTTTGGGTATGATATCCGGAGCGGAGATCGTGACAATTGGAGGGCACCTCCTCTTCGAGGAATGAGAGGTTATGGAGGATTTAGGGGAAACTGGTGTGACCCGAGGGTGAGGAAATTGAAGATGCCAATCTTTGAGGGGGAGGATGCGCATGGGTGGATCTACAAGGTAGAAAAATATTTCGTCGTCAATGGGTTGACAGAGGAGGAGAGACTGGTGGCGGCGGGCCTATGTTTGGAAGGGAAGGCTTTATCTTGGTATCAATGGAGGGACATGTGATGACCCATACAGAGTTAGAGAGAGTTCAAGGATTGTTTGGTAGAACGTTTCCGAACTGGCAGGGGAGGAGACTTCTACGAGCAGTTCTTCGCCTTGACACATGAGGGTTCAGTGACGGAGTACCAGGAGAGATTCAAGTACTTGGCCAGCAGATTGGACCGAGTCTCTGAGACAGTGCTAGAGGGGAACTTCATGAAGGGATTGACACTAGTGATCCGGGCAGTGGTTAGAGTAATGAGACCTCGTGACTTGGGAGAGGCTATGGAGCTAGCTCAATTGGTAGAAGATCAGAGGCACCTAGAGAGAGAGATAGGAGGCAGCAGCTCAGGAGGTCCGTACAGGATGACCACCACCTTATTGAAATCCAAGGAGCCAACACCGGATACTCTTTGGGGGACTTCGAAGGAAAAGACTGCAGGAGGAAGACCGGGGGACAACTTCAAGAAGCTCACAGAGACAAAATTACAGGAAAAGAGGGCGAAGGGGCTGTTTCAGATGTGACGAGAGGTATATGCTGGGGCACAGGTGTAAGGACTGAACTCTTCAGGTTCTTGCCGCTTGTGATGAAGAAGTAATGGAAGAGGGTGTCGTCTTTCCACCTTGCGAACAAGGTGGATATTTGGGAGGGGAGTATTGTTAGACTGGTCTAGCCGGTCCATACGAAACTGGCCCAGGCGGAAGCGTCCGCCTCTCCTGTACACTGATCGCACCACATGCGCCAACAGAACAGTTTTGGAAGGGTTTTTGAAGGGAGTTTAGGAGGGAATTTGAATGTAGGGACTATTTAGGGTTAGGGCATCTTGAATTTGGCTAAAATTTGAGATCTCCTAGATTTAGGTTTTCCTTTGGGCTCCAGCGGCGTCTAGAAATTTGGGAGAGATCGATCCTCCTCTCGAATAGAGGATCAATTGTATCTTGCTGTTTTTCTTCGTCCACTAGTGAACTTCAAGTGTTTTTCTCATATTTTCCTATAGTTTTCGCAAAACCTGCACTATAGTTGTTGTTTTTCTCTGAAACCCACAATTCTAATTGAATGGGTTTTGTATCCAGAAGTCTATGATTGGACTCTATTCATACCCTATACAAAACTATAACCATAGTGACTACATATGTTTATTACAAATGTGCATTCTAAAGCATGTTGAAGTACTATTTTTCAATTTTTTTAGGCTTCGTTTGGGACGGCTTTTTTTACTGCTTTTTAAAACAGTAAAAAAGCTGTCCCAAACGAAACCTTAATTTTGAATGCCAAGTTGGATGTTGATTCCTTCAGAATATCTCCCAACAATAATCCTAACTTTGTGTTCATGATCTCTCACATGATTCTCTTTTTTTCTACAAAAACAATTTTTTTTGCAAGAGTGATTGATTATAGTCAAAATAGTTACAACTGGCTTTCTTATTGTGATATGAACCCTAATAGAATTTTTTTCTTTTTTATGGTTTCAATTTTGTTTGGCATGGATATCTCATATTTTTTATTTTGCACCAAAAGAAGCAAGATCTTTTATTAATTACTAGGGTTCAGAGCTGTGAATCTCAAATCAAGTTTGTATGGTTATATTAAGACTAGACACTAAATGTCTTGCATCATCTACGGAAGCATAGAAACACAAATAGATGCATACCTACACAAATACAATGGAACATAAATGTCTGTAGGCACAAATTTTCATGTAGAATGTTAAACATTACATGCACATGTTCACAGATATTAGCATCCAAATTAGATAGCTTTGGAAAAACAGAAAAAAAAAAGTAATAATCATCAATGCATGTCTTAAGAAGTATCAGGAAACCATCCAACTAGTGTAACTGTAACTTCTGAAATGCCTTCAAACTGTGGAAAAATTAGAATGGATACTCTCACATTCAAACACGTGATACATATCAGAAAAGAGCTCCACCTATCTATGAGCATTATGCTTGTCCGAATCATTCTTTTATGAAACAGAAATATACAACTTCCTTATAGTGTATTGCTTGCAGCTTTGAGATGTTACCATCAAGGAGTTTCAACCATCTATATCATTTATCTCATCAAGTCAAAGCTTCTTCAAATGAAGGAAAATTTACATGTTTTACCACCATGCTACAACAGAACCTTCATAACAACTACCACCATTGAAACATATTCTGATTACTCAGCATCAGCAAAAATTCCTATCAAAGGCAGCATTTTGAAGTTATTTCTGGTTTTCCAGATATCTTTTTACAACATTACTTCAGTAGAACTAAAATATTCTTCCATTTTCCTTCCTAAATGTATTAAGCATAACTTACTGTTACGTCATCAATATATACTTTTCAACTTCTATAAAACACATTAGCAACAATCTTTAAGCTAAAAATAATACCATTCCAATTATTCTTTTAAGAGTTGATTTATCATTATGACTTAGTTTAGGAAATTCCATATCAGAATCTTCAATGCCTAGATCAAATGATGATTAAGGACAACCCGTTTCAGTATTCAATTTTTCTATGACCACCAAATAGAATCGTTTAGTTTAATATAAATAGTCATTTATAAACAATATCCTTTTTAAGCCGCCAACAAAACATCAATTTCAGAGCACCATTCTCAAATCAATCCATCCGGCTTTAAAATCTTCCGTGAAAGCCTGACTTGCCTGATTCAATTTGGCACATTTGCTATATCGTCATTGTTTGATAGGTCTAGGCTTCTTGATACCAACCTGCCAAGCACGCCACCATTAACGCAATTGATGATTGTTTAAGTTGAACTTAGTTTATTTGTATTTATAGGAAATTGATTTATTCTCTTTAAATAGTTTTAGGACTTATCTTAAATAAGTACATGTATGCTGTGCAAGGGCATTCTATATAGAAGGAACCCCATGGCTCAATTATGAGTATTCAAGGATTATTGGCTTATTTCTCTATTGTTACCCCCCAACACAATTCATCTCTCTCCCCTCCTCTCTCTCTCTCTCCAGCATTCACTTAGTCTGTCTCATATCCCCTCCACAATCATCTCAGTTCCTCGGTTTCCTCTCCCTCTGTAAACTCTCCCCCTCCTTCATATTTTCCCCCTTCTTACCCTAGACCCCTTCCTCTCATAGAACCTATCACATTATCAAAAAAGAAAAGAAAGATCTTCGATTCCCTTCCCACAATACATCATTTTTTTTTCTACACCAACTTATTGAATCAAGACACCAATAAGATAGTACCATTTTATCTTGATAATCCAACTGATACCTGAATTTCAATCACCACTTAAAAACTGAGTTGAGGTTCTAGCAAAACAGACCAAATTTCAATAAAAGTAAATAAATCCCCAGCATTAATTTAGCTTATGAAAACACAAGTCAAAATGAAAATGGTTGGTGCCTGATTCCAGCCAAACATCAATTCAGACGTAACACAATCACCCTCTTTGATCCAAGGCATTTGTTCTTGATAAAAGTTTGATCCTATGTTTTATTTAGAGAAGTACTCACGACAACGTCATAAAGTATAAATGGATAATTTAGACACTCAAAGCAAACCCTTTTAAACCATAATTTGTCAGCTAATAAATGCAAATATAGAAAATGAAAAAGGCTCAACAAAACATATATGATGAGGACATCAATCCAAGATTTCGCCACGTGTACCATCGATGGAGATGTAGATCGACGGCCACGATTTGTAGTCTTTACTTTTGATGTATTTTTGCATGTTGCTTATTTATGTATTTTCAGTTTTTCCAGTTCTACCCTTAGGGTAGTGAGTCTCTATTGTAGCCCCGAGGGCATAGTTGTCGTTTATTTTATTTTCTAGTTTTGAGACCTATATATTAAGGTCTCCATGCATTGTATTGGATTATTGAATTATTGAATGAAAAATTGCTCCACTAAATTTGATCTCTTAGTGAGTTCATGAGAGGAGAGAGATCTCTTTGTGAGTTCTAAACTTCTTGTCTAAGAGTTCTTTGTGAGATTTGGAGTAGAATCAAATTGAGGCCAAACTCTTCCTCCTTGTCCAAAACCAGCGGCATCCTTGGGCTCCAAGCCGCCGGCCACCACCTCCCCATCCTTCCCCACATCAAACCGCCACCCCTACCCCTTCCCCAACCGCCGGCCGCCTGCTCCACCACCGGCCGCCTGCTCCCCCGCCGGCCTCCTCCCAGCCGCCGCCTCTCCCTAGCCAACCTGCCGGCCACATCCTCTTCCCTAGCCCAAAATCTGAAATCAAATTAAGTTGAGCCTTTATTCACTTTCCTAAAATAAGTTCAATCAATTAGGAAAGGTATTTAATTAGATTTTGAATTCAAATTCAAATTTCGAATACTTTCCTAATCCAAAAACTTAAATTAGGAAACATCCTTATTTAATTAAATCTGAGATTAAAATCAGATTTGATTTTAATCTCTAATTAGACATTGGGGCCCACCTACTTAAAGCCAATCCCCCTCTCTCCTCACCTTACTTGGCCGCCCCCCCTCCCTTTGACTTTTCCCCTCCCAAATTAAACCCTAGGCCCTCCAAATCAGCCCCAATCACCCCCACAGCCGCCCCTCTCCTTTCCCCCTTTTTGGAATTAATTTGGCAATTCAAAATTAATTCCCCTTTCCTCCAAATTATCCAAAATCTGAATTAATTTCAGCTTTGCTGAAATTTCCGTACCTCCCCTCTCCCCCCCTTGCACTTACCTTCTCCCTCACATCTAGACAAGCATGAATGGCCGATCCGGACATTGATCACGGATTCGTTGAAGACGATCAAGGAAGAATCAACATCCTACGCTCGCCGTTCTTTGATCTCATTCTGGACTTTGACAACTCCGTGGAAGGGTACGTGAATCGCATCTTGTTCCGACTAGCCCTCTCAACGGAAGAGCACATCCTCCCGGGCCGTTGGTACATTGTCAACCATCAACCCACTTCTCCTACTCCAGTTACTTCTCCAACGACTAGTATCTTACGCAACACATGTCTCCTAGTGGCATCCCTAAGTTTGCTTGCAACGTTCTTCCGCTAATCCCCACCATCAAGAGTTTTGAGTGAGGGATCTCTAGGTGAAGTTTTCTAAATTTTAAACGTTGGGCTTTGTTAAGGTGCCATTGCATTTACTTTAATTTTGGTTAGTAATTTTTGCAAGACTTGTAATCTCTAAATGTTGCTATTTGCTATTATCTAATTTCTTTGCTAAAATTCTTAAATCCAACTTGAGCATGTAATGAGTTTATCTATGACAAAGCAAAGTTCTTTTATGTTTTTAATTTCCTAATAACAATTCATGTTGCATCTTAGTTGTTTCACATCAATATATGATCCTAGCCCCTCGTGACACCATTCATTCACCGGGAAAAGGTTGATCTTGCAGCAAATAAAATTCATTGTGGGTTAAATCATTTCACCTTCTTTACCAACACAAGGAAGTTTGAGTTATTCTTCATGGTAAAGTCTTCCACATTCGCCTTACTTCTTCTAGTTTTATAGTTTGAAACTCCGGCGCCAATTTTACACATTGATCTCAAGGATCATATTTGATTATCAATTGTAACATAATGATTTCATCCCACTTCTTAACCTCTTTATCTCGCTTACTGCGAGACCCTTTCAAAAGCTAAATTAATATCAACAAGATGACAATTATTTGATGGTATACTCAGAATTTGACCTAAATGTACAATTCTTGATTCGCCAGCAAGGGTTTAGTGCTCACTGATTGATGATAATTTACAATATAGGATAGACATTTCTCAATTAAAATAGATCATTCACGAAAAAGTACATATCAGTGATATGAATTAAGAGAGAGAGAACCTCGAAGCAACTCTGACATTGTACTCCTTCCCAGGATGATAGAACTCTGCTAAACCCCAATCAATAAGACGAAGTTTTCGTTGTTCGTGATCAATCATGACATTATGAGGCTTGACATCTCGGTGCATAATGCCTTGAGAGTGACAATGTTCAAGGGCCTACAAAAGTACCTGAAAAACTTAATCAAATTTAACAGAATCTAAACTTCAAATCTTAAGTAGTATAGCAATAGAAAACACACAAGAACAAAGAACAGTCTGGTATGATCACAAAAAATGACAGACCTAGTAACAGATCATACATATAAAACAGCAAGTACATTTCAAAAAGAATGACAGAACTTGAAAGAAAGCCATAGCAGTGTTAATGTTCAATTTGAATATAACTGTAAGGAAAAAAAGTACAATAAAAAAGTATTTTTCTCTACAAAGTTAGTCATGACAAGTGATACCAAAAGCCAGGGCCAAGCTACGTTTTTCAGCAGAGATTTTTTGCCGTGCATTTCCATAACCACAAATGAGTCAATGATGTTAAAAAAAATCACTAATAGGCATAAAAATATAAGGAGCATTCTAAATAATTAGAACCATGAAAAGAGGTAATGTCGGAGCACTGCTAGCATATCTCTCAACCAAACAAAAATATATATATGAAGTTCATATGTTCCTAATTTCTGTAGTTCAACAAACCTCAGCTGTCACATAAAAATAAAGTGGCCATTACAAAACTTCGGAAAAAAAACACTTAATTCAAAATAGACTTATGAAATGGACGGGTAAACTAATGAACCCGACTGAAATAGAAAAAAAATTAGACCTGTTGATTGAAATCTAATTAAAACCTGGAGCTTGAAGGCACTCTACTCTAAGCATAGTGTCTTGAGGAGTTCCTGCCCTGATTTTATAAAAACACCAATCATTCATACCACATTCAATCATGTCTTCGCTCTCCCCTCAAATCACAACTTCACTTCCCACTCTGCAATCACACCGCGAAATTATCCCTTACACCTAAATTTGCTTAATGACCTAGTTAGTTTTAATGGAAGTTATGTAACACACATACTATTTAATGATCATCTTCTTAAATGAAACCATATTGTTTCACTGTTAGTAAACAATCAAAACAAATAAACAATTCACATATCATACTTCAATAAAAACAGGAATTATATTTTGGACCAAGTAAAAATTAGTCAAATAATAGTAAAAAAATGACATGTTTTTTCACAACACCACCATGTGATCATTTGTCATTATTGCATGCCATGTATATGTATATATATATATATATATATATATAGAGAGAGAGAGAGAGAGAGAGAGAGAGATGATTAGGATATACACATTATGTTTGAGGATATAGAGTTCCTTGTGCAACTAAATAAGAGAAAAGGATAAAAAAATAATCCCTTAACTTTTTACGAAGGACTAAAGTGGTCCCCAACTATATTAAATGATCATTTCAATCCCTCAACTCCTTAAAGAGGAATCAAAACAGTCCCATCATAGATTTATTTTGATTCCTCTTTAAGAAGTTGAGAGACAAAAATGGTTCTTTAATATAGTTGAGAACCATTTTGATCCTTCATTAAAAGTCAAGGGACCATTTTGATCATTTTCTCAACTAAATAATAAAATGTAAGAAAATCACAAAATAGGATTTGAATTTGCAAATTCAAAGGCCATCAATTTAAGCTAGAATTTATTTTTTTTAATGTAAACTTAAAATAAGAGAAAGCCATGCCAAAAGATAATTTAACCACTCAAATCAATAAAATTAGGTGAAATTTTTAACACCACCAAAAATCACAAATCAATTAAGATTAATGCACCAAAAAAGAAACCCATAAAAGATTTGACTAAAATCAACCATGCTTGCTAACCAATTACAGATGTGCATAAGAACAAAATAAGAATTCACCAAGCGAAAAACCAAGCCTTGCACTAATGCAAGGAGAAAACTTTACCTAAATATTGATAATGCCCGTACATCACACTTAAACCACCAAAATCCACAAATCAATTAAAATTGATGCTGCAAAAAGAAATCCATAAAGATTTGACTAAAATTAAACATAATTGCTAACCAATTACAAATGTGTAAAAGAATAAAATAAGAATTCACCAAGCGAAAAACAAAGCCTGGCACTAGTGTAAGGAGAGAACTTTATCTAAATATTGATAACGCTCGTACATCGCACTTATGCTTCGTTTGGGACGGCTTTTTTACTGCATTCTAAAATAGCTTTTAAGTATAAAAATTTCTCAAACTAATAAATTTTGTACTAGAAAGAAGTAAGAAAGCTGTCCCAAACGAAGCCTTAAAGAATGTAGCATCCAACAAACACACCCAATATTCAACATAATATGACTTTTTTATCAAGCCAAAAGTTCCTAATAATGTCTCAAATTACTTTATTTATAAACATCCTCAAGAATCCCTAATTCAACAATTTTCAAACCATTAAAATCATAAATTTCTTAAGTGTCACCAGAACTGCTAGGCAATGTAATTGCATGACTAGCAACATAATAGAAAACACACACATGATCCATAAAAGATCGATTACGATTCAAGCCGCAAAAAGAAATCCATATAAGATTTGAATAAATCAAGCATACTTGCAAACCAATTATAAATAATGCTAAAGAACAAGTTAAGAATTTACCAAGCAAAAAATCATGCCTCAAGCTAGTGCAACGAGATAACTTTCCCAAGATATTGATAATCGCTTGTACACAACTAGTGGTCAAAATAGACTTTTGCGTCAGGTTTGGGTCCAACCCGAAAATGACCCGTTGTCATTTGACCCAACCCAAACCTGACTCGTTTAGGGAAACGGGTCCTAGACCTAGACCCGAACCCGACTCGATTTTGACATGATACACAACATGTTCTTTTTTTTTTTTTGCTAATTCCAATATTCCATTTCGCACGCTTCTTTGGCCAAATCCTCGCTCAACTGCTCGCTTTCGCCCTCTTTCCCACCTTTCTTCCATTTCGTACGCTTCTTCGGCCAAATCCCGTAAATTTCTTTTTGCTCGCTTGGCCTGCCACTTTCTCGCCTTTCTGTTTTCACGCATAGTGCACATAGCCGCAAACCCGAATGGCCGAAGTGACGAACCGAAACGGCGAATGAAAGTACGAAACAAAATCTCGCATTCCTACCTCCCATCCTGTCTCTGCCTCTCCCCGTTTGGATTTCACGTGCTTCTTCAGCCAAATCCATAAATCGACCGGATCCAGGTCAAAATCAGGTTAATTTTGGGTTGGTGGGTTGACCCGGACCCAACCCGCTTATTAAATGAGTAGGATTTTTAGACCCGAATCTAACCCGATTGTTAAATGGGTCAACCCGAACCCAAAATTTTAGGGTCGGGTTTGGATTTTTGAAACCCCTAGACACCTCACTTGAAGAATTCAATATCCAATATGTAAGCCCAAAAGAATTTGAATTTTATTAAACCAAAAGTTCTTGGATCATGCCCAAATTATTTTATTTACAAACATCCTCAAGTTTTCCTAGCCCGACAATTTTTAAACTGTTCAACAACAACAACAACAAGCCTTTATCCCACTACGTGGGGTCGGCTATATGAATCTTTTTTTCCATTGTCCTATTAATAACACAATGTATTAAATGATTTGTGTCATGATTATTCGACAAATTTTATGCTGACTGTCGACTACCTAACGCGACCCTTAACTTTTCTCATCCAGGACTTGAGACATGGCAATGACAATTTTACGCTGACAATTTTCAAACAGTTAAAATCACAAAATTATTTAAACCTTCATTGACACCGCTAGGCATTATAATCGCATATATAGCATCATAAGAGAAGACACACATGTTATCCATAAAGAACACAAAACTTAGCAAACAAATAGCGAAAATGGATAAAACGCCACAGGAACTAACATCATTTTCATGCTATCAGAATCAATCAACCGCAACAACTACCCAAATTGCTAGTGATTGAACTCTATTGTAAGGATCAACCAGAAGTGAACAAAGAAAAATAAAAAAACAAATTTAAAAAGCAATGAACAAATAACAAGCAATGAGGATAGAACTAGTGAATTCAGTGCAGAACTAGCTAACCCAGTAGCAAGCTAATGCCTCGATGACTAAACCAACCAACAAAGCAATCAAGCCAAAGAATCCAAAAAATAGAGAGCACAACTTGATCTAATAAGGCTACATCATCACAGGCATGCTTTCAAATAAGATGAAAACATCAAAACTACAAACAACAAAATAAAGCAAGTAAAAATTAGTCCCTAGATTATCAACCTATTAATTTGCTTATTGTAGCACATCATATTTGAAGTTGTGATAAGTATAAACCCTCAAATCCATATCAAATATATCCACCTTAAAAAAACTTGTTCCAACAAGTTCAGATTCGACAAGCAAATCACAAAATAAATGTTGCATTTCTAGCACTATCATTATAAACAGGTCTATCACGTTAATGCACAAGATACACTATAAACACATCAATAGTAGACACAATTTCATCATTAAATACAACTTCAAGAACAATAATGAAAAATTGTCTACCGAAGTTCTAGAAGTGAATTCACAAGGAGATGCTAAAAAAGAAGAATTAATTACATTGAAACCATGTTCGTGGAATAAAGTCAAAAAAATGGCATGTTGAAGGTTGAATTGATGCCATAGCTTCTCAATCATGTTTCATTAAATTTTGTGGTAATCCTGCTACAAATCCCAAATTAAAATCCTCCTAGCTCTTATGGAATAAGCAAAGGTATATAAAGCCCTTTTTTTTTCCTTTCCCCTTAATAGTCTGACAAACTTTACATTATGAAACTATGAGCTTACAACTAGGCCAGTAATATCATCAATCATGACTAATGACTGGTATATCCCAAAATGCCCCACACCAACATACAACAACAACAACAACAAGCCTTTATCCCACTATGTGAAGTCGGCTACATGAATCATTTTTCTCCACTGTGTCATGTTAAGAGTCAAATGCTCATCTAAATCTAATAAAGAAATGTCATTCTAATATTTTCTAACTAAGTCTTTTTAGGTCTACCTCTATCTTTCTTAACATAAGTCAAATCTAATACATACTTTCTTAACCGGGTTATCAAAAGGCCGCCATTTTATGTGACCAAACCATCTAAGACGACTCTCTCTAATCTTATCTTCCACTGGAGCTACTCCAACCTTTTCACGTATATACTCATTTCGTATCCTATCTCTAAGAGTAAAGCCACTCACCCACCTGAGCATCCTTATCTCTGCAGCACTTTAACTTAATATTATGTTTCTCATTTAATGGCCAACATTCTGCACCGTAAAGCATTGCAGGCCTCACTACCATCTTATAGAATTTTCCCTTAAGTTTGAGAGGATTTTTCTATCACACAACATTCCCACAACACCACCAACATGCTATTATAAATTAGAAAATCTCTCAAAGATAAATCAAGAATACAAAGAGGTATTCCCGTATATGATAAGAATCTTTAATCATAAATCTTTGATGAAAACAACTGAGTTGTTATTTAAGCCCTGATATGTCAAAAAAAACTCAATAAACTTTAAATGTCGAAATCATTTTATAGTTAAAAATGTGTAAGGCATGATGGCCAAAATAAAGAACAAATTCTCTACCCCTAGACCAAATAAATCATAACATGAATCTTGTGCTTTGTCGCATTCAATTTCTCACAAGAAAAAAACATTTGGATGTCTGTTAGGCCGGCCCCTCCTGGGCCAGTTGAACCGGTCCCTAATGGACCGGTTTACACCTACAGCCGACGGCCCAAGGTGCTGGGCGGAACCAAGGAAGGGAGAGAGAGGGGGCCGGCTGCTACTATGGTGCCCACATGCTAATTAAACTTGCTTTGGAGGAAAATTTTTGAATTAAGGGGTTGTTTAGGGAATTTGTAATTTTCCTTTGTTTTTAATTAGTTTCTTTTGGGAGAGTAAGGGTTTCATCTTGAATTTGAATTATAAATTTGAGATCTCCTGTGTGCTTGGGCTCTAGTCTCTCGACTAGAGATTTGGAGAGTCGCTTTTTCCTCTCGAATTGAAGAGACGTGTATCTTTTGCTGTTTTTCTGCATCCGTTAGTGGAATCATTCATTGTTCTCTCATATTTTCAAAGTTTTCTCAAGGATGGTGCTATCAAGTTGCTGTTTTCTTCTGAAAATAGCAGTTTTTCTGCTTTTGGGTACGTGTTTTCTATCAAATTGGTATCAAAGCGCGTCGAGCCAAGGGTTATCAATGGCCGGAAGGAAGGTTGAAGTCTTGGAGGGAGAACTTGGACAACTAAAGTCAGATTTCGAGGAGAAAACCTCTAATTTTCAAAAGCAGTTTGCATCCATCCATGAAAAGATGGATGGAAGGTTCGCCGCCTTGAAAGATATAATAAAGAAGATGCTTGAAGACAAACAAAATCCGGTGACATCGGAAGCAAATGAGACCACCGGCAGCTATGGGAGAGGAGGAAATCCAAACCCGTTTAGGGGGGAAGGAGAATTCGGAAGTGGAGATCCTTGAGAGAGATGACGTAATGCCTCCTATAGAACTACTTTTTAGGGAGGAGATGAGTATGGGCTACGAAAGAAGGGGTGTTGATTTTGTGGGGAGAATGGATGATTTCTACCACCGGGGTGCTGATTTTGAAAGAAGAAGAGGGGAATATGATGAAGGGTTTGGGTATGATCGCCGGAGGAAAGATCGTGACAACTGGGGAACACCTCCTCTTTGGGGAATGGGATGATATGGAGGATTCAAGAGAAACGGGGGTGACCCGAAGGTGAGGAAGCTGAAGATGCCCATCTTTGAAGGTGAGGACGGCCATGGCTGAATCTACAAAGTAGAGCGTTACTTTGCTGTCAACGGGCTGACAAAGGAAGAGAAGCTGATGGCGATAGGACTGTGTTTGGAAGGGAAAGGCACTGGCATGGTACCAATGGCGAGACATGAGGCAACCCATTCGAAACTGGAAGGAGTTCAAAGATTGTTTACTAGAACGTTTCCAAACCAGTATGGGAGGAGATTTCTATGAGCAATTCTTTGCCTTGACACAGGAGGGGACCGTGGCAGATTATCATAACAGGTTCGAGTATCTGGCCAGCAGACTAGACCGACTCTCAGAGACAGTGCTAGAAGGAAACTTTATGAAGGGGCTTAAACCGGAGATCCAGGCAGCAGTTAGGGTGATGAGGCCACGAGATTTGGGAGAGGCCATGGAGCTACTACAGTTGGTGGAGGACTAGAACCATCTGGAGAGGGGGCCTAAGAGGAGCCACTCAGGGGGGATCATACAGGATGACCACCACCTTTTTAGCCAAGGGACCTGCACTAGGGAGTCTGAAGGAAGTGCCCAAGGAAAATGCTGGAGGAGGGGGTAATGGGGGAAACTTCAAAGGCTGACTGAGAATGAGATACAAGAGAAGGGAGCAAATGGTTTGTGTTTTAGATGAGATGAGAAATACATGTTGGGGCATAGGTGTAAGGACCGAACGCTTCAGGTTCTCACTATATGTGATGACGAGGAAGCTGAAGAGGGAGGTGAGAGTGGGTTAGGGGTGGAGGAAGAGGAGAAATTGCACCTGGATGTGGCAGAAGTCTCCCTAAACTCCGTGGTGGGATTCACCCTGAATCACACCATGAAAGTGAAGAGAAAGATAACTAATAAAGAAGTGGTGGCGTTGATAGACAGTGGGACAACCCACAATTTCATCTCCACTCAGATTGTTGATCTGTTGGGGGTGAAATTAGTAGATACAGGTGGCCATGGGGTGATGATGGGCACTAGAAAGGTGGAGATGGGTAGAGGAGTTTGTAGGGGAGTGGTGTTGACCATTCAGGAGATACAGGTGAGGGAGGATTTTCTTCCCTTGGAGTTGGGAAGCACTGATGTCATTCTGGGGATGAAGTGGCTACAGACCTTAGGAGAGACCAATGTCAATTGGGGAACACTAAGGATGGAACTGGTGGTTGGGGGGAAGAGAATGGTGATTTAGGGTGATGTAGGGCTATCTAAGACTGGAGTATCTCTCAAGTCTCTGATCAGAACCATAGAGGAGGTGGGAGGAGGATATTTGGTGGAGTTGCATCACTTGGAGGGGGTCAGACGGGAGGAGGGCGACATTCCCTCTTCAGTACAGCCACTCATACAACATTTCAACGAGGTTTTTTAGCCTCCCCATGGTCTACCTCCCCAGAGGGAGCTGGAGCATGCCATTACCTTGAAGGAAGGGGTGTCGTCGATCAGTGTTCATCCATACTGCTATCCTCAGATTTAAAAGGATGAGATTGAGAATCTGATCCATGAGATGCTAGAAAATGGGATCATCATGCCAAGTGTGAGTCCTTTCTCTAATCCAATCCTACTGGTCAAGAAGAAGGATTGGAGCTGGAGATTTTGTGTGAACTACAAAGCCTTGAACAGGGGGACAGTGACGGATAAGTTCCTTATTCATGTGATTGATGAACTCTTGGATGAACTGTTTGGGGCCGTGGTGTTTTCCAAGCTGGATTTGAAATCAAGGTACCATCATATCAGAATGAGGAAGACAGACATTTCAAAGACAGCTTTCAGAACACACAATGGGCATTATGAGTTTTTGGTAATGCCATTTGGGCTTACTAATGCCCCAGCTACTTTCCAGTCTTTAATGAACAGGGTGTTCAGGTAGTACCTCAAGAAGTTTCTGGTGTTTTTTGATGACATACTGGTGTACAACAAAACTGAGGAGCATCTGGAGCACTTGAAGGTGGTTTTGAGAGTCCTACAGGAGCATCAGCTAAGGGCCAACCTAAAGAAGTGCAACTTCGCCTAGGCTAGTGTGGAGTATTTGGGACATGTAGTGTCCCAGGAGTGAGTGGCGGCCGACCAAACAAAAATTGAGGCAATGTAGAAATGGCCTATGTCTAGGAACATAAGGGAGTTGAGGGGTTTCTTAAGACTGACCAGTTACTACAGGAGATTTGTGAGGAGGTACAGTACCATAGCTTGGCCCTTGACCGAGCAACTGAAGAAGGATAACTTCTTATGGGGAGAGACAACGATTCAGGCTTTTGAGAGATTGAAGAAAGCCATGATTACAGTTCCAGTTTTAACTCTTCCGGATTTCAGTCAAATTTTTGTAGTGGAGACCGATGCGTCAGAATATGGGTTGGGGGCAATGCTTCTGCAGAATCACAGGCCTATAGCATACTTCAGTCAAGTGCTGTCAACCAAAGCTAGACTAAAGTCAGTGTATGAGAGAGAGCTGATGGCTATTGTTTTGGCTATTCAGAAGTGGCGCCCTTACCTATTAGGTAGGCATTTCATTGTCCGGACGGATCAGAGGAGCTTGAAGTACCTGTTGGAGCAAAGAATGGTGACCGAGGAGCATCAGAGGTGGTTGTCCAAACTACTAGGCTATGATTTTGAGATCCAGTACAGGCCTGGTTTGGAAAATAAAGCGATTGATGCCATATCCAGATGTGTTGGAGAGCATCAGCAGTTGGTTGTTTCAGTACCACTGATGGTAGACTGGGGGGCCATCAAGGAAGAAAGTATGCAGAATGAGGAGTTGAGGAAGATTAGGGAGGATTTGATGAAAGGTGATAGTAGCCATCCTGGGTACTATCTTGAGGGGGAGAGGTTGTTGCATCAAGGGAGGTTTGTGATGCCACGAACTTCCATACATATTCCCCACTTATTGCAGGAGTTCCACGGCAGTGCAGTTGGAGGTCATTCCAGGGTACATAAGACCTATAGAAGGTTAGCATCTGAGCTTTACTGGAAGGGGATGTATAAAGATGTTGAGGAGATGGTGACGAAGTGTGAAGAGTGCCAGAGAAACAAATATATGGTCATGGCTCTAGGAGGACTACTACAATCCTTGGCACTTCCAAACAAAGTATGGGAGGAAGTGTCCATGGATTTCATAGACGACCTACCACGATTAGAAGGGTTCACAGTCATCATGGTGGTAATTGACAGACTAACTAAGTATGCACATTTCATCCTCTTACGACATCCCTACACCGCAATGTCAGTGGCGGCAGCATTCATAAGAGAGGTGGTTAGGTTGTACGGAGTTTTGGAGTCGATTGTGTCTCATCGGGACAAGGTGTTCCTCAGCCAGTTTTGGAGGGAGCTGTTCAGGTTGCAGGGCACTGTTCTCAAGAGAAGCATCGCTTACCATCCACAGACAGACGGGTAAACGGAGGTGGTAAACCGAAGTTTGGAGCCTAATTTGAGGTGCATTGCTTCTGAAACACTGTGGATGTGGGCAAAATGGTTGGCATGGGCCGAGTATTGGTACAATACTTCGTACCATACTGCTTCTCAGATGACTCCTTTTAAAGTGCTGTATGGAAGAGACCCCCACACTTAGTGCATTTTGGGGGAGGAAGCACGTCAGTTTCTTCAGTTTAGTACTTAAAAAAGGGACAATGTGTTGGAAGAGTTGAAGAAACATATGTTGTGGGCACAGCAAATCATGAAGAAGCAGACAGATACACATAGGAGAGAAATATAGTATGAAGTGGGAGAGAAAGTGTTCCTAAAACTACGTCCTTACAGGCAGAGGTCAGTTGCCCAAAGAAGGAACGAGAAATTGGCCCCGAAGTATTTTGGCCCCTACGAGGTTGTGAACAAAATCGGAGCAGTGGCATATCGTCTGAAGTTACTCCCATCCGCCACTATACAACCAGTCTTCCATGTGTCATAGTTGAGAAGAGCTCTAGGGGAGCAGGCAGTTAGTACGGAGTTGCCAGCTACACTTATAGAGGAGTTAGAAGTGATACTAGAACCACCGGAGCTACGAGGCGTCAGATTAGATAAAAAGGGAAACCAAGAAGTGCTTATTAGGTGGAGGGGCCTCTCCAATTTTGATGCTACTTGGGAGCCCTATGAGAGGGTAAAAGATCAGTTCCCTTCATTTCACCTTGAAGACAAGATGAGTCTTTGGTAGGGGAATAATGTTAGGCTGGCCCCTCCTGGGGGAGGGGCCAGTTGAACCGATCCCTAGTGGATCGGCTTACACCTACAGCCGGCGGCCCAAGGTGCTGGGCTGAACTAGGGAAGGGAGAGAGAGAGGGGGCCGACTGCTACTATGGGGCCCACATGCTAATTAAACTTGCTTTGGAGGGAAATTTTTGAATTAAGGGGCTATTTAGGGAATTTGTAATTTTCCTTTGTCTTTAATTAGTTTCTTTTGGGAAAGTTAGGGTTTCATCTTGAATTTGAATTAGAAATTTGAGATCTCTTGTGTGCTTGGGCTCTAGTCTCTCGGCTAGGATTTGAAGAGTCGTTTCTTCCTCTCGAATTGAAGAGACATGTATATTTTACTGTTTTTATGCATCCGTTAGTGAACTTCTTCATTGTTCACTCAAATTTTCACAGTTTTCGCAAGGTTGTTGTTATTAAGTTGCTGTTTTCTTCCGAAAACAACAGTTTTTCTGCTTTTGGATATGTGTTTTCTATCAATGTCCTTCTCGGCTTAGGACCACCAATATCTAGACTAAACACATGACAACCAACCACAAGCATTTAATTAACATGTGACAATTTAGGCATAGGTGTTTATTATGAGACTCCCCTTCATTTCAATATAAACACGTGAAGCAAATTTTTGTCCATTTAAATATTCCTTAAGAAAATTTGTATGTAGTTTCATCACAATATTAAATCCCTTCATACAAAGTCAAATCATAAAATTCCTAAAATAATGAATATTAATAAGTGTTAGCAAGTTAATAATTTCCCTAAATTTATCATAATCAACAAACAAGCCCTCACTAGATACAAATATGAGAAAGATCACAAATGATGTCATAAAGCAAAATTTCTTCAAATTTCAAATGCAACTTATTTGCTTGTAAAACATCAAAAACTTTTCATAGATGAACAAAATGATCATCTCTTATCTTGTTATTCATCAAAATATCATTAAAGTAGGCAACAAAAATTTTTCAATGAAAGATCACAAAACACAATTCATCATTCGCATAAAAATACTATCAACCTAAAAGGTGTCATTAATCATTCATATTATCTGAGTTCAATTTTAAAAGCAAATTTTCAATCAACAATCTCTCTCATTCTCACTTAATGATGATCACTCCAAAAATCAGTTCTTGAAAAATCATAGCACTAGCTATCACATCTAATATGCATCCAAGTAAGGTATAAGAAATATATATTTTATGGTAACATTACCAATTGGTCAAATATCTACACATATATGCTAACTATCTTTCTTATGAACCAATAAAGTAGGAACAACAAATGTGCTCATACTTTTCCTAATAAATTAGGTAAGCAATCCATCATCATATCTTTTAAACTCAGCATGTTCACTTAGATTCATTATGTAATGTGATGAGTTAGACAAAAAGATTATCTAGTAATTAAATCAACAAAATAATGTATGTCCCAGGTGGTAATAATTTATTAAGAACATTAGGAGATATATATATATATATATATATATATATATATATATATATATATATATATATATATATATATATATATATATATAAATAAGATCAAACACTGGATTAATATCATTAAGCATAATGTTACTTTCAAACAAAATATCATTCAATTCAATAGCCACTAAGCATAAGTCATACCTTCCTTTTCAACAACCATAAGTAAAACATCACAATAACATCGTATAAGATAGCAAGTTGAATGGCAATGAAACATCTTTGTGTCAAAGAAAAAGCAATCTTATCTACCTAGGCTATCTCATATAGCTATGAATGTGTTTGAGGTTTTATGTTCATGTGACCAATAGTAGACTTAGACACTATCTATAATGAACTTACAAAGATTTTCCTTATGCTTAAAATGAGTCTAAAATAGCAAAATGTTCCCAAAAAAAATCATTTTAGGCGTAGTTATGATGCATAGCATATATTCAAAGAATTCTCAATCAAAGCATCATACAATTATTAATTTATTCACCAAATTCATGTACATAATCATCCATATTAATTTCAACTTCATCTTCCTTACTAGGTCAATCATAAGAACATGAGTAATTCGATAAAACATAAAATATACTTTGACAAAAACTCTAGCTTATATGCAATAATGGCAGACTTCACTTTAGTGTTATTATTAATAGTAGTATTATTACCCTTAGATGTCGTAGATGCAAAAATTAGATTCGATTATGTTAATGAAAAGATGCACTCATTGTATAGTACCTCTTTTAAACACAACTTCAACATTTTTTCAAATCTAACGCAAGTTGAAAGGCAGGCTCAAGTAATGGAACATGATGAGGTATCATATCTCTCTTAATATTATATCTCAAATCAAATAAAAACCTACATAGTATGCGTTTAGAGCCTTCAATGTTCTCAAAACATAATACTAATTTTTTCAAATTTGTTCAAGTACTCTTTCAAAATTTTTGTTCTTTGCCTTAATAACTTAAAGTTATCAAATAGTCAATCACAAATGAAAAAGGCTAATATTCCTCTATAAACATTGCTTTGATTTTAGCCTAAATAATTGAAGGTTGCTTCCTCACCTTCCGCTTTATTCTCCATACTCATTCAATACATTTTAGCTTGCCCAATTAAATCCAATTTTGCGAATCTCACTTATTACTCACAAGACATCATTTTCCATTCAAACAAATTATCCATGTTCATTATCCAATTAAAAAACCTTTGGATCAACTTTTCTTAAAATAAAAGCTTTCATTTTAACCTACTTAAGCATCTCATCATTTATATCAAAATTCTGGCGTTTATAATTTCCATAAATTTCATTATTATTCTCCATGTAATGTACATCTCAATTACTTCCACATAATTATTTTCTCGTCTCCTACGCATATTAACATTCCAAGTTACCGAGTTCATCATTACGATTGAATTTTATTTTATGTTCACATGAATTAACTTTATTAGTCACCAAAATTTCAATTTGCATGTCAAATTGATTGTCATCACTCATTTGATTTTTTTTATTTAACAATTTAGCATATTGACTTTATCAATAGTTAAAATTGCATCCTTTTTTTATCTGTTAAGTGGCTCTAATATTGAATCTTACCTTGGCATATTGCTAAAACTTAAATCTTGGGTACTAATTTGATTTGGAATACCCTTCTTCAAAGACCGCCTATTAAAATAAGAGCTTATTTTCTTTTGAAGTAACAACCCTTACTAACAACAAACTTTATTCATTGCAGCAATTGCTACTCATAACAACTTAGCGCCAATCTATTGCATGATTTGCATCCATCATAGATATGAATACTCCCTTTTATAATATTCATTGCAATAACCCTTACAACTGGCGAGCTTTATTATCTTCATATTTATTTTATATTAAGGGAGGGAAAGTGAGGGGGAAACAAACAGTGAGAGAGAGAGAGAAAGTAAGGTACTAAAGATCTAATACAGAAATGTAAGTCAATATTATTGTAGCAGTACAAACATGGCCTTTTCCCACGAGCAATCCCCTTTAAATTTCATCTAGAAAAGAAGAGATGGAATGTAAAAGTGCAAAAGGACCTAAGGGTGTTAAGACTCCTAATGCAATTAAGGATGAAGCAATAGATATAGATCACACACAACAAATTAAGAGTCGTAGACCAAACATAACACAATTTGGACAAGTTTGCTTTATTTTGACGAAAACACAAAATACGTGAAATCAAACAAAAAAGATAAGGTATTAATCAATTATATTTGAAGTAATCAATGAGAAATTTGAATCATGAAAAATCAACAAGTAATCAAAAATTTTTCGCCATGCCTAAAATCTTACATGTAGCAAATTTCAGGAAAAAAAAACTATACAAACCAGTAACTAAATATTTTTAAAGAGATAGATAACGGAAAGAAATCACCATAGTGGACAAAATTCAAGCTTAACGCCAATATAAAGAGATACTTCCCTCTAAAGTTCTCTCAAAAGTTATCTACCACAATTGCACCACAATCAAAGGAATTCAACATCCAAGAAGAACATACAAGATTGAAAGAAAAAAAATCTGAAATGTTATTAATCAAAAGTTTAATATTTGCATGCCTCATGTTACATCGGCAATCTTTGATGCTACAAGTTACTCAAGTATATGCAAGAATCTTGAAATTAAAAGAAGCAAAATTTTTAAAATCAAAATAAGTAAATTCTCTACAATAAAAAAAAGCAGAACAGCACGTGATTAGTTGCAGAAAGCAACAAAATGATAAGCACTGCCAAGGCCCAAGTAAATCACCCGCAATTCTCTATTGATCCATAGATATAGGAATTGACCTCAAGGCATTTGCAAAAACTAGGCTACAGGAATCGTCTGCAACATTTTCACCAACCCAAGATGATAGGCCTTGCTACATAACGAAAAAGTAATAGCCCAAATAAACAATTCACAAGTCAGGAAGTAAATAAATCCAACCAAATAATCAACAAACTTGAATCAAGTATTTAAACCAGATAAAAAATCAGAGGTGATCCAACCCAACAATATCATAGTAATATAGAACACACCTCTCATGAACACATAGTCACGGACATGTTCCAAACAAGCTAAACTTGGAAAAAAAAAATTCAAACTAATGAAATCTTGGACAGATGCCCATTTATAGGCTTAATAGATTCAAAACTTGCAAATCTCCATCAAATCTGCCTAATTTGGAGAAATTCACCTTCGACAAATTTAGCATTTGATATTCATCAAGAATATTAGGGGTGTCAATTATTGACCTAACCCAATAACCTGACCTAGAAAATCCAGGTTGAGGTCTACCCATTTAACAAATGGGTCGGGTTCGTGTTCCAATTTATGACCCGTTTGAAAAATCGGGTCGGGTCTGGGTCAACCCGCTAATCCGAATTTGAATCGGATCTGACCCGAGTTCCGGTTGCGCCATGGTTTAAAATTGTGCAACAAGAGGCGTGCCTTAGCGCAATTCTGCCCTTTAACGCGACGAGGTGGATGATTCGTCCTTGTTCCATGAGGTGTATGCCTCAAATCAGCAAAGGCGTGTGCCTCAAGGCGCGCCTCGCCTCACTTTAGCGAGACGTTCACCTCTAAAAAATGCTTATATTTAAAACCTAAACCTAATATCGGTGCTTTTATTCATTCCTTTCGTTCTTGCTCCTGCATTCGACCCTTCGACTTCCCTAAAGCACGACAGGTAGAGCTTCGGACGTTCGCCAAAAGTTTCCTTGCCTTACCCAACGACGTTCTGAAAGCTTCGTTGCCTTCTTTGAATGTTCGCAGGAGTCGGCCTTCTTCTTCGAACGTGGTCTTCAACTTCCCTGCGTTCGTGCACACTTGGACTTTGGCTACATTTGGTCTCTTCGCACCGTTCACTGGTTTTTGCTGAAATTGCATCCAATTCCTAACACCAAGGTAATCTATAAGTCAAATTGCTTACACGAAAAGGGTCTTGAATTACATGTTAATGAACAGGATATTGGGATTTGGGAAAGATAGAATTTTGAGTTGAACTATATTTTATGTTGTCTTATTATTGTGATGTTTGAATTTCACTTTATTTTCAAACAACATATTACTTGACACTTCAAATCTTGTGCTTTTTTATGTTTTATATATATAACAATTTATTTTTTATATCAACTTTTAATATATTATTAGATTAGTATATAAAAATTTTCTCATTTTGATTTTACGCAGTTTTCTCATTTTGAGGCTTAAGACTCAAAACACCTTGAGGCTTATGCCTCGCCTCACGAATAAAAAATGCCTCAATACCCAATTGTGCAATTTTAAACATTGGGTTGTGCACCCACCTTCCCGCACCCGCACAGGCAAGGCAGCCGCGCTCGCATCACCTGCGCTCGCGTCGCCCGCGCTCACCCTGCAAGCCCGCACCAGCGCTCGCACCCCGCAGGCCAACACACGCGCTCGCGCCTGGCCCTTTCATGCTCGCCCATGTCGTCTGCACCCTCGCCCTCGCCCTCGCCCTCACTCGCCTGCAGCTTGCTCGCAACCCGGGTTAGCGGGTTGGGTCAAGTCAACCCGGTAACCCAACAGGTCAGGTCCGGGTCCAAATTCCTTACATGTTTGCCTAATCGGGTCGGGTTCGTGTTGGATTAGTTGAAGGCTGGTCAATTTTGTGTTGGGCCCAAACCCGACCCGAAAACCCATTTTGACACCACTAGAGAATATCGGGATAAAAATATGATGCTTATGCAAAATAATCTAAAAATCATCACAAATAGGTATGGCATGTCAATACACAATATGCCTCTGAAATCCACCATCAATAGTGGATATAATTGAATCATCCAAGAAAGTTTCCAGAACAAGCTATGTAGATTTGTCCATCAAAGAGTTGGATGTTAATTCACAAAGAGTAATTAAGGGCCTGTTTAGTTGCCTGAAAAAAGAATGCAGTATAAAAAGAATACTTTGAAGTTGTTTGGATAGAATGCATGACTTTACTTTTTTTGTTTGGTTTGAAGTAAAGTGAATGCAATAAAAAGTATAAAATGGTTGTGCCAGGGGTGGCCGACGGCAGTGGCCAATGGTGGTGGGCAACGGCTGGCGGTGGACGGAGGCGGATGGCTGTGGACAATGGCCGACAACAATGGACGGTGGTCGGCTGCAGGGGAGGTCGGCGGTGGGCAGGGTTGGATGGTGGCCAACGGAATGCGGCGGGCGGCCGGCAGGGGTCGGCGGTGGTGGAGGTGGTGGCAGTGCCTGTTGGCGGCCGACAGGCGGCTGCAATGCCAATCAAAGGTGGTCAAGCAAGTAAGCGACTGGTGTAAACCGTTCTCGGCCAAAATGGGCGAGAACGCTTTACCTTAAAAATGAACTAGGATGTAATACACTGCATTTACTTTACTTTGGATTTGTTTTTCATCCAACCAAACACCCAAAAGTTCAAAGCCCATGCATTAGAATTGCAATGCATTCACTCTTCTTCCAACCAAACAGCCCCCCCAAAAAAAAGAAGAATCAAAGGCATTTGTAGCAAATTCATAAAACAAGGTCAAATTAGACACATTAAAAAATGAATTATTGTTCATACTTCTATTGATGGTGGTGGTTAGCCTTTTAGTGAGATCAATGTCTAGTAAAGGCTGTAGATCTTTAATTTACTATTTTGAGAGGTGTTCTAGAATTTACAATGCAGTGATGAGGGGTTTAAAGAGATATAAGATTAGTCTAGTTTGGGCTAATTTGGAAGATCACTTTATAAAGTGACTTTTTGTGGGATAAATAGTTAAAAATGACGGTGGAATGTTACTTTATGATGTGAGCTTATGATTTAAAGTCGATGGTAGAGTCTTGTCTAGTTTAAGAGGATGCTAAAATGTTAAGACTAGGTCCTTCTATTCCTTAGTTGGGCTCAGAGCTATGTGGAATCATGTAGAATTGTTTTAAGGTTTAGATTGCTGGTTTATGGGTCTTAAAGGATGCTTATAAAGTAGAGAAAGATATTAGAGCAGGTTTTTTGAGAGGGATAATAAGTAACTTAGAAAAAATACCAAGAGACTACCTAACTCACCAAAGATAAGCAAACCACTTGAAGCTACGAAACACCAGATAAATGAATAGCACTTCACCAAAATATTCAATTCATCAATAAAAATTACAAAGCATTTCAACCCATATTTATAGGTATTACAAGATTCATACTCAACCACTTTTGGATGAAAAAAAGGGGCAAATTGTCATTAATGAAAAAAAAATTTTAACAATCCATTTTTAATACTCCATCCATATCAAATCATATCATGGCTGACCATACAAATTTCTAAATTACATTTAGGATATTCAACACTATGAGCTCTTGATTGGGCTCTTGCAATTAGGCCTATTTTTTTAAGTTTTCTTGGGTTTGATCTTCGTTCTTATAACCAGGCACGTATCATCCACATGATATATATATATATATATATATATATATATATATATATATATATATATATATATATAAGCCTTCGTTTGAATGTGCAAGGTTCTAAATGGCATGCCATTCTCATATTTGGTTTCTCAAAGCTACCTAAACGAAGCCTTCATGAATTCAAATGCAACATTACTTTACCACCTAATTTAAACTCCAGGTACATCCTATTCACATGAACATAAAACTTATAATTATCATAATTAATAGTTCATATAATGTGAATACCTTTAAGCACATCAAGAAAATCATTCAGATGACTAATATGATATGAAATTAATAAGAGTTCTAAAATATTAAGAAATGTAGTAAAGGATTATTATAAAAACATATTACTAATTCCAAGATGAAACCCAAAATAAGATGTACAGATGACTAATATGATATGAATTTAATAAGAATTCTAAATATTAATAAATGTAGTAAAGGATTATTACAAAAATCTATTACTAATTCCTAGATGAAACCCAAATTAAGACGAACCATATAACTATAGTATGTTAATAGGTACAAAAAACCTCTATAAGAAATATTAATGCAATGGCTTAAGTTTAAAATATGATAAATCATACACCTTTAAAATGGACCAAATTGAAAATTTTAAATTTCAAATTTCTTTAAAGACATTATTCATTAAAAATTTTCTTGAATTATTAATGAAGCTTCATTCTCTCTACTATATTCTTTTTCATATATTTGTATATCAATAAATATAAACCAAGAACCTAAGAAAAAACCAACATCAGCTTGATCATTCAATGTAGGGATAATTTTTATTGATATATCCTCAAGGGTTGTGGTATCAAAGTGCTCGATCAGCTCATCTAATAAATTAGATATGCTTGGTTCAATTTCATATTAAGGAATAGACTTAATTCATATTGAAAATTTCAATATCATCTCAAGCCAAATTTTGATTTCATATTCATATTTTAAACCTAGGTTAAGTATGGATTCAATTTCATGAGCATAATTTGTTATAAGAGCATATTCGAATTCAATAACATCAAATAGTTGTCTTAAATCTTATTTAAATTGCATTACTTTTTTTAACATGTTATATCCTACTTTCATTAGTCATGATGGTGTAATCATAAGCTATCAAATTGATGCAAAATAGCTAAAGGTTCTAGGGCTTCTTTATGCAAATGAACTATGAATCAGTTAAGCACAAACTAAAGAATAGTAAATACAGAAAAATTTGCTTAGATGAAACATAGATATAGGAAAAGTTTACCCATTGATTAAACTGAAGAAATGAACAAGAAATTCATAACACAAAAAATCAAGAATAAATTGATTTTTTTCCGCTAGCCAAAATCCTAGTTGTAATAAATTTGATCTAAGTCAAGAATTTTGCAACATGAATAAATAAATATTAAAGAAAAATAGATAAAAGAAAAAGTTAATGATCTAGAGAAAATTAAGGCCGCATTCAATAAAAAGAGATAACTCACCCAAGATGTTGTCTATTGCACTTGAATGAATCCCACAAGCAAGTGACAACCATAAGATTGAAAGAAAAATACGACAATTTTATTAATCAAAAGTTGGATATTTACATTCCTAAGATTTTGCATTTATAAATATTTGATATCCAAAAGTCATTTGCCTCTGATATTCGGTTGGCTTATATATACACAAAAATTGCAGAATCCAAAGAAGCTGACATCTTGGAATCAAAATAAGAGAAATAGCACGTGAATAGCTGTAGAAAGCAACAAAAGGATACACACCACCAAGGCTATATGAAATCGCTTGTAATTCTTAGCCAAAAACTATGCTACAGAGATCACACAACACTTTCACCAACCCAAAAGAATCGGCTAGCAACACTGCAACATAACTAAAAAATAAATAGCTCGCTAAATAGCTAACCTATCAAAATAAGAGAAACAGCACGTGAATAGCTGTAGAAAGCAACAAAAGGATACACACCACCAAGGCTATATGAAATCGCTTACAATTCTTCAGCCAAAACTATGCTACACAAATCACACAACACCAACCCAAAAGAATCGGCTAGCAACAGAACTAAAAAAAAATAGCTCGCTAAATAGCTAACCAATCAGTTCATTGAAATAGTTAACAAGCCCTAATCAACTACTTAAGCCCAAGCAAAAAAAAAACAGAGTTGACTCAAAAATTAGTTAATCATAAAAACATAGGACAAACCTAATTCTAATGGTCACATCATCACAAGCATGTTCCAAATAAACTAGAATATCCTAAATAAGCTAAAATTGAAAAAGAAATAAAACTGGAAAATCTTGCTCAACTGATCATTTAAGGATCAACATTTTTGGCGAGTATAATTTTGCAAATTCCATTAAGAAGGTTTGTTCTCATTAAAAGGCCACATTTGAGCTTTCATGGCTTCATGTGGCAGTATAGAAAGATGGTCAATTGCCTTTAATAAGGGATCCAATAAGCATAAAGGGTTGTGTGGGTTGAGGGCGTGTTTATTCCTAACTTCAAATTACTTGTTAGTTCCTCACATTGTAGATGAAGATTACTTCAAAACAAAAAAGATATTTATTATGAATACTCCAAATAAATAAGTCAATGCTATCCCATCTTCTTTTCATTAAAGTCCATGTATCTTCCATAACCTTTCAAAATACTCATGAGAATTGTTTTGCCCTTGAACCTTTAGAAGAGGATTCTTCCTTACCCTTTGATGTAGGCGGGCGGGCGGGCGGGCGGGCGGGCAATATACTTCTAATGTCGAATCAGGATCAACTAGGACAGAAATAAAGCATTGGGTCGAACTCTTCTTTGGTGTCAAGGTAATAGCTATGAATAGTCATCGACTCCCGGGAAAGGGTAGAAGGCTGTCCTTGTGCATCTCTGTAATATTTTATCTTCAAGTATAAGGAAGTTTGTTGTTTTGTACTTTGCAATTCAAGATTCTCCCACGTGGTTGGGGGTTTTCTTGATTGCATCAATTTGGTATCAGAGCGAGCTAGTATATCCTAGGTTTGTTATGTGAGTCATGTAGGTTTGTTATGTGAGTCATGTGAGTCTTTGTTATCAATAATGACAGCCTGCACACTTGGGAAGTTCAGAATCGATTTCATCAGGAGATGAAAATTTTGATGCATGCAAGGGGGGGGTCAAAACAAAATGTAAATTCTTTGGTCTTTGGGCTGCTGGTTGCTTCTCGGTTTGGGCTTGGCTGCTAGGTTTTGGGCTTTGTTTTTGGGAGCTGCTTGGTTCTAGCTCATTAATACTTAAGCTGATGTTTTAGCTCATTAATTTGGAAAGTTATGTGGAGTGGAGTCTTGCCTATTTCCCTTCTCTGTGACCCTTCGGTTTCCCCCTTGGCTCCTCTTTTCCCGTGGCTGGTTCCCTCTTCCCGTGGTTGCCTTTCCGGTTCCTGTGTGGCTTTTCGGTTGCTGTTTCTGGACAGCCTTTTGGCCTTCTGTTTCCCTTGTCCTGATTGGCTCGGTTGGAGGCTTTTGGGGCTGGTTGGCCGCTTCTTTTTACCTATATATATGTGATGTTTTATGTGTTTTGAGAGCAAATTTTGGTAAGAAAATTATTGGAAATAAACCTGCGGGTTTCAGGATTGCTTGCGAGCAATGTCTCTTCCCCTTCTTCTAGGATAGCTTGCGAGCTATGCCTCCTCTTCATCTCGGACTTCTTACCTCTTTCTTCTCTCCGCAAGTGTCCACCTCATTTGTATCTTTCTTCTCGATAAATGACAAGCTTCTTTAGGTGTTTTTATATTATGTTTGTCAAGTTGTTTTATGTGTTGTTGTGTCTACTTTAAGTGTTTATTTGCTTATGTTGAAGGAAGGCAAGTTTTGTAATTGTGTGCAATATTTTGCCTGCATAACCCTTTATATGATTGGATGTCTAATGCAATCCCAAAATCATGAAGAGAGGGAAGAAGCCCTTAGGGTGGTCGATGTTCTTTGAATTGATAAGTAGAGCCTACCCGTGCTCAACTAAGTCAAGTATTCCCTTTGGGTTACTTGCGAACTCAAGTATTTCCTATCAAATTGGTATCAGAGTAACGTTTTGGGACCATCAGCAACTGAAATCTTGAAATTTCAGCGATATTTTGGGCAACCGGAAGGAGTTTTCTAGTGTTTCTTGAGACGAACGATGGCCAGGAAAAAGGTTGAAGTATTGGAAGGGGAATTTGGTCAGTGAAAATCTGATTTGGAGGGAAAGTTCTTTGATTTTCAAAATCAAATCACCTCCAACAATGAAAGATTGGAGGGAAAGTTCACTGCTATTGATGAAATGATGAAGAAATTACTGGAAATGAAGACCAATCCGGCGACATCGGAAGTAAGAGAGACTACCGACAGCCATGGCGTAGGAAGAAATCCAAACCCGTATCGAGGAAGAAAAAATCCGGAAGTGGAGATCCTTGAGGGGGAGGATGACATGCCTCCTCTAGAACCGCTGTCTAGAGAGGAGATGAGCCAGGGGTACGAACGAAGGGGTGCTGATTTTGTTGGAAGGAGGGAAGAAATGCACCGCAGGAATGCTGATTTTGAAGGGAGAAGAGGGGAATACGAGGAAGGGTTTGGGTATAATCATCGGAGGGATGATCGGGACACTTGGGGAGCACCTCCCCTTCGAGGAGCGGGAGGTTATGGAGGATACCGGGGGTACGGAAGAGATCCCAAGGTGAGGAAACTGAAGATGCCCATCTTTGAGGGCGAGGATGGCCATGGCTGGATTTACAAGGTGGAACGATATTTTGCCGTCAACGAGTTGACAGAGGAGGAGAAACTGACAGCGGAAGGACTGTGCTTGGAAGGGAAGGCACTGGCGTGGTACCAGTGGCGGGACATGAGGCGACCCATTCAAAGCTGGAGGGAGTTCAAGGACTGTCTGCTAGAGCGTTTCCGAACCAGTAGGGGAGGAGACTTCTACGAGCAGTTCTTTGCGCTGACGCAGGAAGGGACAGTGGCAGAGTTCCGTGACCGGTTCGAGTACCTAGCTAGCATGCTAGATCGCATTTCTGAGACCGTGCTTGAGGGGAACTTCATGAAGGGGCTCAAACCAGAGATCAGAGCAGCTGTTAGGGTGATGAGACCGCATGACCTGGGGGAGGCCATGGAGTTGGCACAGCTGGTCGAGGATCAGGAGCATCTGGAGAGGGGGGCTCACTGTAGTAGCTCTGGGGGATCCTACAGGATGACTACTACTTTCCTAGCTCCCAAGGGGTCGGGACAGGGAGGAATTCGAGAAGTACCAAAGGAGAAGTATAGAGGGGGTGGGTCTGGAGGAAACCTTAAGAAGCTGACGGAGAAGGAGATCCAGAAGAAGCGGGCTAAAGGGTTGTGTTTTCGGTACGATGAGAAGTAAATGCAAGGGCATAGGTGTAAGGACCGAACTCTTCAGGTTCTCACCCTCTGTGATGACGAGGAAGCTGAAGAGGGAGGTGGAAGCGGGCTAGAAACGGAAGAAGAGGAGAAGATGCATTTGGATGTGGCGGAAGTCTCCCTAAACTCAGTAGTGGGGTTCACTCCTAATCACACTATGAAGGTGAAGGGAGAGATAGCTGATAGAGATGTGGTAGTGCTGATAGATAGTGGTGCAACCCACAATTTCATCTCCACCCAGATTGTTGACCTTTTGGGGTGAAACTAGTGGATACAGGAGGGTACGGGGTGATGATGGACACTGGAAAGGTAGAAATGGGTAGAGGAGTTTGTAGGGGAGTGTTGTTGACCATTCAGGGAATACAGGTGAGGGAGGATTTTTTCCCTTAGAATTGGGGAGTACGGATGTGATTTTGGGGATAAAGTGGCTGCAAACTTTGGGGGAGAACAAGGTGAACTGGGGAGCACTGCGGATGGAACTGGTAGTGAGGGGGAGGAGAATGGTGATACAGGGAGATGCCGGCCTGTCTAGAACGGGGGAGTCTCTCAAGTCCATGATCTGAACCATCCCGGAGGTTGGGGGTGGATATTTGGTGGAACTGCAACGATTGGAGAGAGTCAATGTGGGGGAAGAGGGAGACATTCCTCTCGTAGTGCAACCGGTCATACAGCAGTTCGAGGAGGTGTTCCAGCCACCTCAGGGGTTACCACCTTCCAGAGAACAGGAGCATACAATTTTGCTAAAGGAGGGGGTGTCACCGATTAATATACGACCCTACCGCTACCCCAGATTCAGAAAGATGAAATTGAGAAGTTGATTAGAGAGATGTTGGAGGCAAGAATCATCCGCCCAAGTGTGAGTCCTTTCTCTAGCCCCGTATTACTTGTCAAAAAGAAGGATGGTAGCTGGAGGTTTTGTGTGGACTATAGAGCGTTGAATAAGGAGACTGTACCGGATAAATTTCCCATCCCGGTGATTGATGAGCTTTTGGATGAACTGTATGGAGCAGTGATATTCTCCAAATTGGATTTGAAGTCAGGATACCATCAGATCCGGATGAGGAAGGAAGACATCTCTAAGGCAGCGTTCCGGACACATGAGGGGCATTATGAGTTTCTGGCTAAGCCTTTTGGGCTTACCAACGCCCCTGCTACATTCCAGTCACTGATGAATAGGGTGTTCAGACAGTATCTCCGGAAGTTTGTGCTGGTATTTTTCGATGACATCTTAGTTTATAGCAGAACTGAGGAGGAGCATCTGAAGCACTTGAAGTTGGTATTGGGAGTTCTCCAGGAGCATCAGTTGAGGGCCAACCTAAAGAAGTGTTGCTTTGCCCAGACTAGAGTGGAGTACTTGGGTCATGTCGTGTCCCAGGAAGGGGTGGCAGCTGATCAGTCAAAGGTGGAGGCGATGTTGAGATGGCCCTTACCTAAGAATCTGAATGAGTTGAGAGAATTCTTAGGGCTCACAGGATACTATAGGATATTCGTTAAAGGGTATAGTACTATAGCATAGCCACTAACAGAGCAGTTGAAGAAGGATGGATTCTTATGGGGAGAGGCAGCCACAGCAGCATTCGAGAAACTAAAGAAGGCCATAACCACGGTACCAGTCTTAGCTCTACCAGACTTTACTCAGACCTTCATAGTGGAGACAGATGCTTCAGGATACCGATTGGGAGCCGTGCTCATGCAGAACCGACGACCCATTGCCTACTTCAGCCAGGTATTGGCAGCCAGGGCCAGGCTGAAGTCAGTATATAAGAGGGAATTGATGGCTATTGTTTTAGCCATCCAGAAGTGGCGACCCTACTTGTTAGGTAGGCATTTCATTGTTAAAGCAGATCAGAGGAGTCTGAAGTACTTGTTGGAACAGCGGATGGTGACTGAAGAGCTATGATGCACCGACACTTCTCCTCAAAGAGGCGTGCAGTGTCCGACACGTATCCGACACGACACGCGTCCGACACTTCTCCGACACGTGTCGGACACGCCGAAAACGTGTCCGATTAAAAAAGTATTAAATACAAATTGGACACGCGTGTCCGACACGCGTATCTTGAATATTTTTTGAATTTTTAAAATATAATTTCTTGTATTTAAAATTTTTATTTATTTAAAATATAAAAATTAAATTTCTTATTTCCTATCCACAACACCAAATCAATCGTCCGCACTTAATATCCCATTCATCGAATATTCTCATTTTAATTTCTCTTTGGCGGGTTAGATCTTTGATTTCACAACAATGTTGGATGTCATCTTAGCATTGACGTCTGACGTCGTTACAACATCAACATTTCAAAACGATCTCATCTTTGTCCAACGTCGTCTTTATATTGATGCTTGATGCTAGTAATTTCTACACCAACAACTTGACATCTCATCTTTGTCCAACACCTTCTCAACATCGATGACCAACGCACTCTCAACATCGATGATAAACATCCTCTTAACATTGACGCCCAATATTTATTGCATGACATCAATGCCCGACTCTCAACTGCATTGTCATCTCCTCTCTCGATGACTGATAAATAACATCAACGCCCGACTCTCGACATCCTAATATTAATCATTTTAAGCACAAATTCTAATTAAATGACTTATTATTTTTTAAATTATTTTTAAAATTATACTTATTCAATTTTTATACACTATTTTTAAAATATAAAAACTATAATACCGTGTCCAACACGTGTCCGTGTCCTATATTTTCAATAATTGACGTGTCCCGTGTCCGTGTCGTGTCGTATCCGTGTCGCCGTGTCCGTGTCTGTGCATCATAGCTGAAGAGCATCAGCGATGGCTGTCGAAATTGCTGGGGTATGATTTTGAAATCCAGTACCAACCAGGAGGGGAGAACAAGGCGGCTGATGCCTTGTCCAGATGTATGGGAGAGCTACAGACAGTGGCAGTGTCGATTCCTTTGATGTTAGATTGGGAGGCCATTAAGGAGGAGAGCTAGAGGGATGAGGAGTTGGAAAAGATCATGGGGGATTTATTGAGGGAAGGTGATAGCCACCCAGGGTATCAGTAGAGGGGGACAGACTGCTGTATCAAGGGAGGTTCGTGATGCCCAGGACTTCAATCCACATCCCAAACATACTTCAGGAGTTTCATGGGAGCGCGGTTGGGGTCATTCAGGGGTGCAAAAGACTTACAGGAGGATTGCTGCTGAGCTTTACTGGAAATGAATGCATAGAGATGTAGAGGAAATGGTGGCAAAATGTGAGATTTGTCAGAGGAACAAATATATGGCTATGTCGCCAGGGGGGCTACTACAGCCGTTGGCGTTACCGGAACGGGTATGGGAGGAGATATCTATGGATTTCATAGACGGGCTGCCTCGTTCAGAAGGTTTCACGGTAATTATGGTGGTGGTGGATAGATTGAGCAAGTATGTTTACTTTATTCCCCTCAGACATCCTTACACCGCGGCGACAGTGGCTTCAGCTTTCATCAGAGAGGTGGTTAGATTGCATGGGGTACCAAAGGCGATAGTGTCAGATAGAGATAATGTGTTCCTCAGTCACTTTTAGAGGGAGTTGTTCAGGTTACAGGGGACAGTACTGAAGAGGAGCACCGCTTACCACCCACAAACAGATGGCCAAACGGAGGTGGTCAATAGAAGCCTGGAGACTTACTTGAGATGCTTTGTGTCGGAGACACCCAAGCTGTGGGCCAAATGGCTATCTTGGGCGGAATACTGGTACAACACCTTTTCACTCGGCTTCACAAATGACGCCATTCAAAGTATTGTATGGAAGAGACCCCCCTCACTTGGTGCACTTTGGGAGTAGCAGTACTCCGGTTTCTTCAGTGGAGGAGTACTTGGGGGAGAGAGATCGAGTGTTAGAGGAATTGAAGAAACACCTTCTGTGGGCTTAACAGATTATGAAGAAGCAAGCAGATGGGCATAGGAAGGACATCGAGTTCGAAATTGGAGAGAGGGTGTTCTTGAAACTCCGACCATACCGACAGAAGACAGTTGCCCACAAGAGAAATGAGAAGCTTGGCCCAAGATACTATGAACCTTATGTAATATTGGGAAAAAATTGGAGCGGTTGCATATCGGCTGAAACTACCAACCACAGCGACTATTTATCCAGTCTTTCATGTGTCGCCACTAAGGAGATTCATTGGAGAGTATACAGCCAGCTCGGAGTTACCAGCAGCATTTACTGAGGATTTGGAGGTGATTTTGGAACCCTTGGAATTGTTGGGGGTTCGCCAGAAAGAAGACGGAGCTAAAGAAGTGCTGATTAAGTGAAAGAATCTGCCTGACTATGATGCCATGTGGGAACCCTACGAGAGAGTGAAACAGCAGTTTCCTAGTTTCCACCTTGAGGCAATGTGAGTCTTTGGGAGGGGAGTACTGTTAGGCCGGCCCATGAGGGGCCGACTGGACCGGTCCTCGTCTACTCGAGGCGGAACCGCACGGGCACGGGACGGAACCTGGCGGAACGGGCGGAACCAGCAGGGGGCTAAGGGGAGATTTTGGGAGGGAAATTTTGAATGGGAGGGGCTGTTTAGGCAATTTGTAAAACTCCTTTATGGTTAATTAGGAAGTTAGGAGGGAAAGGGGGGATCATCTAGAATTTGAATGCAATTGGAGATCTAGGGTTTGTGTGTTTGAGCTCTTGGCGTTGCCGGAGATTGTTGGAGAGTTGTTCTTCCTCTCGAATTGAAGAACGTTGTATCTTTTATTGTTTTTTTGCATCTACTAGTGAAATACTTTGTTTTTCTCTAAGTTTTCCATTGTTCCCACATAAAAACTGCTGCGTTTGGGCTGATTTCTTGCTGTAAACAGCAGTTTGGGCTTGGTTTTCTCACTGATTTTAGTTAGGTTTGCTTGCGAACTCAAGTATTCCCTTTGAGTTACTTGCGAACTCAAGTATTTCCTATCACATACTAATTCAAATGCCCCCTTTAAAAATTATGTCCATTATTCTAAATTTTCACTTATTTCAACAAAGTACTCATCTATTAATAGAATTGTTTTATGCAAATAGCATACACCAAGGAACTCATTTTGATTATTTTTTTCTAAGCATCTCCATAATCAATATAAAATGTTACAAACTTAGTCCTGATTGTTATTATAATCCTACTGTGGTTATAAAATCTTAAGTCACTACATTACTTCTTTTAAAACTAATCAAATCCCACACGGCTCTAGATAATGCATGGTTTGGGGATGGTGGATGTACACAACCTTACTCATATGTAGAGAGGTGTTTTCATGATTCAAACTCAATGAACTCTAAATCAAAATAGAAGCAACTTAACTGATTCTCTATCATACAAATATTTAATAACATAAACATATCTTTGGCACACATTTCTTTTCAAATTTGTAACTTCCACTTTTTAACACTTAAAACATTTTTAGGTAAGGATAAACAAATCTATTGCAATGTTTAATGTTGGTTCAATTTATAAAGCTCCCACTCTGTAGCTAGACAAAAGAAAAAAAATAAAATAATAATAATAATAATAATAATAACGCAGAAGATTGTGAAAATGCCTTGCCTTCAAAAGTTCATATATGTAGTATCGTGTATCGTAGTCCGTTAAAGTTGGATAGAGCACTCTGAAATCATTATTATTGACATACTCAAATATGAGACTGGGTGTCTTAGACTGTTGATCTCTGACAATGTCCAATAACTTAATAATATTTGGTCCGCCACAAAGGTTCTGCAATATCTTTATCTCCCGCTTTATCTGTATCAATATTATCAATTAGAAAAAACTATCTAGAGGCTTGACTAAGGAGTACAAAAGCAGTGCGTACTAACTATAAATAAAAAATAGGCAAGGCAAGATAATAAAGGCAATTTAATCAAAAACCCAAAAGCCAAGGTGTAAAATCCAAGACCATGGCTTGATAATCAAATGAATCTAATTGTAGTTCAACCTAACAATGACGCAATCTCTTGCTTTGAAGCGCTTGGCATGCATAAAGGGGTGATGATATTCCTTTTAAACTTTTAAAGCTTTCATAGGAAACTTTGAGAAAAAAAAAAACAAATTCATCAAATATAAAGATAAAATTGGTATCACATATTTTAACATTCAGTTTTGAATACTATGAACCTCTCGAATTCAAATGATGTAAAGACAGCTTTTAGTTATAAAAATTATATGAGAATGGTGTTAGATGAATTTAGTTCCCTTAACAAGAACATTTAAGTTTTGCATGTTAACAAGTGAAGAAGAAAGAAATAATCAAATTTAGGAGGGTCAAATAGAAAATTTTAAATATTCCATAAAACTAGGGTATTCCAAAAAGTGATGCATAGCTACCTAATTTGATTGTTGAAGAAGTGCAAAAGGGGGCGCTAAGACGTCACTCACAAGTAACGGGCCATAACCTAATCCGATTGTAATGAAAAATATGTAAATGTTTGGCTAGGACGTGACCCTTAAGTGGCGTAATAATTTAGCCCAATTGTAATGAAAACACGTCTAGGTCTAAATATAACATTAGATTTGCAACTTGAAAATTTGGGGCTTTAAATGGAAAAAATAAAATAATTTGTGACTTTGAATGAAATAATTAATATTATTTTTTAAGGAAAATAAATGGCAAGGACAAAATTCCAAAGACACTGGGACAAATTATAAGTTATTGTAAGTTGGAATGGTCAGCAATTGGAAAGGAATTAATTAAGATAGTAGTGGATATAGAGTTGAAAGTTAAATCTGTCGAGGTGAATAGGATTAGCGATAGAGTAATTGCTATAAATATAATTATCAGTGAATGCATGTGATTAATGCTTATACTTTGCAATTTGAATTAAAAGATAGCTGAGAAAATTGATGAAGTACTATAACATATACTTAGAGAGAGAAAGGAAATTTATTATAAGTGATCCAAATGGGCATATATGAGTACTAGTAGAATGGACAATTAGAGGAACAAACTCCACTAATGCTCTTAGCCATAAAACTTGAGAACAAGTGTCCAAAGCTCACAAGGTAACCTGCTAATAGTAAATTGTATTGTTCCTGACTCCTTAAGCATAAATTTGAAAACATGATTGTTCCAAACTTACTTGAGCTTACTCACTAATGCAAGTAAACAACAATCTCCAATTAGTTTGCATCCTCCTCAACTTTGACAATTTCTATTAAACTGTTCGGAAGTTTCTGCACCCAAATTATATTAATCAAAATGCACGAAGCACTTTGACAAATACTATAACTCCTCTGGCACAATAAATAAACACAACAGCCATAAAACGAAAACCAAAACCCTTAATAACAAAAAAAATAAAATAGTGTCTTCTTCTTCTTCTTTAGGGCTTTAAATCATAATAATGTAAGCGTACATTGGGGAAGTTATCTTTAAGAATACATTTGATATCATAAAACAATTTTCAAAAACTTATCCTGAGCCTACTCATTATCCAAGAAAACAAACACCTTCAATTATTTCGTTGATTCTTCACCTTTGACAAATTTTATTAAGTTCTTTTAAAAAGTATTAATTCCAACTAGATGCTACCCAAAATGCAAGCAGCAAGTAGGCAAATAGTGGCAGAACTGAATAACCACATTAAACAAACAGACAATCATAAAGAAAGAATCAAACCCTAATTAAAAAATAGCACTTTCTTCCTTTTCATGGTCTTTAAAATCTTAAGCAGGCATTGGGTAGCTTATCATTAACTACGCATTTCTAATCATAGCCATTGCCACAGCTTATCCAGAGCTTACTCGTTATCCAGGTAAACAATAAACACCAATTGTTTTTAAGTCTCAACTCCGCAATCATACAACCCAAAATGTAAGCAGCAATAAATGTATTATTTTACCCTGTTAAACAGATATAACAATCATGCATAGAAAATCAGAACCTTTATTACAAAAAATAAACAAATAAATAAAATGATAGTTGCATCTTCTTCTTCTTCATGAGTTTTAAAATCTAAATAATGTTAGCACACATTTGGAAAACTATTCTTGAGCATAGGTTTGATATCACAACCATTGCCGCAACTTATCCTAAGTTAATTCCTTTCCAGATAAACAAATGCCTCTAAAAAAATTAACCAACTTATTTTAACTCAAAATCATACGATCCAAAATGTACGTGGCAATTAGGAAAACAGAAGCAGAACTCTTATATCTAATAAGCAAATACAGCAATCATAAAGAAAAAAATCAAAACCCTATTCATAAAAAAAAATTATTAAAAAAAAGTTGCACCTCTTCCTCTTCACTGGTTTAAAATCATAAGAATAATAGCTTCTAATTATTGGTAATTGGTTTATCTTTCACTAACCTTACAAACTTCTTTTAAAAGGACTCAACTCCAAATTCACACAACCCAAAACCCAAGCAGCAATTAAGTATACTTTCATGGAACTGCTTTACAGTAACGAGCAAAAACTGTTAACAGACTCAGGGAGGTAGCAACAGCCGCAGCTCACGTTCCCTGTCGCCACTACTTCTGCTGCTTAATCCTTACCGTCTATTTCCAACTATACATGTTATCTTAACCACTGATTTATAACCAATTCTGACACTATAATGATTTTACTTTTATCTCTCTTTTTATAAATACTGTGTACTGTTACTTTTTTTTTTTGGTCTCAGCATAACTTCAGAAAATTCTGCAAGTAGCTATACAAAGGTTACTCCTCCGGCTGGATGTGCACCGATCCCTCATTAAGCTTAAGCTTTTAATGTGCACTAATAAAAATGTAATCGCTGTTCAACTAACACCTGACAATCATCTCACTTAGAAGGGATAACGTGGAGAGAAGAAAGAGGTTAGAAGTCCAAGACGAATTATAAGAGAGAGGGAGGAAGAAGACAATAGCTCGCAAGCTATTCCAAACCCACAGGTTTCATTTTTTCAAACATTCTTCACAAAACCATCCTTTTACAGCAGCAAACAGCCCCCCTTAAATAGGGAAAAGGAATCCAAACAGCCCCCAAAAGGAGCCGCCCAAGCCTCCAATAGGAGCAGACAGAATTTATGGGAAATCACCAAGAAAGAGGCACGGCCAGCCCTGGAACCAAGCAGCCAAATTTTATGGGAAATCACCAAGAAAGAGGCACCGCCAGCCAAGGAACCAAGCAGCCAGAACACCAACAGCCAGCCCCAAGCAGGAAACCGAAGCAACCTCACTTCTGCCGAGATAACCAAGACACCAAGCAGCCAAAGAAATGGAAAATGGGCCAAACCCAATAAGAGAAATTCAGCCCACCATTAAATGCCCAAATATCTAAAACAAAGCTAGCAAACAAAATTAATCATAAAGAAAAATAGAGCTAGCCTTTGCCTACATTAGAATCATACACCAAACTAGTTGCCCTTATACTCCAGAATAAAATGGCTTCGAGGAATGCAAACACTATCATTTGGTTGAAACCGCCCGCACTCTTCTTCAAGCTTAGTTACCATCTTCCTTTTGGGTTGATGTTGTTCTTATTACCACTTATCTAATAAATCGCATTCCATCTTCCATAACAAGATTTGTTTCTCCTTATCAATTGCTATATAATCATACTCCCACTTATTCTCATCTAAAGGCTTTCTGCTGTCTTTGCTATTCGTGGCTCCAACCGTATGCTTCACATAAAATCTCTCCAAAATTTGCCTATTGTACCTTTCTTGGCTATAGCTCCACACATAAGGGTTACTGTTGTTATCACCTCCAACAACATAAAATGCTTGTTTCCCGCCATGTAAAATTTCATGAGCATATCTTCCCCTTTGCCTCTCCTATTCATCTAATTCATTACATAACTCCACTGAGCTTAACATTCCTCCTCTAGCACTTATTACTTACCCATCATCCACCTTATAACAAACTCTCAAATCTCCTCCCTCCTTACCAAATGCGACTCTGATATTCTCTCAGTCTTCAATATCTACTGAAAAATTCTACTAGCTTTACTGCTCAGCCCGTCCCAGTGCCAAATTCCTGCTCACTATTAGTTGTCCTACCGTCTTCTTCTCCTCCACATCAACATCCTCATCCTATGGTGACGCGGCTTCAAACAGTATCCTTAAAACCCAAACAAATTTTTACATCACAGCATCAAATTTTATCTGTAAATAATCCTAAATGCTACTTTATTACGGTTAAACATGCTTGCTGGCGTGAAGCAATATCTCATGAGTTTCAAGCTCTTCAATCTCAGGGTACTTGGGTCCTAGTTCCCCAGCTGTCTGATCAAAATATTTTAGGCTGCAAATAGATTTATAAAACCAAATTTCATTCAGATGGTTATATTGCCCATTATAAAGCTCGCTTGGTTGCACATGGTTACACTCAAGAATATGGCATTGATTATACTAAAACCTTTAGTCTGGTTGCCAAATTACCTACCATTCGCATCTTTATAACGGTTGATGTTCATCGCCAATGGTTTATCACACAACTGAATATTCCCAATGCTTTTTTATATGGAGACTTGACTAAAACAATCTATATGCAGCAACCGCAAGGTTTTAAAGTCCTCAATATCCTCACTTTGTGTGTCATCTTTATAAGGTTATATATGGTCTCAAGCGATCACCTCATCAAGGGTTCGCTAAGCTCATGCCTCACTTGCAAACTCTTGATTTCCAACATAGTGTTATAGATCCTTCTTTGCTTATTTACAATCACAATTCGACTCTTATACACCTACTGGTGTATGTTGATGACATCCTTTTGACTAGTAGAAATGCTTCTCTCATTACAGCATTACTCACCAACCTTACACAGTATTTTCAGCTCCACAATCTTGGCAAATTATCTCAGTTTTTAGTATTCAAGCCGAGTTGATAGCTATATTCCTGCATATACACCAAAACCGATATGCCAAAGAACTCCTTCATCGCGCCAGCCTCGAGAATTGTAAGCTTGTTGGTACTCCCTTTCCCCTTAAAGCTTCCAAGGATTCGGCTTCAGCTTCCTTGTTTGACAATCTTGAACTTTATAGACATCTAGTTGGCTCCTTACAAAACTTAACTATTACTCGGCCTGACATTTCATTTGCTGTTAACAAGCTATATGTTAATTCATGCAAAAACTATTGCTCAGTCATTTTCAATCTCTCAAACACCTTCTTCGGTATATACAACGCACATTAGATTATGGATTGCCTATAAACTCTAATCCTTCTCATTTGTGAGCTTACACTGATTCTGATTGGGCTAGCGATCCACTTGATAGAAAGTCTACATATTATTGTGTATTTTTTTGGAAACACCCATCTCTTGGTGTGTTAAAAAGCAGTCTACTCTTGTCAATTCCTCAACTGAAGCAGAATATCAGGTTTTGGCTACTGCCATAACCACAGCTGATATTATATGGCTATGACACCTGTTAAGTGAATTTCAGTTTCACATTTCTCAACCCACACCTCTATATTGAGATAACAATTCAGCTATTACTCATGCTCATAATCCTATCTTCCATGCTCGAACTAAGCATATAGAGGTGGATTATCACTTCATTAGAAACTGCATCAAGACTCGGGAAATCATCGTTCATCATATCGCCTCTCAGGACCAGATTGCTAATATCTTCATTTTTCTGCTCTTCGTGCCAAGCTCGCGGTCCCTCTGACGCCATCAGCTTGTGGGGACTTGTTAACATAATCACGGAGACAGCAACAGCCGCAGCTCACGTTCCCTGTCGCCACTACTTCTACTGTGTAATCCTCATCATTTATCTCCAACTATACATCCTATCATAACCATTGATTTATAACCAATCTGACACTACAATGATTTTACTTTTATCTCTTGTTATAAATACTATGTACTATTACATTGGAATGAAGGAGATGATATTCCTGATTTGTTTTCTCTTCCTCTCTATTTTCTGTTTATGAATTGCTAATATACAGTTTTGCAGAATGAGAATGTTCTGTAGCTATGCATCAATCCAACTTCGCCAGTAGAAGTTCTTTTACAAAAACAGCAACCTTAAAGAGAAAATTATAAAAAAACTAATTACAAAAAAGCTGCATTTTTTGCTTCAAGCACTAACGAATCTTATTTACGTAAGCGTATATTTGACAACATATCCTTGAGCGTGAATTTGAAATCATAAACATTCAACTTTTCCTACATTAACTCACCAGTCCAAATAAAGAAAAGTTTCGAACTGGCAACTCATAACATACGGCAAATTTTAGTAATCTGTCATGAGAAATATAAACTCCCACTTTGTACAACCCGAAATGTAATAAAAAACTAATCATATGGCGAAACTATTTTAATCCAGAAGCAAACACAGCAACCATAAAGAGAAAAAACAAAACCCTAATTACAAAGAAACTGCACCTTCTTCTTCTTCACGGGCTTTAGTATCTTAATAATGCAGGGCTGGCTGTCCGTGCAGTGTACCCCCTCGAAAACCTCGCTGTATTTCCCTCTCCCAACCTTCCGAACAACTTCGTACTCCTCCTGATCCCTGCAACCAAACAAAAAAATACACGCTAAACCCAAGTCTTCATCACAAAAACTCAACCTCGATAAACTCTAGCGCCATCTCCCACGTTACCCCCACTGAACGGTAACAGATTCATAATCCCAGTACTCCTTGGGCCGGGTGACGTTGACGTCGGCATAGACCCTCGCCTTAGAGGCGGCGCCGGGCCGCCGAACGGCCTTCCCGATCCTGTGCGCCAGTGTTTCGGCTGTGGCGGCGGAAGGTCGGCGAGGCTTCTCGCCGGAGATCCGATGCAGGCCGGATAAAGCTAGTGTAAGGTTTGGGGTTGGGGCTGAGCTGTGGAGGAGAAGGAGGCGCCGATTTAGAAAGCGCAGAGGGCCCAAGGCCATGAAATATTTATAGAGGGATAGGGTTGGAGATGGAGAGATGAAGTCGGCGGCGAAGCCATCGCTGTAATTCGATATCGGACAGAAAGCGGAGGAACTGGGCCCGGGTGATAATTTCCCGATTTTTTTTAATTAAATTCGTATATATTTTATATTTATATATCTTTCTATAATTATTCATTTTTTTCATATATAATATCTAAATTACGTTAAATATATGAAAAGAATTATATTTTATTTTAGATAAATTAATATAAATGATATTTAAAATTTTTATTATTTTATATAAATAAATATAAAAATTGAAAATATTAGATATATAAATATATAATAATATTATGATATATATGTAAATTTTTTTTTTTTTTCACTTATCCTCTTCGATATTTGTAATGGCACTTGAGTTCAGAAAAAAAAATTGGCTCTATTATTATAGAGAAGGCTCCAAAATTTGACGTGTTAAACATGTTCTCACATTAAGTGGAATGGATAATATTTGGCATGAATATCTTAAAAAGTGACTTTATATTTAACATATTAATTATTTTATTACATATTTTATTATATTTTGTATGAACTTATGTTTTATCTACATATTGATTATATGTGTTGTCACAACCTAATCTAATAAGACCTATAGACTGATAGGTCATATCATATTGATTTGTAAAAGGCAAATCCCAATATCTAAGCTTTGAAAACTATTTAAAATTTTCGTTTAATTATAACTTTAAAATAACCCACAAACCACATAGCTGCTAATAACCTCAAGGATGCTAAAAATAAACTCATCCATAAAATTTTTTTTATTTATCATTAATATATATATATATATAATAATTACACTATAGTACATGGCTACATATTGGAATACAAAATAGAACAGTCATGATTGTACAAAATCAAAAGAAATAAATACATATGCATACTAAAATCATATCCTATAAACTACTACTCAACTAATCATTTCCCTTTCTATAACCCTCAAAACAAAAGGCAAAACAACTATGAACTAACATAGCTTAGCAGGCAACATTTACCATTCTAAATTTTCAAATGAATTCGTTATAAAATAATTAATTGAGTGCTAAAAGTAATATAATAAATCACTGTGCTGAACAAAATTGTAATTGCAATTATCAGGAATTCAAATAACAATGTAGGAAAAATAAATAAATAAATACTTCATATCAAGCAAAATTCAGAGAATTTTGACTCTTATATCTCCCAACAAATAAAATTCAGAGAATTTTGAGAAGAGAGTGGGCATATAACACCAGAATATACATTTAGCATCATAACAGAACATTCTCCATCCACCCAAATCTCCTCGAATCATACAATTCAATTAGATAAGCACATAATTCATTACATTGCAATAACATGAATATAAATAAGCTTATTTCAGAAATTACCCAAATGCCTTAACAACAAACAATAGAATACACTATTGTGCATAAATTCATTGTTTTAGAATGTAACCAAATTATCAGAAATTGTTCAGAATATTATTTCTAGACTTTAATTGTACTATAACATTATTTTTCAAAGATATGATTATTTTCTAATCAACTAAAATAACAAAATATCTAAAATCTCAGGTGTAAAATTTTCAGAAAATATCTAAATGTTCAGAATTTCAGTTTCTATAACATACATAAAGTTACTCTATGAAAGTTTTATAAATAATAAGTTATGCCCGTCTTTCGCTAATGAAATTATAAATTAAATCAAAAAATTCTCAAAATTAGTATATTTTTTAAAACTGAAATAGACAAAATGTCACGTACCTCCATTTGAGCAACTTTCAAAATTAGGCAAACAACTGAAAAATGACCTGAAGCGGCCTGAATCCGGCATTCCCTCTCTAGGATTATCTCTCACTCTCTATAGTTAGCAACCCTTAGGGGAAAAAATGAGAACTTTTAGTAGAAATTGATTTTGTTATTAAAGTTCAGCCTAGCGCTACAGTGCCCGCCATTGCGCTCTGGGAGCCCACAACGCCATAGCGCCTCCCTTAACATCATCGCTCTCTGAATTATTTTCCAAAATTCTAGAGAGTCTGGCACCGAGGAGCTACCAACGCTGCGGTGCCCTAGGAAAAAAAATTTCAAACTTTTTCAAATATGCAAACATACTCTTGTGACCCATTTCAATACATATGCAAACTCCCAAATGCTCATAGAACATTCTCAGACACATATGCAGAAGGGTTCAAATACAAAATTTTAACGGATTACCTTGAAGCTAGTCGGGTCAGGTTGAACTACACTGACTTTTCCGGTGTGACATGTGTATGCCTAATTTTGCTTGTTTTGAGGCCAAATCTAACTGTCTATTAGTAGATGTCGACACATCAAAACTGCTTGATTAAACTCTCAAAGCCGCCCAAGTAAGAATACTCGGCCCCATGGTGGATAAGAAGTTGTGAAAGCTCTTCATTGAAGTAGTCCTAGTCCAACTGTTGACAATTAGAGTTGATAAATATCATAAAAGCTACTTGTCTAAGTATTTGGCCGCAGAGGCTGACAAGCCAAGCTAATCGAAAATACTTTACATAGCAATTTGTCACAATACGAGCCCTAAGACCTATCACCACTGGCAGTGAGCTTGCCATATCCTATACATGCCATTGTTGCCCTACACCTGTGCATTTCCTCTCTTGTTTATTGCTAAGGACAAAAGAAGTTTGGTAGGAGAGTCACCACTACTCAGAACTCACAAGACGAGGGCATCAATGGGTCCAATTAAGGAAATCACATGCAAGCTCAAGACAAGGGCATCGATAGGTGCAATTGGGGAAGATCTTCCATGCGAGTGCATGGACAAGTATATGAGTGATGAGCTTGCAAGTGAGGGAAAATTATTAGATGCGGACACCGGATATAGAGATATGTCTGGATGTCTACTTAAAAGTTGACACGTGGACTATGCATTTGTTGTGTTTTTTGACTGCACTTTGACTGTGCTTTAACTGTTCTTTGACTGCACTTCTTGACTGTACTTTTACTGCGCTTTGACTACACTTTTACTGTACTTTTAATGCGCTTTGACTTAAAGTTCCATAGACATATTAAATATATAAAGTAAAAAAAATAAATCAACGTGTCAATATTTGATTGGAGTTCGGACGTATCTCTACGTCCGGTGTCCGCACCTAATAATTTTCTACAAGGGAGGGCATTGTGTTTATCGACGTGAGCAACGAGTGGCGAGTGCATTTACATGATCAGTGTTTGAGGCTTCATTTGGGGTGGCTTTAAGCAGTTTTTTAGTACAAATTTTTTTTAATTTAAAATTTTTATACTAGAAAATTATTTTAAGTAGTGAGAAAGCCGTCCCAAATAAAGCCTAAATCCAGTGTAATTTTTTTTTTTTCCTATTTTGATGTTTTTTGTGCTAGATGTAAGTAGTGAATTTAATGTGTAAAATTGTAAATGCTAAATTTTGAGTATTATTATGCATGTAAATCCCTCTAGAATGAAAAAAGATTTATTTTACTAGTCAACAACTATCATATTTGTTTTATAATTTTCTCTCACCTCACCAGGTATTTATTGGAGGCAGCTAAAATTGTCTTTTGAGAAAAAATATATATTTTAAAAACTACTGTGATTTTTATAATATTGAGATACTAATTTTTTTTATAACCACCATTCTCTAATATATTTGATTCTATGAAAATATTTATGATTATATAAATTTATGAAAAAATAACAAAAACATTATAGCCAAATAATACAATGATTATTATCTTAAAAAAAGTAAAAATACGCTCAAAAGTCCTAAATAAGAGTGGCCGCCCCAACTCCCATAGACCAAATTGGAGCAAATGCTTTAACCTGCCCTTTTTTTAGGGGAATTTACATACATACCGCTTTATTTCATTCTATTTACTTTTTTAACACCTAAAACTTTAATATTACATGCATACAACTCATAGAACAAATATAACTGCATGGAATGAAATAGCATGAATAAAAGTAGTATGTATGTAAATCCCCCTTTTTTTTCAAAATTCTCACGTTAACAAATATGAACTTGTGTTAAATGGTTGGACCAACGCCATTTACGTGAACTGTTCTTTTGAGGTTTCTGATTAGCGGAAGAGAGGGGCTTAGTTGGGACAAATTTGACATATATTATTTGAAAATTTATTTATTTATTTGGACATTTAGATCAATTAAGACAAATTCATACTTAAATCAAATACGTAAGACTCGAAACTAAGACATCTTGGTTGGTAACTAATGCTCCCAACCAACAGACCAAGATGAGTTGCATATTATTTGAAGATTTAAGCTATGCTAATCCATCTTTAATTTTTTTGGAAAAAAATTGCACATAATATCTTGCCACTTGTTATTTAAAGCAATATAAATTTTTCATACAAAATATTAATCTCTACCCAACCTTAATAAAGACATGAAGAAAATTTTATTTACTCATCATTGTGTCTCATTTTCTCCTCAATCAAAAATGATTTAACTCAATTCATTTACAAATTTCATTTCAATTCCTTTAAACTAAATAGAACCTTAAACCAAAAATAATAATAACAAACATACAAACACAAACACACACATAAGAGACAATGCTAAAGAGCAATGTACTCATCTTCTTGTTGAACAGACTGAAAATGCCTTTTATTTGCCTCCAGAGGAAGCAGTCTCTTGTTAATATAAGGAAAGAGGTATCTGTGGTGTCAGTGAAGGCAAACATTAGGACAAAAATTCTTTAGGGAATTACCTACCACAGGGAATAATGGATCTCCGTCCATCATACATGAAGGTTTTGTTAATGAAATGACGAACTGGAATTCATTTTTCTCGATGGTATGGAATTCCCAATAGAATTTATGTCCCAAAATCTGCTTTTATCAGCTACTGTAGCTGCATAAGGCTTGTTTTTCTTGCTAGTTGTAATATATAGCCTTGAACACTGCACAGCTTCACCTGCAAGTATCAAAAGTTTTGCTTAAGGGACTGTATTTGTATATGGAATAATAAATGTCACAATGTATTTGTAATATTTAAAGTTGTTTGGTTGGATGTGAAATAAATTATATATATATATAAAGCTTACATTCTTGCATAAAGTTTTTTTAGAGCATGGAGCAGCTGCGATAACAAGATTGACAATGATTATGGTGCCAGTGGATGGGGACGGAGATGGCAGATGCTGGGATGAAGTCTTTTGAGTTTACGGTGTTGGCGGCAATGCGGCGATGTCAGTTGGGTTAATAGTGTCCCAAGTCGAGAGACATGATGGCATGGATAGTGAAGGGGGCTTGCAGACTATTCCTAATTTGTCTAATTTGGGCTAATTCGGATGCATCGAAAATAACCTATTAGTGATCTTCCAAATTCCTCAAAAGCTATTTTGCATTTGAACCAGACACTTGAAAATCCTAGACTAGTATATTTAACTCTACACTTTTTAGGACATCCAAATAAACAACCACGAAGTGAACACCTAAGAATGTGAAACAACTTGACAAAATAGATGGACTTGTATCGTGTTACTTACATGCAATGCTGCAACTATTGACAATAGATCTCTGGATTGGTCAAGCAAAGCTCGTTCATATGCTGCTGCTTTAGCGAGCTCGGATGCTTGGTAACTTATCCCTTCCACCTGTAGATGGAGTTTGTTAATTAAACTTCAGAGCTTCTTTGTAATGGAAAGAGAACGCAAATTTCTACATTCTTTTTCATTTTAAAACAGTCATGAAAAGGTGGCATTCACCTTCAATAGTAAAGAGGATATGGAAGCTGTCATTGCATGCATAACGCCAACTGTTGAATTGATTGCATCTTTTACCTCTTGGATGTCCAACTAATGTAAAGAAGAAACTTGGTTGTTTTACTCTTATTAGATATTCCGAAATTGCTAAAACTTAAAATCTGATGGAACGAACCTTAGCTCCTCCAATAACAGGGAGACGAAGAGTGCTAGCCTTTAATGCTTCAATAACCCCTCTCAAAGAATTTTCATGATCATTATCAAGAGTAGACCAATCGTCTAAGTAAGCAATCTGCATTCATAACATTTAGAAAATAAGTTTTACTGGTAAAATTAGTTTGGGTGGAGATAAATAAACTTGGGTATGCAACTTATAGCCAGGTTAACTCCTCTGGAATAAGTTTATGTTAATTAAATTGCTAATTAATTTTGTGAATCAAATATTAGTTGTAATTAATTTCATTAATTTACACTAGCATGTTATACTTTAAATACCTTTTTTATTACTAATCAATGCTTCTCTCATGCGTAGCATTTTATGTAGTCTATTGTGTTGCATTTTCTTAATTTTTCTTCCTTATTATGAGGAGATGGGTCCTTCGGTTGGTAGTAGAGGCAAACCGAGAGCAGATCTTGTTAGAAAAGAGAGAAACAGGACAGGAGTGAACAGAGCAAGGGAAACCAGCGGGAGCTTTTCGAGAGCTGGGCGTGCAAAACCGGTGAGAGGTAAGGCTTCTTCGCCATGAAAACAAGAGGGGAAAAGCTTGCAAACAAAGGAGGAAGGTGCATTTGTATTCTATTGCATGTTATGAGCTTCTCAAGGACATTTAGCCGGTAAAATCGAAGCTAGGACTCCAATTTTGGTCGGGTTTTCAAAAGCAAAGGAAGTAGAGATTGATCAGGTGATTTCGTTCCTTAGATTAAGAACTTTACTTATATGGAAAAGGTAACTAGATATAATCTTTGTTCATGCTATTGTAATTATTTGTGCAAGTTAATAAAAAAAAGAGCCATCTATCTCCCCATGGATGTAGGCACAAACGTGCCGAACTACGTATATGTTTGTGTTCTTGATTATTTGGTGGCTGATTTTGGTTTTACATACTTCTTGGCTTCTTGCATAAATACATTTGCTATAGATTAGCTAGTAAGGTGGTGTAGCTTCTTGTTTAGGAATTTCATTTCAATCTTGCTTGTTGATTTAGACATTAAGTTTGATATCTTTGTAATAGGTTGTATAGTTTTGGTGTATCTTGCATTTTCATTCAATAACTATTGCTATTGGCTTGCAAGTGTTAAACAAATAAAGGTTGATTGATTGACAAGTATCTCAAGGTCATCTTGTGCAAAGTTTAGTGAAGTAACTTCTCAAATTAATTAGAAAATAATTAGATTAGCTCGCTGATTTTAACAAACGTATTTGAGATTAATATAATTCTTTAATGACCAAAATATTGATTTCACTAGCTTACATGTTATGTTCAAATATCTAGGTCTTTCATTTAAGTGGTTTTTGGGTTCATATTAGTAAACTTGAAATATCAATTTCTTATATGCAACCTAAAACCCTTAATTGAAAGTCTTAGTAGCTCTTGTATGAAAAGATCTTGAAGTCAATTGGGTTTCAACAATATAGTTTTAACAAATTGGTATCAAAGCCAATGGTTGGGATTTAAACATAATGGGGGTTTCAAAAGTCAAGATTGAGAGGTTTGATGAGAAAACTAATCTCTCGATTTAGCGGAAATGAAAATCGTTATGGTCCAAATGAAGGTTGCTAAGGCGTTGGAAGGAGAGAGACATTTGCCAAGTTTTTTAGATCTATATGAGAAGGCATAAATCATGGAGTTAGCATATAGTACGTTAGTGTTACATTTAAGCGACAAGGTGCTTCGTGAGGTTGATAAAGAAACAACTGCTATTAAGATCTAGTTGAAATTAGAACAAATGTACATGACTAAGAGCTTGCATAATAGGATCTACTACAAGGGCAAATTATTTGAATTTAAAATGTCCGAGTCAAACTGTCTTGAAGATAATATGGATGATTTCAATAAAATTGTTATCGATTTAAAAAATCTTGAGAGTTAAGGTGGATGATAAGGACCAGATAATAATCATCCTAAATTCACTTCCTAAATCATATGCACATTTTGTTGAAACAATGAAATATGATTTAGAGACTTTGTCATTAAAGGAGGTTCAAACTACTTTGAAATCTAAGCAGATAGAAACCAAAATTGAGAAAGAATCAAAATGAGCTCTAGATTTGAATGCTAGAGGTAGATCAGATGAGAAGGAAAAGAACGAGCATAGAAACAAGTCAATGTCCAAATCTAAGACCAAATTCAAGTGCTTATATTGTCACAAGGAAAGTCATTATAAAAAAATGGTCCTAATCTGAAAAGAAAGAATAAGGGAAAATCCGTTGAATTTAGGGATGCGTCAGGAGCATCAGATTGATTCGTGGATTCAGAGGTTTTGACTGTTACAACATATTCTAATGGGGAAAACTAAATAATAGATTCAGGGTGTTCGTTTCATATGACTCCAAATAGGCACTAGTTTGATTCGTTCAAATAAGCCAGTAGTGGGAAGATCATTATGAGAAATGATGTAGCTTATAGAGTCCTTGGAATTGAAGCTGTTAGAATTAAGATCGATGATGAGGTGAATAGGACTCTTATTGAAGTTAGATATGTGTTAGACCTGAAAAGGAACTTATTGTCTCTCGGTACAATCGATGCACTTGGTTGTACATTTAAGGCAGAGAATGGTGTTGTTAAGGTGATCAAAGGTTCGATTGTAATTATAAAGGGCAAGAGGAAGAATAGATTGTATTCTCTATTGGGAAATACAATGACTAATTCAATAGGCACTTAGAATATTACTGAGACAGATCAGACAAAGCTTTAACATCTTCGGCTTGGTCACATAAGTCAGAAGGGATTAAATGTTCTGCACAAACAAGGAGTTTTTGACAAAGACAATGTGGATAAAATTGATTTATGTGAACATTGCATCTTTGGAAAACAAACTCGGATAAAGTTTGCTATAGGACAACAATTTACTAAAAGAATTGTTGATTATATTCATTCAGATATTTGAGGAGCTGATCTTGTTTCAACTTTTGGTGGAGGTAGATATTTTATCTCCTTCATTAATGATTTTTCGAGAAAAATATGGATTTATATTTTAAAACATAAGAATGAAGCAATGAAAAATGCTAGTTGAAAATCAGACTGGGAAGAAAATTAAAAGGTTGAGAACAAATAATGGGTTGGAGTATTTGAATAATGAATTTACTGAATTTTGCAAGAAAAATAGAATTGCTCAACATAAGATAGTAAAATTAACGCTGCAACAGAATGGTATTACTGAGAGAATGAATAGTACTTAGCTACAGAAGATCAGATGTATGCTATCATTTGCAAAAATGGATAAGCATTTTTGGGGAGAAGTAATTAATATTACGTGTTAGTGAATAGAAGTTTGTCTACAACACTTGAACTCAAAACTCCTGAGGAAGTCTGGATAGGGAAAAAGATAGACTATGACAATCTAAGAATATTTGAATGCCATGTGTATATTCACAAGAATCAGGGAAAATTGGAACCAAGATCCAAGAGAGGTATATTCTTAAGAAATTGAGTGAAAGGGTATAGATGTTTGATTACAGATGAATCCAAGCATATTATTAGCAGAGACGTCATCTTCAATGAGCAGAAAATGATGATTGGCCAGATTACTGAAAAAAATCGAAAATCATAGAGGGCACTGATAATGTGGAGAATAATGATACAACTAAGTTGGAGGTGGAGCTAATGCCGACAGATATCAGTGGTTAGGATCATTAAGAAGAGACTGCTACTCAACAAGATCAGAACAGTTTGGAGAATTACAGTTTAGCTAGATATCGAACAACGAGGAACATAAGAGCACCATATCATTTAGGTTATGCTTATTTAACTACATATGCTCTCATAGCTGCTGAAAATTTACTGGATGAGGAGTCTAGATCATATAAGGAAGAAATGAGCATAGATGAAAAGGGTTTTGGGAAACAAGAGATGAATGAAGAAATGGAATCACTGAAAAGAAACTATACTTGGGAACTTGTGAATAAGCTACCAAACAAGCAGATCGTGGGATGAAAGTGGATATACAAAAGAAAAGATAGTGTTCCAGATGTTGAGCATGCAAGGTTAATGGCAAAGGGGTTCACTAAAAAAGGAGGAATAGATTTTAATGAGATTTCCTCACTAGTTGTCAAGCATACTTTGATCATAGGGATTTTGTTATTGGTTGCCAAATATGATATTGAGCTTGAACAGATGGTGAACTTGAAGAAGTTATCTACATGAACCAACCAGAGGGATTTATCAAAGCTGGTCAGAAAAATAAAGTTTGTCTCCTTAAGAAGCCTTTGTACAGATTAAAGCAGTCTCCGCAACAATAATATAAAAAATTTGTTTCATTCATGTTCAGAATTCTATCAAAAGAAGTTTTTTTGATATGTGTGTTTACAATAAATGGTTTTTGAGAGAACAGTGTCATATATTTGTTTCTGTATGTTGACGATATGCCTATAGCCAGTGACAGTGTTTTAGAGATAGGTTAGTTAAAATAGTTATTAAACAATTATTTTGAGATGAAAAGATTTGGGTTAGGCCATATGTATAATTGAGATAGATATAATAAAGGGAAAAAATAAAGACTTATTATATTTTTCTCAACAAAACTATATCCGAAAAGTTCTAAAGAAATTCAGAATAAAAACAACCAAATCAGTTTCATCGCCATTGGGTTTACAGTTCAAGCTTTTTGTGTCACAGTCACTAACTATAGAGGAAGATTAGAGGTATATAAGTTCGGTTTTGTATGCAAGTGCAGCTGGAAGTTTGATGTATTCTATGGTTTGCTCCAGGCCAGATATTGCTGATGCTACGAGTATGATTTGCAAAATCATGACTAATCCATAAAAAATATCATTGAATGGTTGTTAAATGGATCTTCATATATCTCAGAGGATTAGTTGATGTTGGGTTGACTTACAGAAAGGAAAATTGGGGCAGATAGTAGGTTTTAGGTTTTGAGAATTCAAATTATGCAGGAGAAAAGGACAAGCGTAGGCCTTTGATTGGGTATGTCTTTCAAGTCTATAGTAACATAGTTAGCTAGAAAACCAATCTTTAGACAGTTGCAGTTTTATCAACAACAGAGGAAGAATACACGGTTGCTACTAAGTCAACAAAGGAAGACATCTAGATAAAAGGGTTTCTAGAGGAGTTTGAGAATACAAAAATGAAATCAGTTATCTAGTGTGGCAGTCAAAGTGCTATTGAACTAACGAAGGATCAGGTATTTCATACAAGGACAAATCACATTGATATCATATTACATTTTATTAGGGATGCTCTGGCTCAAGGCACTGTGAAAGTTCAGAAAGTTCATACATATGAAAATCCAACTGACATCTCACCAAGGTAGTGTCTAGAACCAAATTCTAGCACTACCTCGTTCTGCTTCAGGTAGGTAGGCCTCCTAGTTAATGAGGCTTTAGAAGAAAGAGGTTGCTTGGCTTATCTAATTTTTTATTCAAGGTGGAGATTGTTAATTAAATTGCTATTTAATTTTATGAATAAAGTATTAGTTGTAATTAATTTCATTAATTTGCACTAGCATGTTACACTTTAAATACCTGTTTTATTACTAATCAATGCTTCTCCCATGTGTAGCAAACCGAAAGCAGCTCTTGTTAGAAAAGAGAGGAACAGGAGAGGAGCGAACTGAGCCGGGGGAAACCAGCGGGAGCTTGCGAAACCGAGAGCTAACCGTGCCAAACTGGTGAGAGGTAAGGCTTTTTCTTCATGAAAACAAGAGGGGAAAGGCTTGCAAACAAAGGAGGAAAGTGCATGTGTATTCTATTGCATGTTCGAAGCTTCTCAATGACATTTAGACTGGTAAAATCAAAAGATATTTAGGTTTTCAAAAGCAAAGGAAGAAGAGATTGATCAGATGATTTCGTTCCTTATATTCCTAAGATCAAGAACTTTACTTGTATGGAAAAGGAAATCTAGATATAATATTTGTTCATGCTATTGTGATTGTTTGTGCAAGTTAATAAAAAAAAAGTCATCTTTCTCCCCGTGGATATAGGCACAAAGGTGCCGAAGTACATATATGTTTGTGTTCTTGATTCTTTGGTGGCTGATTTTGATTTTACATACGTTTTGCATATATATTTGCTATATATTAGCTGGCAATGTGGTGTAGATTCTTGTTTAGGGATTTCATTTCAATCTTGTTTGTTGATTTTGACAAGAAGTTTGATCTCTTTGTAATAGGTTGTATAGTTTTGGTGTAACTTGCATTTTCATTCAATAACTATTGCTATTGGCTTGCAAGTGATAAACAAATAAAGGTTGATTGATTGACAAGTATCTCATGGTCATCTTGTGCAAAGTTCAGTGAAGTAACTTTTCTAATTAATTAGAAAATAATTAGATTAGCTTGTTGATTTTAATAAATTATCATTTGTAATTGATATAATTATTTAATTATCAAAATCTTGATTTCATTAGCTTGCGTGTTATGTTCTAATTGTAGGTAAACCAAATTTGAAATCTCTAGGTCTTTCGTTTAAGTGGTTTGTGGGTTCGTATTAGTAAATTTGAAATATCAGTTTCTTATATGTAACCTAAAACACTTAATTGAAAGTCATATTAGCTCTTATTTGGAAATATCCCGAAGTCAGTTGGGTTTCAACAGTATAATTTTAACAATTTAGCAAGCTTATGCTGTAGTGGAAAACTATCAATCAATTCTTTTGATATGTGAATCAAATTGTGGTTTGCGGAAAGTCTTGATGATAGTTATTTCCTCACAGTAAGAATGAGTATTCTTGGCTTGAATACATGTTTCTCAATCAGTGCTCAATCAAAAATATCAAGAGATAGATTAAATTTGACATGAATGCAAAATTCTGAACAAATGCTCAAATCAAAAGAATCTAGTACTAGATTAACTGCGAGGTTCACCGGAATAGCTGCCACTTAGATGAAATACATTTCCGATTTGAAGCTCACAGTGCTATTTGCAGTAGATTTTGGGTATAAGAAGCACACAACGCAAATAATAAAGGAAACTTGACCTTGATAGGGCGTAGCAGTCAAGGAATAGAAAGTGTCATTTACATCCAAGGAGAGATAATAGACATCAGAACTATCTTAATCTTGAAGACCATACCTAAAATACGAAATCGAATATCTGGAGGATATTATACAAATTATAATTACTAGTTTTTGGCCAAATATCCTGTGCCACTGAGTTTTCAAAAAAGGAAGGTTCCCCTTAGGCCGACGGTGGGTGGGAGTGGAGGTTGCAAAGGGGACCTAAATGGCTAAATCGCTTTACAGTGATTGATTAATACTTTAGATTTGCTTTGACGAATACACCACACAAGCTCCAAGTATACAACAATAAACAAAGTCCAGCTTTGCATTCATTTGATTTGCTTTATGGAAGAACTTGATCTTATTATTTTAATTTTACCGGTAACAACCCATGTTAGTTTGAGTTATTTTAGCCTAAAACAGAGTGGTTCAGATCATTCTAAATTGAGTCTCATCGGATTCTCCATTGTTCCCTCTCCCCAGGAAGTAATTGGAGAGGAGGTCAAGCAGTCTTGGAAACTGCCATAACAAAAGGAGCTGCACAAATTACTTCTCATCTAGTGGGTTTTATTCATTACATAGAGGATAATAGGTATCATGCATGGCACCCATTAAGTAATTTGCTCAATCAGACAGACTTATCCTAATAAAGATGCAACAAATTATGTTCCTAAAAGCTTAAAATTCACAGCTATACTAATTCATTTCATAGATTTCTAGCCATAATTCACATAGGGTAACTAATGCGGTAAATAATGCATATCACATTAATATCTCCCCTCAAAATTTATGTTGGTTTGCCAAGAAGTATCAATTTGCCCATAAAGAATTGATGTCACTGCTATCTCATTGCCTCATAAATATGCTTTCTTTATGAAGATTTACAAAGATGCAAGAGAAATAATAAGAGAGTCGAAAGCCTCTTGGATTGATCAACAATCAACTTCAATACATGTTATCCATTCAAGATTAATAGAATTGGTAGGAATTTGGATGGCAATAGTATGTCTGCATGTAGAGGAGTGGTAGTTCTCTAAGAAAAACCCACTTCAATAAAATTCCACAAAGCCAAACAATCTCTAAACACTTGATAGATATTGCATAGTATTTTGACATAGTAGATGATTTAAAAACAAGCCTATTTTTTTACTCTGTCATGAAATCAAAAAATCACTAAGAAACATACGTCAACCAGTGCTTGACAGTTGAGTATCAAATCACCCAGCACAATCCATATCATTATATCCCACAAGAGCGGAAAGAACAAGCCGCAACTCAATATCCCAATAGGATATCAAATTATTCAACAAACGACAGCCAAATGTGGGTGATGAGATTTTTGCATAAATTGGCTTGCTGAATCGCAAAGGAAATATCTGTCTGAGTAATTCTCAAATAGTTTAAACTTCCTATTAGTTGTCAACATATAGAGGGATTAGGGAGATCACATTCCTAATTGTGATACATTGTGTTTACTTCTAATGGAGTATTATAGGGCAAGTACTTTAGAGGCCAGCCAAAGTAATCAAATCTTGGGCATAATTATATTGGTTCAGGAAAGTATAAAAAAAAGGTATATCTTCAAGCCTATGAAGTAAGAGCACCAACATTCTTCATATGAAATGTGAATTACAGATATTATTGGAGACAACTAATTAAAGCGTTGATCAAATTTTCGTTATCTTGGCCCCAGGTAAGGTGTTATGCTTTCAAACTAGTATACACCCGTAACAGCATAGAGTATTAATAGTGTTGGGAAGTAAATCATGTAGCGAAACAAACAAGAAAAAGAAAATACAACAAAAAAGAAAGAACACCAGGATTTAATGGGAAAAAATTTGAAATCGGGAAACAACTATAGAGCCACAACACACCAAAAAATCCACTATGAAAATTTAGGAGAAATAGTACAGATATCTTCTCTCACACTCTCTCCTTGCCTCTCTTCATACTTCATTCTCAACTCAATATAGACCAAGAGACGCACTTAAGCTACACCAAGAGAAGCAACCTTCAAGTCAACCTTCAGCCCTACTCGCACCGCTGCGGCGCTCCACTCTCTATCCAGCTAGACTGGAGCACCGCAGCGCAAGGGTTTGGACCATCGCAGCACTCTGCTCTCTGTCTTCAACCAACACGAGTGTAAAGCACCGCAACATTGTACGATTGTCCCAAAAAAAAATTTTTGGGGGGCAAGGCCCCTGAACCCAAAGTAATGGGAGATCCGCATATCCTTTTGACCAATGAAATTTGCATTAATGGCTCTTACTTGTGAATCATGTGGGGCAAGGCGAGTTAGAAGCCCTACCAAGTTGGGTAAGCCTATTTGCAAGTATTTAACCCATTAAATCATTGGAGTAAATGTATTAGGTCATTGTCATCAAAGCCCTATATGGGATCCTGGTTGGGTACCCGCACTTTGCACGGGCGGGCTTCGCCCACCCATGGTAACTTTCAAGATGCCATACCCACTCATACCCACTCACTTTCCATGCTTTTTGAACATGGTACGCCACGTACTGATGGCCTTGAGGCTTGTTGCCCTTTGCTCTGACTATAAACTTTCAAGCCGCATATCAGAATTTACCGTGGTCGCAGCGCGGTTTACTGATACGCACTGCGTAGTGAGGATTGCGATAATATATAACATACGGTGATTAACAATATAAATCGGTTTATCCGCCGATGTTGAGTACCCACCCACGAGGCCATGGGCGTACCCATACCCATTGGGTATGGGTGGGTACGTGGGTGGATATGGGTACCTAATATAGGGCTCTGATTATCATCATTTAGGAGGTTGGCTTGCCATTGACATAGATGATAGGCGGGGCATGGCACTGCCCAGCTAGTGTTATTAAGCGCCAGAAGGATCTAAAGTTGAATTTACAATTGATGGATTGAGGAGGCCCACATATCCTCTTTTATGTGGCCTATGCAATTAAATTAGCTGCTCTCAATGTGGATCATGCGGGGGCCAAGGCAAGCTCATCCTAAACATTGGGGGGACATAAGTAGGGTAATGTTGTGAGACACATCTAGTTGGCCACTCTTCTAGGAGAGCTCTTGTAAACATGGGAATGTGTCGAATGATCGTACTTGCATCATGACTAGTGAATCAGGCTTGTTTGACCCAAACCATTGAACAATTGTATTTAGTCATAGAATTTTTGTAAAATCATTGAATCAACGAAATTATATTTGATTATAAGCTCCCAGTGACATTGTGAATCTGAAGCGGGCAATCCAGATGTGAGACGGGATGGTTACCAAGCCAGAGGCTTAAATTAAAAGCAAATTCTATCAAGTATCTAAGATGACAAAATTCTAAGAGAAGAGGGATATGAATGAACTAAATGTCTCATTGAAAAAGGAGTGAAAATAATCGAGCTATCTAAGCAAAGAGTTTAGCCTAAATATGTAATGTGCATTTTGGCGTAATGGGTGGAGTGTTATTGAGAACCCCATAGTTAAGCATGCTCTTAATAGATTGCTCATAAGATGGGAAACCTCTTAGAAAGTTACACCAACAAGGCTAAAGCCATAAGATTCAATTTAGTAAAAAAAGTTGGGTCAAAATGGATTGTAACTCATATGGTATGGGTTTGGTCCTTACAATTGGTATTAGAGCCAGATCTCTTTTAGTACAATGTGTGATTTGGGTATGAACCAAGTGAAAATTATAAGATTTTTTAAACCCCAAATTTTAAGTGAGGTTCAAAGAGGGCTTGAAGTGAGAGCTGGGATAAAAGCCAAACAAAGAGCAGCTTCAAGTAGGCTTCTAGGAGAAAAAGGGGGAGCAAAGTTAAATAAAATGACATAATTGAAAGGGAGGATTCATCACCGAGCTAATAAATAAAGGGTTAGCTCTAAATATGTGATGCGTTTTTCGGTGCAATAATTGCAACTTCATAGAAAACTCCATAGCTAAGTATATTTGTGATGGAGCACTCCAGCGATGTGTGACCTTATGGGAAGTTGCAACAAGAAGGATAAAACCATATAATTAGACCAACTTGACCTGACTCAAAAGAGAAAATTTGGTTTAGTAAAAGAAAAAATTGTAACAAAAATATCAACTATTAACCAAATATTAGATCAGGTAAAGTTTATACTAGGTTTTACTTGAAGCCAACCTATTTGAATGGCTTTAATGTAACCTAGCCCTCATGGTGCTTAGGTCAAATTAATGTTCTACATTTTACATGGCAGCAACCTCAATGTACAGATGAAAATTTTGATCATTTAACATATTTGCAAAAAAATGAAAGATGTAAAGATAAAACATGGATGCAATGTGTTGTCAAAGATGAAGCAATACATAATAGATTACTATAGAAATTACAGGCATAATAACCGCAAACAAGCAACTTCAATACAAAAAAGAGCATAGCTAACTAAAAACCAGGATATTAGCCCTTACTTGTCCCTTTAGCATGGAAGCCAGCTTCAAGTTTTGCATCAGCGCTTCTAGTTTAATTTGCTTATTCATGGCCAACTCATGTAATTCCGAGATGGTTATCCATGTATCATATAGATTATTCTGAAATAGACCATCATGAAGACCTTAGATTATGAAAAATTACGAACTTTTCTTTTAAAAAAAAGCAAATTTATAAATATCATATAACAATAACCTTAGAAGCCAAGTAAGGGTCCGTTTGGGGCTACCACAACTATTTCTGAAAATAGTTGTAGTAGAACTATTGTGTAGAAAATATATTTTTTGAAAGTTGTTGTGTATCAACTTACTTACAACTACTTTATTCTAACAGATCTAATTGTAAAAAGTTATTTGGCGTCCAAAAAATTCAAAAAATGACAAGAAAATTGTGGTCAAACAGATCTATTAAAACTTTCTTGAAAATAAAGCTGTTCAAAAGCAGCCCCAAATAGACCCTAAGTAAATACAACCTGATAATCATTTCCAAACATATTGATGATTATATAAAGAGTTCTACCCAAGTTGCAACTTAGAACAAATCAAAATTTCAAAAAGATATTAAGAGATAACAGAGAGCAATGAATATATCAAATTCAAACGCTCAGCATCTTTCCATACCTCGGCATTTATCAGATGCATTGAAAATGCATTTTCTGCACGTGCATTAATATAACGCCATTGCAGATACCGATTATGAAATAACCGCAACATATGAGCATCTTCAATCCGGCTCTCGCCTTTCTTAGTTCTCCTCACTTCAGAAGCAAAGCTTATAATTGAAGGAGCATTGCCTAGTTGACCATTGGAGTAACTCTCCATGATATTTCTTCTAGTCTTTAAAGTTCCATCATGTCTCGGGGAACAAGACTTAGGTCCATGTAGAGTAGAAGGAATAAATTTGGGAGATGGAAGTTGGGTGTTAGCTAATGGCTGCTGCTTTCCATTGATCAGCTTTTGAGGGGTTTCAACATGAGGGCGAGGGCAGCCATTCTCCTGCCGAAACCTTGCGGGAACACAGATACCACGGGGCTTGGCCCGCACTTTCGCAATGCTCCCCGATGAGAAACTATCAGAACCCGGCGACTGAGATCGATCACCAATGTTGAAATTAGTCTCATCAAGCAGCAATCGAACCGTCAACAATATGGGATTATCTCCATCTACAGAGCAGTCCAAACTCCTGCTTAACGAATTCGACTCTCTGGCCGTCGCAGTCGGATTTCGGCGCATCCGCAGCTCATTTGGCTGGGAATTTTCGACCCCAGTAAAAGATGCAATGGGTTTCCGGCACTCGGAGGTGGGTTTTCGCGGTGTGGGCTTGGTTTTGCTGGTCTGGAAGACGAACGATTCGCCCTGGAAGGAGACGGAGAGGCTTCTTGTAGTCGTCCGCAGTCGATCTACGGATTGGGTACGTTTTTGGAGCAAAGTAGATGGGGTTTGGGGCATTGGGCTGTGAAGCGGAGAAGGAGAGCGTTGGGGAGTGGAGGAGGAGGATGAGGACGAAGAAGAAGAGGAAATTGTAGAGAAACAGGAAGGGTTGGATTTAGAAGCAGAGATCCTGGAAGATGACAGATACCTCGAATTGCTTTCTTCACTGCAGGCTCGCCAGCCACGGTCCGATGAAGGGTGAGACGATGGGTTATTTGGAAATGCTCGCTCTTTGCCGCATCCAGCGGCAGTTACGGCGGCCACCATTACGCCGGCTAGAGATCCAGTAAACTCTTAGCCTCTGCTCTCCTAATGTGCACCTCTGCGTATTGAGTTATAGTTAGCTGCAGATCAAGTTTGCTGCTTTGCTAAGCTAGAAAAAAGAATCATTGAAGCGCGAAAGAGAGAGAGAGAGAAAGAGGCAGAGAGTGTGTTGGTTTAGCCGAGTGACGGGGCAGAGATAAAAAGAGACTGGAGTGTAAAGCGAGAAAGAGCAGTGCAGAGAGAGAGAGCACGACAGCGGTCCAGCCGGGATGGGAGGAAGCGGAGCAGAGGGAGCTAATGGGCGCGCGGGGAGACCAGTGGTTGGTTAACAGGAATTTTCTCAGCGGGGATGTCATTTTCAGTAACGTTAAGGAAAAGGAGGGGCCGAGTTGTAATTAGCGATTTGCGTCTTTCGTTTTTGGAGAGGGCCGTAAATGATCCGGTCTGGAGCGGCCGAATCCACTCAATCAAGCTCAACATCCATTTGAAGATATTCCATTTTGTTTGAGGTCAAATCAACTTTGATAATTAGTTGACTCTATCCATTTTTTTATTTAAATTAATTTTGGCTCATTTATTTCGTTGGAGCTCAATCTGACCAAATACTAGCGGCAAAGCGTAAGTACATTCGTGGAGATATTTATGAAGAAATTAAAGTATAAATGATTTAATGTGATAGGGTTATATAAAGATTTATAAATTTAGAGTGGCGCATAAAAAAATCATAAAATTTTTAATGAAAAATTCAGAAAGCCTTGCTAAGCTCAAATTTAATGGTTAAAAATAATCTATAATAAGCATCAAGCAATAGTCAACATGGAACATCAAGACCTAATAATGATGGACAGCTAACTCGGTCATACTCTTAATAGATGGATATATGATGATCTGAAGATAAGCAACAATCATTGGTAACAAATGGGTGTTAATTGTAGGCAAGCGTTTAGTAATGGTTGATAGGATTTATTGAGAGTCAAGCATTGGCAATTGATCGGCATGATTATTCTCGCAGTAAAGAGGGATATTGAGAGACAAATAAGGCACATATTGGACATTGGTGGCTAGCCAACAACATATATAGATTGCTGGAGAGTACCAGGTGATGGTTGATATGAAATAATGGAAGATGGAGGATAATGTGTTGTTGGTTTTGCCATTCACCTAATATTATGAAAGAATGAGCGAAGAGAAATATAAGTTTTGAACATAAATAGTCATTATGCATTGAATACCGATTATTGGCCAGTATTGAACCATGATCAATATAAAACACAAAACATTGGACAATGATAAAAAGTCAAAAACCAAAAAAAAAAAAACTTGAGAGACAATATGTTGATTATTAGTCGATATTGTGTGTTAGTCATTGATAGGTCGAGCGATAATCGATATGGAATTTTAAAACTCAGGCAATGATAGACAGTTTATTTGATCATTCTCCAAATGTAATGAGAGATCAAGATAACCATGTAGACGAGTATCATATAAAAGTTATTTAAAGATGTTGGGCGTTGATCGATTTGGAGCAACAAAGTTGATCAACAATTTGTGACCAATATGGTCATTCTCCTAATAAGATATAGTAGAGATTAAGTAAGAAAAGATAAGTGTCAAATGCCAGCTGCGGGAGAATGCCATATAATGATGCCATACATATAAAAGTTATTTAAGATTTTTTTAGGCAAATGAACGTTCAAATTTAATACATTAAGGTTTCGTTTGAGACGACTTTCTTACTGCTTGTTAAAACAACTTTTTAATTTTTATACTAAAAAATTATTTTAAGAATAAGTAAGACCAAATAAAGCCTAAGATTCTCTAACTTGAATAATCTGAATCTAATCACTCTTTAAATTGGATTCATTATCGATTTGAGCCAGAGTTATACTTGCTGTGTTTTTCACCGCCTGGAAAGGCAGATATGGAGAAGGAAGAAGAACCACATGTTCTGTACGGTGCTTGATGGTAAAATTGGTGACAAAAAGTCTATCCAGAGTTCCAGACAAAAAAAATTAAGGGCATTCTGACAAAAAAAATCCTTCCTTTTACATATATACCCCAGCATTAACTTGGCCATTTAATTTGAGCAATATTATGATACAGAATATAAATTCTAGCTTTTAACTGCGAATTTTGAAATTAGTAAGCTACTTTTGTAAAAATGAATGGTTGGAGGTTTAGACCGGATGGATCGTACTAATTGACTATCCCATAATTCAGCTACCTAAGCCGGACATCACTTCTTTGCAAAATGCCTAGTTGTTTATGGGTAGAAAAATAATTTTGTGAAATGCCGGGGGGTTAGAACAAACCTGTTTAGCTCCATATCTTAAAGTCTACGAAATGGTTGGACATGAAGCTGCGATTGCGGAGGGGCATAGCCATTTTAGCGCAAATTAAGCAGTTAACAAATCACAATTGTCATTAATTATTCATTTTATATTGCATTAATATTTAATACGAGGATTTTAAAAACTAATCCATTTTTGTTCCCATGAATTTTATATAATGCCACTCTACTAACAATTTATTTATACTATTTTTTTAATTATTGGCCATGCCATTATCTACTAAAATACATTTGGTTTGTTCAATTTCTCGTAGTCTTGACCACTATCGCCAAATAATATGAGCAATCATCACTGTCACCGACCACTGCCCCTCGCTGCTAGCGGTAGCCACTATTACAAAGTTTTACTTGATCAAATACTTTTAAAACATTTGCTAAATTTGTATTCTTTTTATTATATATTTCTTTTTTAGCAAATCAAATAATCCTTAAGTACGAAGCTCTTTTTGGTCTATTGGTTAAGAACTTTGGCTAACAACTAAGAGATATTGAGTTCGAGACTTGCGTATGTGATGTACTGTGTGTGAGTTTGCCTTAATTTGCCTAAATGTCAAAAAAAAACCTAAGTAAAATCCATTACTTTGTGTAGAATGTTTTTCATCCAAAGACATCATGTGCTCCTTTTTTCAATTAATTTACATCAATTATTAGGCTTTGATTGAGAATATTTTAGCTTTTTATTTTTTAAAAAATATGATTTAAAGTTATTACTTTCTACAAATTTCATAATCAAGAATCAAATTGGCCACTCATTGTATAGCACAAATGACTTTATTAATCACTGAAAAAATTATGTAGATCAACAAAGGCTTGGGGTATGTTTGGAACAGCTTTCTTATTGCTTTGATTTTCAAATTGCAACCAAAATTCTATTTGGTTACTATTTTCTCGCTACTTTCAAGAAATTTTTGTGCTAAAAAGTCATTTTTTTATAGAAACATTCAAAAAAATGACCAACACCCTCCCCCCAAACAGTTATAACTAGCTTTATAAAAAGCTGCAGCAATAAACCCTTATAAAACAGTAAAAATAAAACAAAACACTATTTGTTCTATTACAAATTCTTAGGCTGGATATGACTGTGAACTTGGAAATATTAAAAATACATAATTATCTTTGTTGAGCCACCCTAAGAAACTCCTAACTTAAGAATGGAAGTTTGGAAACATTTCATGGTCGTGGTTAGGAAGAAAAGCTTCAGCTAATCACCACCTAACATGCTTAACAACCTCCACTTAAAAACTAACTAAAAGTTTTAACAACAAGAACAACATTAACAGCTCACCTTCTTGAAATAACACTCTCGAAAGAAAATTAAGATGTGAGAACACTAACAATGTTGAAATTAATAACTTTCAAATTTGGTTAATTAATTAGCTAATTAGAACTGATATGTCACCAAAAATAGTCTTGATCAAGCACGAATCTCGATATAAATATGAGGTTGAGGTTTCAAAAATTAAATTGGAAACCATCTGATCTCCAATTTCAGTAAACTTATAGTCGAACTGAACGTCTCGAAATGATGAACCAAACGACACGAAATTCGACTCAATCCGAGCCCAAATGGGTCCAAATCGAAGACTCAAAGTACTCTTGAAAGGTTCAAAGCATAATTTGAATTATCAAACAAATTTCAAACGTGACATGCTTATAGTCGAATCGAGCAGCTTGACAAGACAAATCCAACAAGCCCAAGATCGCCAAACTCGGATATCATTAAGGCATTCAAATGACCAATAAGCGGTCCATGATCGAGGGGAACAATATCGACCGTCTATTCAAACCACTCCCATCTTGACCTTGATCTTCCCAATATTTACAAGTCATACCATTCTAAAAAAACTATATATAGCCACCATTGTTCACATAAAGGGAAAGAACAAGGGGAGGAGAAGGGAGGAAGAGAAGGGAAGAATTTTGGAGATTGCTTGCCGCCGACCACCACCGGAGCTCTTCCCGACCACCTCGTACTTCCGCCTATTCGCCGACCACCGCTGGACTTTCGCCTGTCCGCCGACCATTGCCGGAATTCTTCTTGACCACCGATGGACTTCCGCCCGTCCGCCGACCACCGCCAGAGTTCTTCCCAACCACCGTCGGACTTTCGCTCATTCACCAACCACCATCGAAGTTCTTCCTGACCACTGTCCGCCAACTACAGTCTTTTCTTACCTTCGTTGCCCCGCCAACTACGGTCCTCCCGACCTCTGTCCCCACCTCTATTACCCATTGACTACGATCCTCCCAACCACCATCGTCAACTACAGTTCTTCCGATCTCTGTCGCCAGACTATGACTTTTCGACCTTCCGTCGCCCGCCGACTATGGTCCTCCCGACCTTCCGTCGCCCGCCGACTACGGTCCTTCCGACCACCATTGCCTGCCGACTACGGTCCTCCCGACCCCCGTCGCCCGCCGACTATGGTCCTTCCAACGACCATCATCAACTACGATCCTTCTGTTCTCCATCTATAGTCGACTATGATCCTTCTGACCATCGTCGCCCGCCTATTACAATCATTCCGCTAACTACGGTCCTTCCAACCACCGTCCCCTAACTACGGTCTTTTCAACCTCTATCACCCAACTACGGTCCTTCCAACCACCTTCATCCGACTACAGTTCTTTCGGCCACCGTCATCCGACTATGGTCCTTCCGACCTACATCGCTCGCCGAATATGGTCCTACCACCCAAACGAACATATAAACACTGATTCTTCCAACTCCCACCATATAATGCACTATATATAATGTATATTTGTTATATCGAGCCAATGCCTTCCTCCTTAGGAAGGGCCTCATTTGTAATCAATTGCAAACATTAGTGAATTCATTCAAACTGGGCTAGGCCCCATGATTTTTCTCCTTTTTAGGAGTTTCCACGTAAAAATTATGATGTCTTTTATAAATGTTATACCATACTCTCTTATATGTTTGTGTGCTGGATCTTCGTACAAAGTTAAGACACTAAATTATATCATTCTCTACCGCCGTGAATATAATATCATATACTTTATGGTTCAAGTTTAAATTTAATTATGCAGAACACCATAATTTTATCATATATTTTTTAAGGATTAAATAATTTTTTTATATCATTTAACCAAAATTTCGTTGTACAATTATATTATTAAAAGATTTCAAGGATGCATATTGATGTATAGGGAACGATCGCGCCTTGTAATTTGCTTGAAATTGAAATTTCTTACTTGGCTATTTTTCAAAAGCCTAGACACATATTTTAAGACTTTGCAAACTTCAATATTCGAAAATAGGGGAGCAACTGATATGTCACAAAAATAGTCTTAATCAAGCACGAATCTCAATATAAATATGAGGTTGAGGTTTCAAATATTAAATTGGTGTCCATATGATCTCCAATTTCAACAAACTTATAGTTGAACTGAACGTCTCAAAAAGACAAACCAAACAACACCAAATTTAACTCAATCTGAGCCCAAATAGGTCCAAATCAAAGACTCAAAGTACTCTTGAAAGGTTCAAAGCATAATTTTAATTATCAAACAAATTCCAAACGTGACATGCTTATAATTGAATCGAGCGGTTTGACGAGACAAATCCAACAAGCCCAAGATCGCCAAATTTTGATATCATTAAGGCATTCAAATGGCCAATAAATGGTCCATGATCAAGAGATTAATATCGACCGTCCATTCAAATCACTCACATCTTCACCTTGATCTTCCCCATATTTACAAGCCATACCACTCTAAAAAAACTATAAATAACTACCATTGTTTACATAAAGGGGAAGAACAAGGGGAGAAGGGAGGAAGAGAAGGGAAGAATTTGGGAGCTTGCCTGCCGCCAACCACCGTTAGAGCTCTTCCCGACCCCCACCGGACTTCCACCCGTTCGCCGACCATTGTCGAAGTTCTTCCCAACCACTGCTGGACTTTTGCCAGTCCGCTAACCACTACCAGAGTTCTTCCTGACCGCCGACAGACTTTCGCCCGTCCGCCGACCACCGCTAAACTTTCGCCCGTTCGCCAACCATCGTCCACCAACTATGGTCCTCTCAACTTCTATCGCCCACCGACTATTGTCCTCCCAACCACCATTGTCTAGTACAATTCTATCGATCTCCGTCGCCAGACTGCAGTCTTTCTGACCTCCATCGCCTGCCGACTACGATCCTTCTGACCTCCGTCGCCAGACTACGGTCCTTTCGAACCCCGTCGCTAGACTACGGTCTTTTCGACCTCCGTTGCCCGCCGTCTACGGTCCTCCCGACATCCTTCGCCCGCCGACTACGGTTCTTCTGACCACTGTCACTCGCCGATTATGGTCATTCCGACCATCGTCACCAACTACGGTCCTCCCGACCCCCGTTGCCCACCGACTATAGTCCTTCCAACAACCATAGTCAACTACGGTCCTTCTGACTTCCATCTCTCGTCGATTACAGTCCTTCCAACCACTGTCGCCCGCCGATTACGATCCTTCCGCCGACTATGGTCCTTCCACCGACTATGGTCCTTCCAACCACGTCGCCTGACTACGGTCTTTTCGACCTCCGTCGCCCGACTGCGATCCTTCTGACCACCATCATCCGACTACGGTCCTTCCGACCACCGTCATCCGAATACGATCCTTCCAACCTACATCGCTTGCCGACTATGGTACTGCCGTCCAAACAAACATATCAACATTGATTCTTCTAACTCCCACTATATAATGTAATCTATATGATGTATATTTACTACATCGAGCCAAGACCTTCCTCCTATGGAAGGGCCTTATTTGTAATCAATTGCAAACACTAGTGAATTCATTCAAACTGAACTAGACCCTGTGATTTTTCTCCTTTTCAAGGGTTTTCACATAAAAATTATGGTTTCTTTTATAAACGCTATAATCATACTCTCTTATTTGTTTGTGTGTTGGATCTTCATACAAAGTTAAGATGCTAAACTAATATCACTCTCTACCGCCGTGAATATTTCAGGATGCAACAAGAACTAATTAATTGATGGAAAATCTTAACTAATTTGTTGATATGCTCGAGCTGTTGTTGTGTCCATGCTATATAAGTTCAGAAGTTGTTAACTTAGGAGAAACATTATTCTCTGTTTATGTCAATTTTACTGCTGAGAATAGCAATTGTTAGTTATTGATATCGCTGCCTAACGACCATTGATAAGAATGGATAGCATGATATTGTTAAGATTCCAAGTAGGATCCTTCTTTTCATTAATTTCTTGCTTGATGTCATTTCTTAACAAATTTGGATGGGATCTCTCTACCAACTTTTTTCACATAAATGAGTGCAAAAATAAAAATATGACAAAAAAATCTTAATATTTATAAATATTTTGTTTGTGTTATAATTAGACGACGGAAAGCGATCTGTTTGATAATGAAAATGTTATAGATTATATATGTAGAGAAAAAATTGGGTGAGAGTTTAAGAGAGTTAAAATGTCGAATATAATATGCAGTTTTGATTTTATATGATATTCGCGATGTTAATGACTTATTCCGTAATATTCTATATAGAGATCATAGCTTGCATGATCAGTGAGCCCTCTTTCGAAGCTCAAATATTATATGTCATATTAAAATGCTTAAAAATCCTTAAATTTATTTAGAGATTAATACAATATAAATACTTCATATAAAATTTTAATTTTTCAATAAATTCAATAATTTAAAATTTTCGAGCTCATGCAAGTTTTTTTTTTTTGTTAAACCTTAAATTTAAATGAATTATTGTTAGTTATGGTCGAACAATCCTGAAGCTTGGGCTCTATGGGCTCCAAATGTTGCTGAAGCCCATTTAAGGATTTATACCATTATTAGTGCAGGGGTTCTCGTTAACTCTTAAGCCCAAAAAAACTTCATCCAGTAGCTCACAGCCCATGGTGCCTTAGTACATTTTGAGTAGCTTAACCACCAAAAAAAAAAAAAAAAAAGCTGAATTTTAAAATTTTGGATCTATTTAGAGATAAGTATACTATAGAAATAATTTATGTTGCATTTCTCTCAGAGTAATTTAAAGTTTTAAAGCTCATCGTGATCAAATATTGAGTCAAAATATATTGATTTATCATTTTGATACTCAAATATTCACAATATAAGATTGCAAAAAATTCAATATCAACCTATATTTATGGAGAATGATTCATGATAGCATTATTTTCTTAGAATAATAGAGAAACCCAAAGAAGATTGAGGTTCTTGCAACTATCAATCAATAATAAAGGGAAGAAGTAAAAAAAATCTTTCTATCGTTGCTAAGAAAGCTGGCGTTAAATGTAGAAGGCACAAAAGGGTTTTTATCCAATGAGTTACATTATTATTATTTCTACTATTATTATAAGATATCATTCAATTGAATATTTCTGTATCTTCCAGAATTATGTCGAGTAGATCAAATATCAAGTTGGAGAAATTCATAATCCCTAGAAGTTCATGAGTTGGTTACAGATCGAATGCGGCATTCAATTTCATCATGAATGTCCCAATCCTTCAATGATCTTGGGAAAGATGTATCAATTAATATAGGAGTGACCTCACCCTCTCTATTTCTCTCTCTTTAAGAATATGAAGAAAATGATTCAAAATTTATTACTGATTTAAAAGATTCAATGGAATGATCTAGCAAAACATGTCTATCAATTAAAGTAAGTCAACAAATAAAATTTATCTCCCCTAAACGATAAGAGTAAGAGCACTCAAAATCGATTGCAGCTTCCATAAAATAAAGAGTCTGCAAAGCTAAAAGTTAAGAAAGTGGCTATCATGGCCATTAATGATGAAAATGGAGAGAGAGCATCCATTATGCGAGCTTTAGGTTTCTTTTGGGATAGCATTCTTACTGCTTTTTAAAGCAGCTTTCTAGTAAAAAATTAAAATGTTTATACTAGAAAGCTGCCTTAAGAAGCAGTAAGAAAGTCATCCCAAACGAAGCCTTAATGTTCATGAACTTTTTATTCCCATATGACCTTATTTCATATGCTAAGAAGAAACTTCCTAATGAGTTTTCGCAATATAGTGTCTTATAATAATGAGGTCAAAAATTTTTGAGAGTGCATTAGCCTTGTTTGAGCACCTAAAAGAGGGATAGGAAGCTACTTTCATACTGTTATATGAAATTAGTGCCACTAATTTGGATCTATCTATGTGACTCACAAAAGAACTAGAACTTGTTTAAGTGGATTCAAAGGAAAAAAAAAAAAACTAGAAGACTAACCCTAGGATGTTCATCAAAGAAACTAAATATAGGATGCATAAACAATTTAACAAAAATCATGGTACGGTGAATAACTAATGATAAGTCACTAAAAATTGCCTTGATCAAGCACAAATCTCAAGGCGTATCCAAATTGAAAACTTCCAAAATTAAATTATGGACCATCCGAACTCCAATTTTAGTAAATTTATAGTCAAACTAAATGTATCGAAGAGACAAGCCCAACAACGCCAAAATTGGTCCAATCCGAGCCCAAATGGGTCCAAATTAGGGACTCGAAGCACATTTGGAAGGTTCAAAGCATAAATTGAATGACCAAACAATATCAAAATCTAGCGTGCTTATAGTCGAATCAAGTAGCTCGACGAGACAAATCCAGCGTGCTTATTATGGGGCATGCAGCTCTCAAAAATTTATAAATAGACCCTCACTTCCCACATTAATGGGGGGCTAGGCTTAGACCTTTTGTCGGAGATTGGAGAGAGCTTTGAGGCTTTAAGGATCTAGAGTTCCACCCAGGCACCACCATTGGCGAACATCCATCAACCCTCGTCGGACCACCGTCTTGCCGCCGGCCACCGCCAAACTTTCACCAAGCCCTCGACCACCGTCGGACTTCAGCCTAAACATTGTCGAACCACCGCTCGGCCATTGACCGATGCCAGACTTCCACCCGGCCGCCGACCACCGACCGTCGTCAGACCTCCTCCCGCGACCAACCATTGCCGGTCCTCCGCCGCGTTGCCATCGACACACCACTCCGACCATTATCACCCACCGATTCGGTCCCTCAAACCTCCGTCTCCCATCGACTACAGTCACTTCGACCACCGTCGCCTGCCGACTACTGTCCCCCTGAGCTCCGTTGCCCGCAGACTACGACCCCTCTGACTTTCGTTGTAGCCTACTATGGTTCCTCGGATCACTGTCACTCGTCGACTATGGTCCCTCTGACCTCCGTTGCTAGCCTACTACGGTCCCTCAGATCTCTGTTGCCTGTCGACTACTATCGATCCCTCTGACCACCATCACCTGTTGACTATGGTCCCTTCGACCTCTATTGCCCGCCGACTACTATCAATCCCTTTGACCACCGTCTCCCGTCGACTACAGTCCCTTCGACCTCCATCGTCCGCTGACTATGGTCCCTCTGACCACTGTCTCCTGTCCACTACAATCCCTCCGACCTCTGTCGCCTACCTACTATGGTTCCTCCGATCATCGTCGCCTGCCGATTACGGTCCCTCTGATCACCATCTCCCGCCAACTATAGTCGGTCTTTTCGACCACCGTAACTATATAATGTGCTCTATATGATACATTGAGCCAATGACTTCCCCCAGCGGAAGGGCTCCATTTGTAATCGACTACAAACACCAGTAAAATCATTTTAAATGGGTTAGACTCTGTGGTTTTTCCCCTTTTCAGGATTTTCCATGTAAAAATCTGAGTACCTCCTATGACTCTCGCACTCCTCTCTCTTTATTTGTATGATTGTTGGATCTTCGTTCAAAGCTAAGACATTAAGCTTTTATCTCTCTACTATGGCAAATGTTCCGGTCCGCAACAACTATGATGGAGCAAAAAAAAATTATAATAAATGACTCTAATTTAATGAAAAGATAATTTTAATTCTAAAGTACATATACTTTTTAAATAACTTGTTTGAAATCAAATACATTGGTTGCTGATGATATATTCCATTCATAAGACATTTCTTATAGATAAAATACATGAATAAAACAAAACTCTCAGGAAGAGTTTTATATGTTGTGAAGTAAACTTAGCTAAAGACTTCACTCGACAGAGTTGTGAAGTAAACTATTTTCACAGTGAGATTCCACTATAATCAAGAAATTATATTGCCCTTCATTTCTTTTTGTGAAGGAAAGCGAAATTATTAAGTTCCAGTGTTCAATGTCAAAACAAAATTGTAATGACTCATAAATGTATTCTAATAATAAAACTAAAACCAGTAAAAAAATATTAATCAAGAAAACTTAAATTTCTGTAAAAAAAATTTAGACATATAAAAAATCACGAGCAAAAGAGAAAAATAACAATGTCAAAAAATAAGTACAAAAAAAGTACGGTGATTTACACAACACGCTCATAATCTTTATGCTTCAATGTAGAGATTATTATGTGCGGAGTCTGGACGTAGAGAACTGTTCGATTTTATGACGATCAATAGTAAAAACACAGTTAATGTTCACCACTGTTCTTTTACTGTGTTTTTACCCTTCACAGTCACAAAGCTGAATGATTCTCTATGTTCAAACTCTGCACGTAATAATCTCTCTTATTTAAGATAAATTTTCATCATTATTTTTTCACTGCTTCTAAAAATTACAAATTCTAATAAATCTTATATTTTTTTATTACATCGGTCCTCATAAATAAATAAATATTTTGGCCGCCACTTATTCCTAAGTTGCTTTATTCCAAGAAAAATCTGTCGCTAAGGAATATTCATGAGCATTACTGCCCTGAAAAGCAGCGCTAGTGGAAGACAGTGAACTAATAAAGATTCTCAGAAATTACATCATTTATCCCTTCTTGCTGCTATAAACCATTAGGTACAGAGCACTGAATTCGGAGCACATTAGCAATAGGAGCAAAGCATTAATACTGAAATCCTGTTTGGTTAAGATTGTTCATTTTTCTTTATCTAGCTTTTGTGGACTGATCTGTCGAGAGGAAAGCGGGCATCTTTACTTTTATCCAGTTATCCAGTTCTAGAAAGTGTTGGTGGGGAGATAAAATAATTAATAGCTTAGCACAACTTGATCTTTTATTTGATAACTTTAACTATTAATTAAGAGGGCTTAGATTTAAATCAACCACCCACCGAGGCTTAGGGTGGTTGGTGGGAGAGCACGATTGGGAACCCCCCATCCCGGGTTCGAATCCACCCCACTACGGCCGCGCCTCTTAGGTGGGGACTAACAAAGTGTTGGCCCGGAGGTTTCTGGTGTGGGTGCCACCGCTAGGTCGACTGAGGAGATTAGTGGACATCGCCAAGCGCCTCACAAGCTAAGGTGGCAGCGGGCCGATACTCCCCGTTCCAAAAAAAAAAAAAAATATATGTGTGTGAGTTTATTTTAGTTGGCTTAAATATAAAAAAATAATGATAATAAAAAGGAAGAGAATAATTATGAAATAAGAGTAATCCGATCCTTCTACGACGGAAATACAGTGGTGGAGTATAAATTTTGCTCTATAATCTCGAATAAAATTTGTTTTTGATTTTTAGGATTGGTGCTATTGAATTTAAGATCTAATTAAACTCGGTTTTCCAAAATTAGTGACTACCAACTCAAGAATTTTTCAGAATGATGATAATCTTATTAAGGATCCGTTTGTGATAGTTTTCTTATTGCTTTTTAAAGCAATTTTTAATACAAAAATATCTTGAAATAGAAATTTTTGTATTAGAAAATTGTTTTAAAAAGCAATAAGAAAGCTTTTCCAAACGAAGCCTAAAGCTCTACTTATACTAAATATTTCACGCATCACCTCATGTTGTAACTAAAAATTTTAAAAATAATCAATGATTTCATACATCTTAGAACCACAAGAGGATGAAAAGGTTAAAATTGATCATTAAATGAGAAAGTGTGAATCTTTCGATTACAATTGGAGAAACTCTCATAACAGAGATAAGAAGAGAAATAAAAACATCATTAAATTTTTATTCCCGACATTTGTATCTTACATTCGCAACAGGTGATTGTAATTTCTTATGATCATTAACACAAACAAAATGATATCCATTTCAAAACTTAATAAATTATGTAATATCTATATAGTCATGACATTAATGAAAATAATATGCTACATCTATATATTCAAATAGTTTGATAAATCTTATCAAACTATGAAAACTTATATCTTTTATTTGAGATCTTTAACATGTTTGTTCTCTCATTTTTCCTCAAAATTTCATTGCTATACTACCAATAACTATCCTCAAAAAAATTATAATCACCACTTGTACCACATTATAAAGATTCACATCTCACACTCAAGTTTAAAAAGTAAATAAAATAACATTAAAAATTTAGTAGTAAACATATTTATTAAGTGCCTCAACCTTATCTATTTCTCATCACAAAATTCCTCCTCAATTTCGCTTAGACCGAGTAGCCTCCTAAGTCACAAATCACTCATAATTATTGCAACTAACACACCCAAAAGAGCAACAAAATGACCTTAACCAATAGCGGGATAAAACCAAGCAGCGAACAAATAACCAATGGATGTAACCAACAGAGTAAAGCAGAGTAGTGGCTGACTGGAATCAAACCAAACCAAATCAAAAGGGGGAAAATTTTAAAAATTAAAGGAAAAAAGAAAACACTTAGGGGCTATTTGTTTTGTTAAAAAAATATAGTATAAAATAAATGCAGTGTAAAGTAAATATTTTGAATATGTTTGGTTGTTTGTAAAGTGAATGCATGGGAACTATTTTTTCTGTTTGATTGGGTGTATGCAGACTGCATAGTAAAGTAAAATCAGTACATTATGAATACTTAGAGGTCATTTGGTTGGGTGTCTGTAAAGTAAAGTAAAAATATTCTAATTTAATTAAATATTTTAAGTCCATATTAATAATTATAATTTTATGAAATTTTAAAAAATTTTGTATACATTAATAAAATGCATTGCTAGATGAACTATAATAGCTCTGCACTTTTCGACATTCTAGCAGGATCTTAATTGAAAATATATTGCTAGATGAAATCTATAACATAACAATTCTTTCAGTTTAATAAATCTCAATAGAGTTTAGTTAAAAAGTATAACTAAATATCCCAAAATATTAGTAATATCGAACCAAAGTCTTAACACTGAGTAGACTTTATAAAACCTATAACATTATTGTTGGCATTTAAAAGATGTCTTTTCATTAGTTCTCATTATATATGCTATCATCAACCACCTAAGCTCTTATCGAGAAAATATTTGCAATTATAAAATAATAATCAAATAGATGAAACTGTTAAAGAATGAAACCACAACGGTAAAGCTACAACATACCAATTTCTTTAATTCTAATGCAAATGAATAATTTGTTTAACTCATTTCACATCCATCAAGCCTTTGACTCCATAGATTTTGAGAGGAAGGAATGAATCATTATTATGTTTTTAGATAAGTTATTATATATAGTATCAATCTCTTCCTCAGAAAATCCTGAGATGCTAGATAACTGTCATGAGCTCACTAAATATTTTTCTTTCCTCGAAAGCTCTTGTTGTTGTTTGAATTGCATTAGCAGCTTGAGCTACACTATCAACTATCATAACAATATAGACATAGAAACTATGATCATGAACATGGCTTTTATTTATTTTCATGTGGATGGACCCTTTAGAAGATGATGGCATTGCTCGCATTGTCATTCCTATAAGGTCTTCTCTAATGTTCTGTTCCTTACAATTAGCATGCAATGATGTATCTACAGGAGTCTCCATAAAACCAGTTGTCTCCTCATCATCCAAGTTAATATGTTGAGTACCAAATGGAGCTTGACAATTTCTTGACCTAACCCAATCTCCCGTTGCATGGCTTTCACCACAAACTTTCTCTAATTTAATATAATTCGGGATAAGAATATTTAAATAGATTGCATCTTTAGGAAAAGCCTGTAATTATCCAGAGTAGAAAGCATAAGAGATAGATTACATCTTTACATTTATAAAAATTCTCCTGAATTTGAAGTATTACTTAGATATAATATAGAAACTCCTCTTTTTCCATCAATATAGACTTTGCACTATCATCCCAAGACACTTTAAACTTCTTTCTCAATTCTTGAATGTGATTCCAAAATATTCTTTGACCCGAACGCACGCTCCACAGTTTTGCGAAGTGATGAATGTCGAAGATTGAATAACTCTTAAAATTTATGGGTTGGATACTACTAAACTCCTTCAAGTGGTATCTTGTAACACGATATGGAGATATGAAATCTTTTTTCATAGAATAATCACCATCAACCAAATAATACTTACATGTAGTATTTTGTTTTGTTATTTTATTTGGAGTTCCATATGTAGTTAGGAGCCTTTATATGTAACCATCATATGAACCTTCTGGAATGCACATACCATCTGGCCGCTCTAATGCATTTCGAAGGACAATGGCATCATGAGTCGAACCTTCCCAACTAGCTAGCTAGAACATATGTAAATCTCAAGTCAAAGTCAATTGCCACTAGCACATTCTGGATTAGTATAGTTTTCTTCCTCTAAATGCATATTCGTACTCCTTAGAAACTCTAGCTTTAATATGAGTTTCATCTATGGCACCTACACAACTCTATTATAGAAAAGTGCATTAGAGAAAATAGTAGATATAAATAATAATTTTTTAAGTCAATAGGTTTTCTAGTACCTTAAAAAGGGCATGAACCTAGCATTAGCTTGTATGTTATATGATTTTTCGAGCAATGGAGGCATAATCATTTGATGCCGCAACTCTCCAATTACATGTAAGCCAGCATTCAAGTACTTGCTAATAATTTTCCTAGACCTTTGAAAGTTGAATTGAATTACTCAATTACGGACACTATGGCTGAGAGTATGTAGTAGCATAGCAACTTGTTTTTCAAAGCAATGGAATGTCTTTACTAGTAATCTCCTTATTTGCAGCAAGTTGCATAAGTTAAGGAAAAGTTTCCTCCTCATTTGCACCATATTGATACAATCTTAATCAGTACCAAGGTATAGCCTAGAGAAATATGTTCGATGTTGCATATTCCTTTTAGGATTATATTTTTGCTTTTTCTCCCTCCCTTATGTGTAAGTAGGACTGTAACACTCACTGCTGCAGCAATAACTATACGAATAATTGAACGATTTTGATTATCGTGGAATCATATGTCATTTGAATCGGCTATGTGATCTTCAACTTCTTCTAATCGTCCATCCATGTTTACAATACGAATAAATACACACTTCATCCATGTAGAACAAATCCTATACAACATCTCACTTACATTTTGTTTTTTTTTTCAATTTATAAATTTCATACATATTTATTTTAAAATAAGCAAACAATGTTAGCATACTCAAACGATACACACCATGTTACTGGTGGTCAGAGAAGTAGTACCACTACCTGTGGTCAGAGCATGCTCTTTGTGGTTGATTAAATCCACACCGTTCATCCTAAACTAATTCATATGCTTTACTTATAAATTTCAGCTCAAGTGTAATTAATAGACATAGAGAGAAATACAATACATAAATATTTTATCTCTTTCGTTCTCTTTTTTTCCTACTTTTCCTTACTGTTATACTAAACCCAGTACAGGTCACTAGTTCATATGGTATCAGAGCTCGCTTAAGCCCTATGGCTCCTATGGTTCCTTTATACGTTTGATTTATCATCATGACATTAGATAACTCTGCAAGCGGATGCTCCGATCAGACCGCTTTGCTTGGCAGAACTTCAATCCCAACTCAACTTAACTTCTTAATGTCCACGATTAAGAATGGTATCATTGTGTAGCTCAAAAGTGCTAAAGGTGTTTCATGCAAATGGATTTGAAGGATGCCTAGATTAAACTATTCATCGGCCCTCTCGTAAAGTAACCACCACAACTAGAGAAGTCATATCAATCCCTAGTATTCTACCTGGATGTTGATCGACCAAAACCTCGCCGCTGCTTTACTCTCCATTGTCTCTACCGCTTTGTTGCCCTATATCCTGAATCTTGACTCCTATGCTGAAATCCGGCAAACTATTGCTAAAAGACTCCAATCTACAAACCGGTCTTATGTCTTCCTACTGAAGAATGAGCTGCATCACATTTCAATGGGTACCAAAATAATGCAACAGTATTTGTCAGAAGTTAAACTCAAGGTAGACACCATCAATGCCGCTGGATGCATCTTGGACCCTGAAGATAACATACTATATACACTCAATGGGTTTCCCTTATCCTATCAGTCCTTCAAAACGACAATTCGAACAAGCCTCCAACCCTTTCCTTTGGATGATTTCTATTCAGTTATGTGCATAGAATAAATGAACCTCATGAATAAAGCTGCTCGTGAACTTCAATCAGTCCAAATCTCTGACTCCCCTATGGCTCTTACTGCTCGTGGTAGGGGTGGACGTTCCCCTTTTCTTTAAACCAATAGGGGCCACTCAAAAAATTTTGCATCTCGCGGCCACGGCGATCGCAATGTACCTTAGATTGAATGTCAGATCTATGGCAAATCTGGTCATTCCGCTGTAAAAGTGTTGGCATCGCACTAATCTGGCCTACAACAGTCCTCCCTTCCCCACCTTAATAGCTGAATCCAACGACTACTCGTTTCAGTCTAATGATTGGATTCATGATTCTGGCTCAACCTCTCATTTGACAAATAATTCTTCTCGCCTCTTATAACCGTAGGTCTACACCGAATCACAACAAATACAAGTTGGCAATGGCCAATCTCTTTCTATTACCAACACCGGTCACAATCTCTTACCCACCCCCTCAACGTAAGCATTATATTTCTCCTCTCTTTCATGTTCCGAAAGTCTCTCATAATCTCCTCTTTGTTCACCGCTTCACTACTGATAATTCCTACTATATTCCTTTCATTTCAATGGCTATCATTTCAAGGATCTGAAGACATATCGGTTGATTCATTCGGGTCCATACTATAATGGTCTCTACCACCTCTTCGTGCCGCCTTCCACATCATTACTACCAAGGGCTGCAACAACACTTGTCGCTACCACCCCCGTTTCTAACCTTTGGCACTGCGGGCTTGGTCATCCGTATCAAGCAGTGTTATCTACCATAGCTCAACAAGCTCCATATTTATGTATTTCTATTTCTAAGTATGTTTGTCACTCTTGTCATGTAGCTAAGGGTCATAGATTACCCTTTTCAAAGTCTACTACTAAATATATGTCTCCATTTGAACTAGTTGTGTCTGATGTATGGGACCTTTTCCTGTTTCCTCTCTTAATGGATGTAGTTACTATACTCTGTTCATAGATGAGTATTCTCGTTTTGCCTGGGTATATCCCATGTTACAAAAATTAGAAACATTTTTGAAATTCCTTTTATTTAACTCTATAGTGGAAAAACAGTTTCCTAAATCCATTAAACATTTTCGTTCTGATTGTGGCAGTGAGTACTCCAGCAACAAATTCAAAGAATTCATGCCTTCTGCTAGTATCATTCAACAATTTAGTTGTCCCTATACTCCTGAATAAAATGATTTAGCGGAATGCAAACATCACCACATTATTGAGATAGCTCATACTCTCCTTCTTCAATCTAACCTACCTCTCTTTTTGGGTTGAGGTTGTTCTTACTTCACCTTATCTCATCAACCGTCTCACTTCCTCCATCACCAACTTCATTTCACCATATCAACTATTATATCAAGCTCTACCATCATATTCCCATTTCAAAGTGTTTGGTTGCCTCTGTTATCCCTGCCTTTCCTACTCCAGTTCTCATAAATTCTCACCTAAATCAACAGCTTGTGTTTTTCTTAGTTCCAGCTCAGCTCATAAAGGATATCGCTACTATCATCTTCATCTCTATAAAATTCTAGTGTCTCAACATGTCAAATTGCATGAACTCCTCTTTCTATTTCTTCCAACCTCAGTCACTGACTCCCCTACTGTGTCTCCTCCTTCTACTCTTCCTCCACTTACACTCGTTCCCTACTCCACAGCAATTCCTAAGAAACCTTCAGTCTCCTCCAACCATTCAAACTTACCCCTCTTCCCAAATTTCTCTTGTTGCTCCAGGTTTTATTGTTGCTCCAAGTCCAGCTGTATTCAGACCTTCTCTGCTCTCGCTGCATTATTCAACATCAGGTTTATCTTCTATTCCTCCCCGTCATCACCCAATGGTTACACACTCATAGATAGGTTCTTTAAAACCAAAATAGATCTTTACCTTACAGCATTAAACCAACTTACAGCCTGATCCTACCTGTTGCTCTACGGCTGTCAAATTCAAATGCTGGCGAGATGATATGTCAAATGAGTTTCAAGCTCTTCAGTCTCAAGGCACATGGTCTCTGGTTCCTCCACCCTCGGATCAGACTATTTTAGGTTACAAATGGATATATAAAACCAAATTCAACTCCGACGACTCTATTGAGCGTTATAAAACGCACTTGGTAGCTCAAGGCTATAATCAAGAATTTGGTGTTGATTATACTGAGACCTTTAGTCCAGTTACAACAATGCCAATCGTTCGCCTCTTCATCACTATTGCCCATCATCGCAATTGGCCTATAGCACAATTGGATGTCTCAAATGCGTTATTACATGAAGATTTACACGAGAAAGTTTATATGCAGTAGCCTCTAGGTTTAAAAAACCAACACTATCCTGACTCAGTTTATCTTCTACGAAAGGCCATGTATGGACTTAAACAGTCACCTCGGTAATGATTTACCAAGCTTACCTCGCATTTACAATCACTTAGCTTCCAGCATAGTGATGCTGATCCATCGTTGCTTGTCTACAATCACAATTCAGAGTTTATATATATGTTGATTTACGTTGATGATATTCTTTTGACAGGTAACACTACCACTCGAATCAATGAGCTACTATTGAATCTCAGACAACATTTCCAGCTTCGTATTCTCGAAAACTTAAATCAATTCTTAGGCATCCAATCAATCTCTACTTCCACCGATTGTATCTACATCAATCCCTTTATGCTATAGGCATCCTTCGACAGGATGGCCTTGAACATTGTAAACCAATTGTCACACATTTTCCTCTCAAGGTCTCCATAGATTCTGCCACTACCTCTCTGTTTGACAATCCCGAGCTTTATCGCCACTTGGTTGGTTCCTTACAATATCTTACTATTACCAGGCCTGATATTTCATCTGCAGTCAACAAGTTGTGTCAATCAATGCATAAACCACCGTGTCATCATTTTCAGTCTCTCAGGCATCTGCTCCAGTATATTCAAGGTACTAAACACTTTGGTTTACCCATAAAATCTACCTCCTCTACCTTAGTAGCTTATACAGACTCCGACTAGGCTGGAGACACTACTGATCAGAAATCCACCATTAGTTTTTGCGTCTTCATAGGTGACACACTCATATCTTGGTGTGTTAAAAAGCAACCAACTGTTGCTCGCTCTTCAACCGAACCTGAATATAGAGCATTGGCTACGGCGGCCATCGATGGCATCTGGATTCGTCATCTCTTGCAGGATTTCCTTTTATCCATTGATCAATCTACTTCTTTATACTGTGATAATATGTCCGCCATTGCTCTTGCACATAATCCCTTCTTACATGCTCGTACCATGCATATAGTGGTGGATTATCATTTTATTAGAGACTGCATTAAACATTAGATAATCACAGTTCTTCATATCAATTCCTACGATCAGATTGCAGATATATTCACTAAAGTGCTTCGAAAGGCTAGATTTTATTTGCTTCGAGACAAGCTAACGGTCTCTTCTCTCCCATTAGCTTGTGGGGGCTTATTAGCATACTCAAATGATACACATCATGTTATTGGTGGTCAGAAAAGTAATACCACTACCTGTGGTCAGAGCATGTTCTCTGTAGTTGATTAAATCCACATAGTTCATCCTAAACTAACTCATATGCTTTACTTATAAATACAACTCAAGCGCAATTAATAGACATAGAGAGAAATACAATACATAAATACTCTTTGTTCTCCCTAAATCTAAATGTCTAGTACATTTTAATGTACAAGTCAGCTTGACTCAATCTAAATGTCTAGTACATGTTAACACAAATTAATTTATCTTTCCATGGGAAATGTAGCACAGATCATGAAAGGGAGAGAAGCAGAACGCATCCTTTGTTGATTCAATAGATGCTTACTCTCAAATACAGTTTCATGCTTAAAATTCTGTCAGAAAAGTATTTTCTTGTAGCGTGCATTGATTTTTCAATATGATCAAATTATCTTGTGTAATTAACAACATAATGATAATTAAATTTGTCCTAACAAGACTTTAACAGCTATTACAAGCACGATTAATAGCATAAAGCAAATGCAGTTGTTTACTGATGCGAATCATTCCAAAACTAAGAGCATAGATCATATCATTGTTTACTCGTACAAGAAAATTTTAGTATTGATATATCATCAAAAAAGTATCTTGATCGGGCACGAATCTCGACGCAAAATCAAGTTGGATATTTCAAAAATTAATTTGGAGACCATTTGAACTCTGATTTATGCAAATTTATAGTCGAACTGAACTTCTCGGAAATACGAACCCAACGACACCAAGTTCGACTCAATCTGAGTTCAAATGAGTCCAAATCAAAAACCCGAAGGGTATTTGGAAGGTTCAATCCATAATTTGGATTACGAAACGATTTCCAAACATGACATGCTTATAGTCAAATCAAGCGGCTAGATGAGACGAATCCAACGAGCCCAAACTGATATCATTAAGATATTCAAATACCCAACAAATGGTCCACGATCAAGGGAATCAACATCGGCCGTCCACGAAAACAACTCCGAATTTACCCTTGATCTTCCTTCTATTTACTAGCCATGCCACTCTTAGAAAAGTATAAATAGACCTCTCATTTCTCATGAGGGGGAGGAGGAAGAAGCGACTCAAGCAAGGAAGGAAGAAGAAAAGGAAGAGAACTCTCTTGCCACTAGACTCCTCCTCGACCACCGTTGGACTTCCACCCGGCAGCCGATCGATGCTGAAGTTCTGCCCGACCGCCGACTGACGCTGGAGTGCTGCCCGACCACCGACTGATGCTGGATTTCTACCTGGCCACCAACTGAAGCCGGATTTTTGCCCATCGCCGGATTTTTTTCGGACTTCTACCTGACGCTAAACTTCGGCCCATCGCCGAATTTCAACCCGACGTTGGACTTTCACCCGTCGTCGGACTTCTGCCCGTCGCAGACTTCTACCCATCGCCAGACTTTTGTCAGACTTCTACTCGACGCCGAACTTCCGCCCGTTGCCGAATTTCTACATGACGCTGGACTTCCGCCTGTCGTTGGACTTTCGCCCATTGCCAGACTTCTGCCTGTCGCCAGTCTTTCGTCAGACTCTTACCTGACGCCGGGTTTCTACCTAACGTAACTTCCGCCCGTCGTCGAATTTCTACCCGACGCAGCACTTTTTCCCGTCGCTGGGCTTCCACCCGTCCCCGAACTTCTGCCCGTCGTCGGACTTTCGTCGGACTTCTACCCGATGCCAAACTTTCGTCGGACTTCTACCCGATGCCAAACTTTCGTCCATCTCCGGACTTCTGCCCGTCACCGACTTCTACCCATTGCCGGACTTTCGTCGGACTTCTACCCAACACTGGACTTCCATTCATCACGAGACTTCCACATGGCAACCAACTAACGCCAGACTTCTGCTTGGGATGCTGGACTTCTGGCCAGCCACCGACTGACACCGGACTTCCACCCGACCACCGACTACGGTCCTTCTGACCTCTGTCGCCAGACAACAGTTATTTTGACCTCCATCGACCGCTGACTACTGTCCTTTCGACCTCTGTCGCCCGTTGACTACAGTCCTTCCAACCTCCGTTGCTAGGCAATGGTATTTCCAACCTCCGTCGCCCATCAATTATGGTCCTTCCGACCAAACGTACACGTCAACAATGATTCTTCCTATTCCCACCATGTAATGCACTCCATATGATGTATATTTGTTACATCAAGTCAAGGCCTTTCCCCAAGGAAGGGCCTCATTTGTAATCAACTCAAATTCTAGTAGAATCATTTTCAACTGGGCTAGGCCCCATGATTTTTCCCCTTTCCCGGGTTTTCCACGTAAAAAATCTTGATGTCTCTTATGAATGTTACTCCCTCTCTTTCATTTGTATGCGTGTTGGATCTTCGTACAAAATTAAGACGTTAAACTATATATTTCTCTACCGCCGTGAATATTCTAGGACGCAACAAGTATGCATGTATGCAGATCTCAAAGAACGAAGATTTGAACTTGCAAAATAGAATTAAATCAACCTCACGGCAAGCTCCAGCTTTTCAGGCAGATCGAGTCAAACAATAAAATGGAGAAGAAATCACACAAAATAAATAAAAAGGTCCTGATAATGCCATGGATAGAAGAAAACCTGCACGAAACTCTCAAGAGAGATTACCTTAGATTCCTTTATCCCGATAATCGTTTGCTCACGAGCTAGGACTGAAACAAGCGTGGAGTTTGACAAAGATACACTACAGTAATCGATTCCCGCAACAATAGAGAAAGAAACGGCAACAATAGAGAAAGAAACGACGATGGGCTCCAAGACAATAAAGAGAGAAACAACGATCACTTACAAGCGTGAACATGCATGAACTTCTCTCCCTCACTCGTCTCGTAAAATCCTTTTTCGCTTGAATTTGTGCAGTTTTACTTTACGCATAAAATGAGCTGAGGTGGAGAGTTTCAAATACATTAGGATTTTAATTTACTTTACGTTGTGTCAATCCAAACACCTAAAAAATTAAAACCCTAAGTATTTGATTTACTTTACACTCACAAAAATTCAAACCAAACAGTCCCTAAAAGAAACTAACATACAACAAGCTGCTAACTAAAATATAATAACATAAAAAAATAAAATTGTGAATCCACTTGTATCAAGACGATGTTCACGGCAATTATAAACTTCGATGTTTGTATCAGAGCTGGTAGAGGCTGAAAGGTTGGAGAGGCAGTAAGCTCCAGTAAACAACCGTGTAAATTATGCCATTGTAAAACTCGTTTTCTACGCTGGAATCGATAGTAATTGTTAAATTACAAGATATTCCTTCACAAAAAACGGAAGAATATGTGTTAAATAACAATTAACATTGTTCTGTCAACTATAATAACATGGTTTTAGTTACAATTTAGCTCGTGAAATACAATTCAAATGTAGATTTACTTTGTACAAAGAGAAGCCTTGGTGTGCAATGTGGGGCTTTACTCAGCTGCAGCGACTTTTTTTTTTTTTCGTACGATAACATAGGTAGAGAGCATTCAGTGCTGTTCAGCAAGACTCGTTGAAAAAAAAAGTTCTCATGCTGCAGAGGCTAACTGAACAATTTAAATCACAATGCAGCTTTCTTCCTCAAATCCATTTTACAACAAAAATTTCTTCTCATTGTGCAACTGTAAACCAATGAAACATCTATATATGCCCCATCACTATGAGAGCGGCCCTTGCATGGGAAAGATTGTGAAGTGATCCGAATACACACTGAGCTACGTGTATTTCTATGTACTGTTGTGTATTAATGAACAAAATATTACAGTCAATATTGTGTACACAGTAATGAACCCCAATACACAACAATACCTTTTCCATGTAGTAAGGAAGCCCTCTCAGCTATCTCATAAATTCTTCAACCACTTCTGCACATTGTCAGCACCAGTTTACAAACACCACCAAAATTACTTAATCCGTGAATGATGATAATAATACCATATCCAGCTTTAGAACTCACTCTGCTAGGTAACTGAATACCTTATGTTTCTTGATGTGGAGGTGGACTTTGCCTCGTCAGGGTTAATCGACCCCTGACCTTCAGATGTGTCGGAGCTACTGTTCTCACCACCGTATACCTTCCCTGACCACAACTTGCTCAGCATTCTGCTAGGCATTAGAACAGACTTCACTTTTCCACCAACTTTATCCTCACAATTCTTGCCCGTGTCACCACTGCTACTACTCTTTTCACTTCCTGTTCCTCCTCGACCAACTAGCTTCATAGATTTAAGAGAGCTGATGTCTCCGGCAGTGGGGACTCCATCCCATTCATCCCTGGTATTTGCCATTGTCGCAGCAGATCTTGAAACCCCATAGGAAGCAGCACCATTCTCTTGAGGGACAAGTGATTGACCACCACAAGCTACGGCAGATTGTCCCACTTGCTGGAAAAAGAGGACCTGTACTACTATTCTAAGGGGAAGTCGGTCATTCTGCACGGCATGCATGCACGCATCTGGTGACAGTTTCTTGCAGTCCATAAGACCGCATATTTTTTTCTTCTCAATTTTTGTGAGGTCTGGGTGCTCCTGCTCATGCAAAAAGAAATGCAAACTTTAAGGCTATGGCCTATGGGTGATGCAAAATGGTGGAAGCAGATGCAGTTGCCTCTATAACTGGAAACTAATTATGCACACTATGGTGATAAACAATCCGGATAAATCAGCACTTTGAGAGCAAGATTTACCATGTTATAATATTTCTTCCGAATTTGAGCTATTCAACTCAATGTTTAAAATGTTAGTAAAATTTTCAGAAGACTATACTGTTTAAGCAGCTTAGGCTTTAGTTCTGTGAGTAGCTTCGATTACAAAACCAGCTGTTAATTAAGTTGAAAGTAATGTCGAAGATACTAAAAAATTACCTAAATTTAATAAGCATTTATACTTTATGAAAAACAGTAGAGATAATAGATGCCCAACATACCGTACAATTAAAGAAATTATGGTCATATATAGAAGTTTAAATGTATGTCACAAAAACCCAAATGTTGCCATAACGACCAAAAATGGCCTAAAATGGATCCACAAATATCTGTTTTAGAACAGAGACAGGAATCAGATCCTAAGTAAACAAAATAGTTTAATTTCAGCCTAAATAAAAAAAAGAAGCCATCAGCGATGTGCATGCACTGCAGATCTTGTTTTCTTAGATGACATGCAAGGCACCAACAAAGATTCAAGGAGGTTATAAAGGTGGCAGATAGCTGCAGATTTCTTTAAGATTAGAAGCATACCATGGCAAAAGAATTTCTATGATATGTAAGTGATAACTGATACTAGTAGGTAGTAGGTCTAACCACCAATCACCAAGCCTTGATAAGTTAAATCAGCTAATAACATTGACATGATGTCAACTTTCAAATTCAATTTATAATAAAAGTATGACGGAAGTATACCTTTAGAAACATATCAATAGCACGATAGAGCCCATCATGAACTGCTCTCGATAAACTTGATGTCTTCTCAGCTATTTCGACAAACTTTGAAATAGGGAGAGCAGGGTCTTTGGCAGTTTCGGCCAGGTACCCATCAATCAGTTTTGCAACAGTGACCATCGCATTGCTAGAAACTGAACCAGAACACCTACCTTCGAGAAGATCTCCTGAGGTCTGCAGGCTGCTTCGAATATGGCTATGCTGATGCATTAAGAACTCTTCCATGACCTCAAGAACAAGATCATTGTCATATAAGGTACTCCCTCCTACTGGAGCAGGAATCAATAAATCAGCTACTGATGCTTCCTCCAACTGCTGTCCTGTTCTCTTGATCAATTCTTTCCTGCAGTTTTCACTGCAATCCAGAAAGCTTGCTGCTTTCAGCAGTTTCAGTAGGAAACTGCATGATACTGATCCTCTCTTGGTAGGAAGTAACCATACAATGGTTTCCAGTGAAGTCCGGCACTTCGCAAAATCTTCTCCATTTGTCAAGGTTATTCTGCTGAAGCCCGGCAATCTTCTGTAAGCATAAGCTTTTAAAGCTTCTCCAATTACTTCACCAGATACTCTACCCTTGAATTTTATGGCCATAATAACTTGCTTATAGGAGTCCATTTCAAGCTCACAGAGATCTTCAACCCACCAGTCTTTAGGCACAGATTGTTGCTTAACAATGCCGTTCCATTGAGTATCTATGCCGTTTTCCAATGGGAGTTTCTTTCTATTATATGTATAAGACCATTCTACTTCCGCAGGATCAATAGAAGCCTTGGAAGCTATTGAGTCCATGCAGCGGCTAACCACCTTGAGGTCTTCTGACCAAGGTTGCAAGGACTTTGAGGTTTGGAGCACGATAATCGAGTCTTTCCAGCTGCGGAAAACACTAGAATTGAGAAACACGTCAATCTTGTAGATAAGATTCCCTTTCTCAACAGTTTCATGCATTTCAAGATATTCTGCTGCACAGCGAGCTGCGACAACATTATATGCGTTGAGGGTGACAATCATGCCATAGCAAAATTTCGCACAAATCTCAAAGGCAGCAGGGCCACCTGGGATGTCGGGAAGTTCAATCTCATCACTGTTTTCCTCATTTGTGGCAACAACCAACCTCTGAAGGCGGGGACTTTTCGACAAAAGGGGAAACTGCACAGAGAGAAAATGTCAATGTAAATCATCTTCCTCTACATGCCAATAAAATTATTCATGAGAAAAGTTGGAGGCACTTCTAAAAAAATGACTGGTGCAGAATGGTTCATCATAATATCCAATCCGCCATATATTTCCAAGCAGAAGTATCATTAAATTCAAATGCTTGGAACAAAGAATGCATTGGAGATGTAAAAGAGCGCTGACTGTCGGACATTTAATTTGATTTGAGATTCAAAATCTTATTAAAAGCTAGTAAATTTTCTTGAATTTATTTCATCAATGCAGCTGTGATTTTAATCAACATATACCAAAGTCTTCCATGACAACTAAGCAAGCAGCCTTCTGACAACAACAAAGAGCAAAATTGGCAACCTATATCTGACTTTGTACATAATTTAGCTTCCAAGAAGTGAAAATGAACAGCACTCTATCAAATGCAATAAAGCATAAGGATGAAAGAGTAAATTAAGACTAATATGATAAGAAAGTGATCTGTAATTACGCTTGGGGTTCTATAAGAGAGTTACAAATGCAGGAAATTAAGAAAGATTTAAAACTTGCAGATATAATGAGATGTCATACCATAGAGAAAAATCAGTAAATGAGGAATGGTTTAGCAATTGAAAAATTCTGGCCTCAGAAAGAAATTATACAGTTCAGAAATAACTGTCCATAAATACAATATGCATTAAGATTTCAAAACCATATCATTGTTACCTTATGAAGGTAAAACTTGACGACATCCACATTAACAATAATGTCTGTTGCCAATTCACTAGCAACAAACCTGCAAAAATAAATTACATAATTAACCTCATGATAAACAAACAAAAAAATTCACACTCCACACTTAAGCGAGATACCTGATCAGAAAGCATATTCATACATTCAAAGCTTTGGCAAAAAGAGGCAAAATTGAGTTTCCAATAAATCCACTGTATGCCACAGGTTAATTGCAGAATATGTTTTCTCAGTTGATTTAATTGGGAAGGTAGATAAAAAGAAAATGAATATGCATATGACCAGGCAAAGTTTGCTCCGTTGTAATTACAATAACCGCAACAGTAATCGAACAATTTCTTTCAATTCCTTTTCATCTATGAGTAATTTGAAACCACAATCTCTTTCGTTTAGCATTTCAACAGCGACTTAATAGATTATAACCCTCTCTCTGATAACATGCTAGGAAATACCGCATTAAACAAGATTACTCAGTTTCAGCTAAAGCCAACAATAGAATTAAATGACTTGGAAGGCCTAGGAAGCAGGGGTGTGTTGTCAATTCTTGAAAATTGGGACCAGGATCACGGTTCGCTTCATTGGCAGCTCTCTTTATTAATAAAATTACTTCGGGCAGTATCATAAAAATTAAAGAAAAGAAATACCATAAAAAAGAACCTTTCAAACGGTAACTAATAATAATTTACAAAATTCTACTCAAGAATTAACTCCATGATACTGCAGATCACCTCATGATGACAGTAGACAAGTGAATTTCCCGAGCCAAAACTTTGCATGCAAGAGGAAAAACTGAAAAACATTATCTATTTATACTTAAAACAAGCATGACTTTCATCAAATCACCACATAACTAAAAGTTGTCATGAACAAATGATACAAAGCGTGAATTTAATATTTGTTCATCATAATATAGGCAAAAAAAAGAAAAAAAAAAAGAAAAAAGAGGAAATGATATGAATAATTAGGAAAAGGAGGTAATTGGATCTTATCATCAAGCAGGCACATGTCACATGTGAAATGCAAACTAGGGACCCATGCAAGCTTAATTATTATAGTCAAACATCAGAATCAGACACTCATCATAAAGAAAAGCAGAACTATTTCATTTTCTACTTTTTAATCAATTCCAAAATGCCAAGAAGGGCAGTAAAATCACATCACGATGCAATTGTTGTGCTGTCAATTGTACAAACCACTTGGTGCTCATAAATGCACAAATCATGAAACAATAATAACCACACTCAAGAAATATGATGAATCATGGCTATCAACATCCTACATTAAGAAAAATTCATCATGGTATGAAATAGAAAAGAGCTAAAAGTAGTGTTTATCTTAGATTTGACTACTATCATGAAGAACAAGAATGGGTTGAGGAACTTGTCTCAAAGCTAAGAAGATCAATTTATTCTAAATACATATTTTAAATTAATAAGACTTTAACTTACTTAACAAGAAAAAAGCATGCATGCATTATCCCCAAATAGACACCTTGCTCCTTTATCATCTAAGGATAGAAAAGCCTTCTGATGAATGAAGAAGACTAATCTAGAGATTCTCAGGCTAATACAGTTGCATTCATGGCAAAAAAACAGTGGAATATAGCCAGATCCAAGCAGTCTCAAACTCTACCTCTTTTGCCAAATCTCAAAATTATACAAAAAAGGTACTGGTAAGCAAACGAAGAAAACAATACTTTAGCACAAGAATCTTACAACTGGAATTGCCTAAAGGCTCATTTGGTTAATCGAAGTTAGAAAACATGATTTAAAAAATAGGGAATTGATTAGATTGCTATTTAATTGGATAAGGTTAGAAATCAATATGGGTTTGAAGCTCTGCAAAGGTTTTCAAAATCGCTCAAAAGTGATGATATCATTTTCGTACATAAAATAAGCAAAAACAAAATCACCATTCCCCAAAAATGTTTTCCATCTACAAGCAACCAAATAAGTCCTAAGTAACATGCACAACAACTATGATACCTGATATTGTTCCCATCCGACTGAAAGGCGTCAGGCTTTGATCCAAGCTTCATATACTTCATGTTGAAAGAAATTTGCAGATCAGTTTTCAAGTACTGAGACCTCAACACCTCACCACTTCCTTAAACGCAAATCATCAGAAGAATATGAAATCTAATGAAAGCTTCTCTATGGGACCTTATAAAGGCCATAAAATAAAATTCCTGCAGCGGTAAAAAGATGGAATCTTTGAAGTACAGATAGTCAGGAAGGGGGAAAATGTAAGGAACAATTTTTTCCCCGCACAAGGATAAAGAATTGGAATTTAGGGTTTAAAGAGTCAAAGCAGCACGCGTTGGTGATTCCCAAACCAGAGGCAAAACCCACAAAGTCCGCAGCTAAAATGGGCATACACACAGCAGCAAAACCTGTAGATTCGCAAACTATCAAGAAGAGCAGAATGCCCTCAGGCACCAAACTCCAACTCCAATTTCTTATTACTTAATTTCATTCCTGTTCTTTTATTCATTCTTCTCTTTCTTGCGCTCCTTTTTATAATCACCAGTGACGAGAACAAAATCCGAAAGCCTCCAAATCAGTAATCACATCACCTGAAAAATCAAATAAACAGCTTCTTGGATGAGAAAAGTAGAAGCTGAAGAAACACGCAGACAAAACGCATCTTTTCAGCACTGAGATAGGAGATTAAGGAGACCAAATCAACGATATCTAATCAAAGAATCTTCAGCAAGTGGGCTAAAATCCAGATCCAAAACCGGAGATAACAAGCAATAATGGCCACAGACAAAGAAACCCATGTGAACACACACCACAGAAATAGGGAAAGCAGAATAAATGGAATCCTAGTAAAAACAAAAGGCTGAAATGCGAGGGGGGAAAATCCCAGTTTTTATTCGAGGGGAAAACGAGTAAGAACAACCAAATCCTCGCAAAAGCCACAAACATAGGATGAATGCCAGGTCAAAGAAAAATCGAAGCCTTAACAAGATTGTAGAGAGAAACACACTTCAGAAAGGCCAGCAGACAGCCAAGAAAGCCCAAATCAAATCGCAACCAGAAAGAACTCGTCTTTCAGGCTGAGGAAGAGGACCCGAAAGGAATTGAAGAGGGAAAGAGAAAAGGCAAGGAGTGCAGCCTTCGAGAGAGAGAGAAACAAAGAAAGAAGTGAGAAGGATAAACAAAGGAGATCGACCACCTCAAAAGAGAGAACCTTACCACCATTCCAGGTGCCCAATAAGCATCACTCTAGTGAGAAGATGAGAACTGAGTCCCTCCCTTGCCTTTTCATTGCCCACACCGCTTAGGCTCTCCCTCCTCCCTGTCAATCCACAGGCTTTATATAAGCACCAAGGGAAAAAGAGAAACAAATAAATTAATTAACAAAAAAAAGGTAAAAAAACGCATACACACAGCGACAGTGGCAGTCAATTCCAATGAATCTACCAACATAAGTACAGAATCAGCATACTGTGTTAAAATATATTTAAAATTGTTATATTTCGATCGAAATTGATTTTAAATTGATCATTTTCAACCATTTTTAATATTTTTTATTTTAATTTATCAAAATTAAGTCCAGACAATAAAATCAAAATTTGGTCAAAAACTCAAAATTATTTTAATTGAAAAAAATATAGAGTATATTTTATCAAAATCATTAAACTTTTAAAACTATACGATAAATTTTTTTATTATAGACATCACTCAAAATTATTATTTATTTAAAGATATAAGTTAATTATTTTATAAATTTGATAAATAATTTAGTATTTTGAGCGTACGTATTTTTACATAAAAAAAACTCTTCAGATAATTTTAATTTTGTTAATTATTAAAAATTGAAAAAAATAAGAATTTTGAAACTACCAAATTAAAAAATAAAATAATAAAATAACAAATTCAATATAGATGGAAATTTTTTCTCATTATCAGATTTTCCTTTCAACAATAATATCTCGTTGCCCTTTTTAAGTGTTCACAACCATCGCGCTGTCTTTTCTAAGTTCCTTCTGTTTCCACGATCAACAGTTGGAGTCTGGACTTTAGCCTAATTTAAATATTTTTATTAAATTATTTTAAGAAAATGAATAAATTTGATTATTTGTTAAAAAGATCACAAATAATAAATAATTTATTCATTAATTTGCTCATTTATTGATATGATGATTATATTTATTTGTTTATTTAACAAGTAAATGTTAAAAGTTTTAATAAAATGTTATTTCTATGATGGAAGAGAGGCTTATTTATGAGCTCTGATTCAGCTTTTGTTGATGACCTAGCCACTATGTTCTACCAAGAAACAAATATTTTGCCTAGGAGGATAAAATCCTAGTATATTGTGAATTGCCTATTAGTTTGATCTCTTGCCCAACCCGAATCCGAATAATAGTTCAGAATACATTAATTTGAATAAAATGCCTACATAAATTTTGAACTAACAAAATAATATGTATCTTATAGATCCAAAATTGTTGCTTCCTATCAGAATTAGCCTACTCAGCGAGGCCCGTTTCTTTTTCTGAAATATTTTAAACAACAATATGAATATAGAACTCAGTAGGTCAACTTCTCCATAACATAATTCAATTCATAATTTGTAATTGAATAAGCAAGACAACATATAGTTTTCATTTTTATTCTAACTTATAACAGAATATAATTTATAGTTTGTAGAGCATGGAAATATGATAAGTTAAACTTACATGCTAATATGGATGCAAAAATGCACATGTACTAATGCATACTTATAACTCTCTCTTTTTCACCTCTTACCCGCTTTAGGTAGGCGTGGAGCATAATCAAAATAGAACAGAGTATTTTCAATACAGAATCATTACAGAGCCAAAATAGAACAAAGTAGTACAAAGCATATGTACATTCACTTTGGGCCCAAGCACAAAATTCAAAGTGCACTTTTCTTTTGATAATAGAGCTTCAAAATATCATGAAATGCACAATAATGCATATGCAACTTATAACTAACGAATTTGAACATGTACATCGAAAAAAATCTAGCTCTATCAGAAATCCCTCAATTTTTAGATGTCTTCTCAAAATTTTCAAAGCATTATAAGTTTCATAGAGATGATGTAAAATACCAATTTAACACAATTTGTCAATTACATTGAGGTTGAAAAGCGTCACATATATCTCGAATTCTCAGAAATTCATAATGGAGTGTGGAGCATTATACAAAAAGTTGCAGGTGAAATTTTTCTAAATCCAAGAAAATGTATTTTTTAACATTTCTTTTTTATAAGAATACTAAAATTTAAATAAAAATAGAGTATAGGTTGCCCACCTCGCGTCTAATAATTTTTTTAACTAACTGAGCGGACGATTTTCGAGTTTCAGCCTCCAAACCCTATTCTTTTCTTTCTCTTTTTACTCCCCTCTTTCTATTCTCCGGCAATGATAGCTGGGAGTAAGAGGTTGTGCAAATGAATAAAGATATTTATTATTTTAAAAACACTCATTTTGATTTAGCACCACGATGCTCACATCCCTAGCGGCGTTGCGCTTCTCTTAATATTCCAGATTCTCCCAGAAAATCACAAATAAAGAGGTTGCCGTCGCGACGGCGCCAATGAGCATTGCAGCACCTCCCTAAATCGAGCTCTCAAAAATAGAGCTCAATGTCAAAGCGCCAATGTTCTGAGCGTCCACGGCACTCTCCTATTCATTTTGGTGACTTAAGTTTTCTATCTCCCATTTCAACTTCTAGGTTTATCTAAGATAATTTTAACACTATATGACTCGCTTAGAGTAAGTCAATTACTTAAATTTCAAGATGGTGGGTGTTACAATATGATATTTAGTTTGTAACCTAAGAACATGTTTCTTTTCAATTTTGTCATGGGAACTATGACCATCATGCAATCATTATCACATGTATCCAAGAGCGACATATTTGATGTCATAATATTATAATGATAGGATGATCATCAATAGGAGCATAAATAGTGTCGTTGGTTGAGACTTCAGAGCATGAAGAGTATTGGCATATGCATGTGAGTGGTGCAATTATCTCTATTAATTTGCTGAATAAGCCATTGAAAGGAGCACAAAGATATCATTGATGATACGTAATCTCTCTATAGCCAAGAGTCTTATTGCGTGTTAGAAAATTTAAGTCTGTAGAGTGTATATTTCACATTTTAATGATGTACAAAAATTCAGCAAAAACATATAAAAATAGTAAGACCAGAGAACTTTTTACGTGGAAAATTCATAAAAAGAAAAAAACCACGGGGTCTAGCCTTGTTGCAAAATCCACTGTGTTATAAGAATACAAATATCTTCCCTTCTTCATTGTTGAAGAAGAGAAAGAGTACAAAGATCGAATATTTACACCTAATAATAAGACTTAATTTTCCCATGAGAAATTTTAGAAAGTAAGTGTCAACAGACGGATAAATGTACCCAACTGCCAGGTCAAATCTTGATAACATTCTGGAGATGATGTGGTTTTCGGTGGTAGTAACTGGTTGTTGTTGGTGGCAATAGCTTGTGGTTGTTGGCACCAATAGTTGATGGTCGTTGGCAATGGTGATGGCTGGGAAATGCTAGAAAGCTTTTCTTTCTTCTTTCCTTTTTTTTTTCCTCCCCCCATGTGAAGAATGAGGGTCTATTTATAATTTTTTTGGAGTGTCATGCTCAGTATGGAGAAGATTCAGGATAAATTTGGAGTGTTATATCGAACGGCTCATACTGATTCCTTTAATCATAGAACTTTCATCAAGCATTTAAATGATTTAATGATGTCAGAATTGAGTGATCTTAAGCTCATTGGATTCGTATCATCGAGCTGCTCGATTCAAATATAAGCATGCCATATTTGGTTAATAATTTGTCATCTAATTAATGCTTTTAAGTTTTCAAATAAGCTTCAGTCCTTTGATTCGAGCCCATAACTCGTATTGGACCAATTTTGGTGGCATCGGATTCGTCTTATCGAAACGTTCAGTTTAACTATAAGTTTACTGAGAACGGTGTTCGGATGATCACAAATTGAAATTTGAAAGCTTCTAACTTAAATATGCTTCGAGATTCATGCTAGTTCAATGTGATTTTTTGTGACGTATAGTCTTGTAGAATAACTCTATCAAATGAACTTAAACGAAGATATTCTATAGTCTCTATGGTCTTTATTATTATTCGCAATATGTGATGGGGAATGAATCCTATCATTACTAAAAATTTATTGTGCATTTAAATGTTGTACCAAATTAGATAGGATGATAATTCATAACCGGGCCCGAAAATATTGACCCAAGCAAGATCTTATCAAATCATTCAGCAATCCCGCATTCATTAACCATACAATAGAAGCTTAATGAAATTGACTATTCTGCCTCATGCCGTAATGTTAATAAAATATCTAAGGGATGTTTGGTTGGAATATAAAGTGGTATGAAGTATTTTAAATGAAAGGGTTTTGAAAATTCAAGTGTTTGGCTGGATGAAAATAAAGGTAAAGTAAAATAACATATATATATATATATATATATATATATATATATATATATATATATATATATATATATATATATATTATAAATTATTTTAATTCATTTTTGAAGTAAATCAAACTCACCTAATTATGAACGAGAGCCGTTTACACCACAGCAAGCTTGGTTGACCACCGCCACTGTTGCTGCCACTGGGCACCACCATCGTCGGACGTCGCTACAGTACGTCCACCTGCCGCCCACCACCACCACTGTCGGCCGCCATCAGCCACCACCATCACCATCGCCATCGCCACTTGCTGGCTGCCACCATCTTCGAACTTTACACAACATTCATTACTTCTAACAAAAAAAAAAACCTATATTTATTTTGCATTCATCCAAATAATTCTAAAATATTCCTTTTATACAGTATTCTTTTTACGTTAGATTCCCTTTTTAGCCAACCAAATGTCCCCTAAGTGAAATTTTTTATTAGCCATCCAAATTAGTTTTCTTTAAGAACATATTAAATATTAAAAAATTATCAATTAAAGGATTCATGCCTGTATTTTAATAATATGATATTCAAATTTATTCTTTGCATATGATCACTTAGCAATATTATATTATGTGAATAATATTTTTAGATATATTGTAATATTAAAATGGTGTATTTAAGTACTCAAAAATTTGAATGAGTAGAATATGTGTTTTATATTTTAATTTTGTATAAAAATCTAACACGTGTAGATAGAAGTTGTAAGATGTCAGAATTTTTTATATGAAAAATCTAGCTAAGAAGAGAAAAAAATACAATTCTTAGATAAGTTCACTAAGAATATATGATATTAGAATCCTTCCTTCTTTGTAATTGAAGAAAATGAAATTATATATATAATCTTGAGAATAATTGTCTGATTCTACTTATAGGAATTATAAAAATTGAGTTTAAAACCTAAAAATAGGGTAAGATGTTATTTGTCAAGTGACAATAGTCACATGATGGATGTTTGATGATAGTTGTAAAGATTGTTGATGGTGATCGCCAGTAGTAATCATTAAAAATGCAATAAAGTTCTTAAGCCTTGATCACATATCATTTATCTATCATTTTAGCATCTTAATGATGGTAGAATCAGATGGTCTTAGGCTCATTATATTATTCTTCTGTAGCCGCTCAATTTAACTATAGCATGCAATATTTAGAAGCCATTTTGTCATTCATTTTGTCTTTTATTAGTTTTCAAATATGCTTTAAGTGTTTGATCGGGTTCATTCGAGTCGGATTGGATCTTTTGTGGTGTGACTTCATCTCGTCAAGACTTTGGTTTAACTATAAGTTTACCGAAATCAAATTTCGGATGATCAAAAATTTAATTCCTAAAGTTTATAATTTAAACATTAACATGAAATTAATGCTGATCAGTTTAGTTTTCTTGAGATGAATCTGATATAATTTTATTTTTGAGATTAAAAAAATTTATTATGGTAAGAGAATCGTTAAAAAATTTATGCTAATTTTTTATTAAAAAAATCGAAGCAGCTGAGTATCCATAAAAAAATTAAGGTATTTGATAGCAGATTTAGCGGTGTTAAAAAATGGTGTAGACCCGCCAACCTAATTTGAACTTGATTCGAAAAATCTGTATTTGAATCGACTCTTTTAATAAGCGGGTCGGGTTCGGGTTGAGTTTTTTCTGATTGTTTATTAAATGGGTCGGCTTTCGGTTGACCCGCAAACCCATTTTCATCCAAAATGATCCGTTTACTTTTTTTTTAATTTTATTTACTTGTAAGTATTATCTTCTATTTTTTAATCAAATATGTTAGATTTAATAGTTAATAAATTATTAAAAAAATAACCAAACGGGTTAACGGATTCGGTTCGGGCCTTTCGAGTTGTTAGCGGTTAGGTTAGAGTTTACTAGATTTTAGTCGGATCAATTTCAGGTCGAACGCAAACCTGACCCGTCAATCCGTTTTGATATCCCTAAGCATATTTCTATTTCTAGTGGGAGTTTTTTTTTTTTTTTTTTTTGCATGATAGCTTCTTTAATGAGAGCAATAACAGTGCAGCTGCTCTTAAATACTTTGCTAAGCTTCATAACATTTTTTTCTCTCCAAATAGAATGGATAGAGTAAGGCTTAATTAGGGACGTCTTTCTTACTTCTTCTTACGACAATTTTTAGTACAAAAAATTAAAATTTTTACACTGAAAAACTACTGTAAGAAATAGTAAGAGTGGTACAGTAAGAATGCATTCTTAACTTCACGGTGGAGAGAAGCTAACTCATCCTATAATTCAGAACTTGCGTATTATTTAACCTCAGTGAGAAAGAAGAAATAAACGGAAGAAGTATGTTAATAATCTAGAAAGAGTAGTCACATTCAAAATAAATATGAGTATATCAAAGCTATATAAAAGGAAATCCATTCGACAATTTGCATTACCAATCATTGACTTGCCATCTGTGGTGGAACTGTAGGTTAGCTGAGGTGGGTCCCATTCTCCATAAATTTATAAGAAGTTGTATATAATTAGGTAGAATATAAAGTTTTATCCTAAGTTTTTTTTTTTTTTTTTTATGAATTGTTGTATATTATTAAACTTTTGCTTTTTAGATTTGAATGTAAGACTTTACATCCCGTCTCATTAAGAAATTATTTGGTAGCAAATTTTATGAGTGTGGAAAATAAATATAAAGGTTTTTTTTAATTTGATTAGAATTAATCGAACACATAGTGTTTGTATAGGGGATTTAAAATACAGAGAGATACCCATCACTGTTTAGCACGTGTGGGAAAGAACCGGCTGGGCAAAGCCCAGGTCCTAGGTTTTATCCCCGTGGCAGCGAAAGTCTTAAGCATAAGCCCGAACTAATTGGTGTGGTTAGCCTACTAAATCTATCAAAATTTATAATATGCAAAGCAGATTGATTTCTTGTTACAAAAAAAAAAATACAGAGAGATTGTATATTTTTTTACGGAAACGAAATCAACTCAAATTATGTGAATTTTAAATGCAAGGACGAACTCGCCAACCTTCTACATTATCTTCTCCGCACGTGAGTGCCAACCAGTAACGTTGCCTTCCTTGCTTGCGAGAGCCAAGCCTGACGTTGTCTTCCTTGCATGCGAGTGCTAAACTAGGGCCTTGCATGCACGTAAGCTCCAACGATGACCACACCTTTCCTGTACACATGCGGCGATCATGTCCTCACCTTTTTTGTGCACAAGCACTAGTCTGCGACCTTGCTTGCGAGACGCGCGACCGCAAGCGAGGTGAGACCGTGAGACGAGCGGGAGGGCCGAGGGAAGCGCCACAACAATTCGGCCATTCGGGACAAGTGGTGCGAGGGCGCGGAGCTGGGCTCGGCACGCGCAGCACGGTGCGTGCACGAGATGGCCGATGGGCAAGCGGTGCGTGCGCGAGTAGGTGAGATGGGCACGATGCAGCGGGTCAAAATCTGGTTCAAATCGGATTTTGGGGTTGACCCGAACTCGACCTAAAATTTAAAACGGGTTGAAAATTAGGACCCGATTTCAACCCTTTCTTAAAACAGGTTGATCCTAACCCAAAAATCTTGAATCACAGTCGAGTCAGATTTTTATGTCCCTATTATTTTACTATCATCAGACCGTTATTTTCATTATCATCACTCGTCAGATCATTGTAACCGTCATAAAGTAATGTATTTAGTGTTTTTAGCCAATCAAGCATAAAACAAATTATAGAATTTATTTATCAACTAACCTAACAACTAAAGAATTAAAACGCGCTGTATTTATTTGCACTCATTTGGATTATACAACCAAACAACACCTTATGATCCTATTTCCACTGTTTGCCATGATTTCATCCATTTTATACTGTTTTAAGTTATATGCCAAATAATTAGAACTTGATGAAGTAAGATCGATTTTTTAGCTTAAATAAATAAAAAATTATTTCTGAGTTATGAACAATGACTCATAATTTTGGTTTAATCCGATCTTCCATTTAAGAATTTGTTTGGGACGGTTATATATTTTTATAAAGATGGTTATAAAATTGTTGTGGGGAAAATGACTTTTTTGAAATCTGTTATAGAAAGTAGATTCTTAGTACAAAACTTTTTGAAAGCAATGAAAAAATTATAGTCAAATAGAAAGAGTGGTTGCGATCTGAAAATCAAAATAGCAAGAAATATAACTCAAACAAAATCTAAATTAGAGCCACGCTTGCTTTAGTTGCTTGGATTCAGCCGACTCTCGAAAGTAAAAAAAAAATAATATTAAAAATATTCATTTGGGTCTGTTTGGAAAGGCTGTAGCGTTTTGGAACGATAATTATGAAACAACTGTGAAATAAGTAATTTTTTTAAAATTATTCTGCACATTATAAATATATATATTTTAAAATAATACAACTTTTTTCTTAAAGCTATCATAAATTAGGAACTCTGGTTATAAAAATAATTTCTTACAAAAAAAAATTATAGAAAGGAGCACTTGAATAAAATTATAGTTGAGGTCTAAAAAGCAAAACTACAAGAAAATTATCCCAAATAAATTTTTAGACTTTGTTAGGAATGGCTTTCTTACTATTTCTTTAAGCATCTTTTTAGCACAAAAATTAAAATTTTAGTACTAAAAAGTTATTTTACAAAACAATAAAAAAGCCATCCAAACGAGGCCTTAGTAATACAATAATTTTATCTGCCATATAATAGACATATTTATACAGGTAACATATTAAACATAACAAAAATAAGACATACAAGAGAAAAAATGAATCAACATATTATTTCTTATGATATTATATTATAAAAATAATATAAAAAATAAGCTAATTTATTAAGGTTTCATTTGGACTACTTTCTTACTGCTTTTTAAAACATAATTTTAATATAAAAATTAAAATTTTTTACTGAAAAATTACTTTAAGAAGCAGTAAGAAAGTCATTCCAAACGAAGCCGAAATCTTTACCTTGCCCTCAAACTTTTTTTTTTTTTGCAAGAAAAAAAATTTTATTCCATGAAGACAAATAGAAGTACAACAAGGGCCCAAACAGCAGAATGATCAGAAAAAAAGACCGGAAACAATAGAAAGTTACAAAAGGAAGGATCAATCGAGAAGATAAGAAGGCACACAAAAGCCACCAGGCTCAGTATTGGCAAAGACTACCAACCACTCTGAATCCAAGCACGGACCATCCAGAGGAGTGAATGTGCAACAATCCACCAAAAAGCCAACGAACTGTCAGCACCGCTAAGAAGAACCACCACCAAAGATTGCTAACTAGCTACAGATCGAGAGTGATGAGCCCGACCTGCATCATCGCACAAACCAAACTAGCAATATTCGACCAACTTCAAGAGAGAAGATGTTAAAGTAATAGTATTGAAAATATGTAAGCTTTAAATATTATATAAATATAATTGACATTTTAAAAGAAAATTAATAATCAGACAATAGTGAATGTGTGGAACGCCAAACAGTCAAAGTGTCAACTTGGACCATCTTTGGTCCAACCACAAACCATATGGCAGATGAAACTACCAAAAGTGTGGGCGCAGCGAAGCCCAAAAAGTCCTTCGTGGACCCGACCCGGTCCTGCTCTTCTTCGGCCCCAATTTGCTATGAGGATGATAGCACAAGTAGGCCCCACAAATGAGCAACGCCGCTGCAACGGCAAACTTTGGGCTCTATAAATTCATGAAATTGGTAAAAAAATTTAAAGAGTAAATGCTTCAGTATTTCATATATATAGCCCTACAAAATTTAATATTTTGAAAGAAGAGAATTTAATAACCTCATAATTTAATATTATTTTTATTCATTTTTGTCAAATCAATTGCTACCACATTAAGAATTGCTACCACATTAATACTTTCTGTAGGACAATTTTTTAACTATTTTTTAATTAAAAAAATTCTAATTTTAAAAAAAATTTAAAAAATAATAAGAAAGCTGTCACAAACAAAATCTAAATAATGAAGTACCACTCTTTAGAAAGACTCTTAAATGATTTAATAAAAAATTTATATATTTTTGTTCATAACAATATTTGTTTGAGTAAATTTGAACATAAAATATTGTGAATTCCTTCACATTAAAATATACATTAAAATGATTATAAAAATATATGATAATTAAAAATTTTAAATTAATACATCATTCAATATTATTTATCACAAATGTATTAAATATTATTAAAAAATCAAATTTAATTTGTCACTGTTTAAGGGCTTACTTTAAGCCATACAGAGATCTAAATTTTATTTGGATATCAACTATAACTTTAACAAGTTATTTTCTCCACAATAGCTTTACAGAACAATAAAAAAATTATCTCAAATCAAACCTTAATTAATTGGCTTATTCGTTTCTTTTCATTATTAGGAACGACAAAACTTTCAAGTTGAAGTTTGTATATCTCTTCTTTTAAATTATCATTAAGAAATATACTCTTAACATCCATTTGATATATCATAAATAGCAATTAGAGGCTAATGCAATCAAAGCTCTAACAGATAAAAAGTGAGTGATTGTAGAATAAGTGTCAAATAGTCAAAATCATTCTTTTGTGTAAAGCCTATTGCTACTAAACTAATTAAATTGATTACCAATGAATCCACTAGGTTCCAATTTCTTTCTAAAATTATACAATTAATTAGTTTGGTGCCAAGTAGTGATCAATCAATCCCTAGTGCAATTAGACATGAACAAATTCCATTCATTATTAATCTCTTCTTTTTAAAACAAAGCGTGAATAAAATTAATGATTTCTTAAAATGATAATGAGCCATTGTCTAAAAAATAGATTAAGATAAAAAACATACAACAACAACAATATCAATTCTCTATCCTACTATATGGGGTCAGCTACAGGTCATTTTTCTCAATTGTGTTACGTTAAGAGTCAAATTCTCATTTAAATTTAATAAAAATAGATCATTTCTAATATTTTCTAACCAAGTCTTTTTAGATCTACATCTACCTCATTTAACATATGACAAATTTAATATATCTACTCTCATAACCAGGTTATCAGAAGGTTAACATTTTATGTGACCAAATCATCTAAGACGACTCTCTACAATCTTATCCGTCACTGGAGATACTCCAACCTTTTCAAGCATAACAAATACAAATATAATATCATCACTAAAAAAGTTAAAGTTAGATAAATTTTAATTGAATACTACATGAGCTATCATTAAGCTTAATATAATACATTTAACAAATTACTTGCTGAATAACAAATAAGATATTTACGAAGGTAAATAAATAAGTTTGGATTTTATTTGATTTTGGTTCATTTAACCTTCAAGATTTTTAGAAATATTCAAACTCGTTCAATTATTAACTTGAACTAGCATGAATGACTATTAATCAAGATGAATTAGTATTGTTTATCAAGAGTGTTGATTTACTTATTGTTGCGACCAGGAGTATTCGCGGCGGTAGAGAAATATAAATTTACGTCTTAGCGTTGCACGAAAATCCAGCACACAATCAGATAAGAGAGAGGGTGCAGCATACATAAGAGACACCAAGATTTTTACGTAAAAAACCCCTAAAAAAAGGGGAAAAACCACGGGGCCTGGCCCAGTATGAATGAATCCACTAGTACTTGTAGTCGATTACAAATGAGGTCCTTTTTTGGGAGAAGGCCTTATCTTGAAGTACATTTTATAGAGTACATTACATGGTGAGGATACAAAAAGTCATTATTGACATGTTCATTTGGTCTGAAGGACTGTAGTCAGTGGGCGACGTGAGTCAGAAGGACCGTAGTCGGCGGGCGACGGCGGTCAGAAGCATTGTAGTATGCAGAGATCGTGGTCAGAAGGACCGTTGCCTGGCGATGGAGGTTAGAAGGACTGTTGCTTGGCGAGGGAGGTCAGAAGGACCGTAGTAGTAGTAGGGCAATACTTCGACAGAAGTCTGGACCTTATGCGGTTGTCCGACAGAAGTCTGGTGTCATTCTGATGTCAGGCAGAACTCTGGCATTACTTGGGAAGAATTCCAACGTCACTTGGGCATCTGGCGGAATTCCGGCGGTGGTCCAACGGTGTTCCGGCGGTGGTCGAGGAGGAGTTGTTCCCTCCTAAGCTTCTTTTCTTCTCTTCTCTTCTCCTTCCCCTCTTCGCTTCCGTCCCCCTCAAGAGGAAATGATGGCTCTATTTATAGATTTTCTGGAGTGGCATAGCCCGTAAATAGATGAAGGATCAGGGGCAATTATGGAGTGATCCGGATGGACGGCTGATGTTGAATCCCTTGATCATGGACCGTTTATTGAGCATTTTAAGGCCCTAATGATATCAGAATTTGATGATCTTGGGCTCGTTGGATTCGTCTCGTCAAGCCGCTCGATTTGACTATAAGCATGTCACTTTTGGAAACTGTTTGGTAATTTGAATTATGGATTGAACCTTCCAAACGTGCTTTAGGTCTTTGATTTGGACTCATTTGGGCTCGGATTGAGTTGAATTTGGTGTCGTTGGGTTCGTATTTTCGAGACGCTCAGTTCGACTATAGGCTTGCTGAAATCGGAGTTTAAATAATCTCTGAATTAATTTTTGAAATTTCCAACATGATTTTTGCCTCGAGATTCGTGCCCGATCAACATAATTCTTTGATGATGCATCACTTATCATGCTATTCAAGCCCATTAATTCATTCCCAAATTCTTTACGTTCTAAAGCTTTCAAATGAATAATTTTTTCTGTCATGCACTGAGAGAAAAAGAATTCATTGTTCACAGACAAAGCTAACCAAAATTATAAAGGCCAACATACTTAGAGAGATCACAGAGAGTTGACCTCTCAAGATAAAGAAATATTTGAACAATGGCTGATCAGAATAGAAGCCGGCCTAATTGTCAATTATCTACTTTACTGAAAAATAAAAAAAGTCTTATAATGCCCTCACTAAAAATATCACTTCTCCATATTTTCTAATAAGAGATTATGATGAAAAAAATAATTTGTCAAATTGATGGCATAAGATTAATCAAATAAGCTAAAATAGATCACATAACAAAATCTCTTTATTCAAATAAAATAAGATAAATCTTTTCTTATATTTATCATTAAACTCTTAGGTTTCATTTGGGACATTTTTTTTGCTACTTTCTAAAGCAGCTTTTCAGTACCATTTTAAAAAAAAAACTATTTTAAAAAATAGTGATAAAAATTTCCCAAACTTTGGCTTCGTTTGGGACGGCTTTCTTATTGTTTCTTAAAGCAGCTTTATAGTACAACAAATAAAAATTTTATACTAAAAAATTGCTTTAAGAAGCGGTAAGAAAACCGTCCCAAACGAAGCCTTAGTCTTAATTTTCAATCAAATTAAGAGCATTGCTAAAGATTTTATAGGCCACTCCTACCTCAAAAATAATTCCAAATTCAAACTAAGCCGATCTATCACAAGAAACTTTGCAAGAAAATGCAGGACCACTCGAGTGATTCTAGTCCTTGAATTCCTTAATAGCTCAACCATTGAAGATTACAAAAGATTTTGAGGAACTGCCCTACACCCTGGATTGTCCCAAACAAGCCTTCCCTTTGCACTTCCATAGCAGTTCTTGTTCCCTTCTTAATAGGGCATTGTGGGTCCACATTCCACACCCATGCTACTATGTTCACCCCTAGAGATTTTTCATGCATTTTGTGGAAGTGAATTCCTATTAAATAATATTCTCAATAAATTTTGTAATTATAGTAAAGTTTGTTTTAGTAAGATTAATTAACTATTAATTTTTTAGTTATTATTTTTATGATTGATAAATGAGTTATATTTGTAGTATGATTTTTAGTCACATTTTCAAAAACCTTGATTAATATTTGAAGCTATCTTTTATGTTTAAAAGTAGTAATTTGTTACATTTTTATAAGATATTAATGACTAAAATATTTAGTTATAATAAAATATATAGCTTAATAATTACAGTATTATAAGAAAAATAATAGAATTAGATGTTTTTTATTAATTAAAATAAATTAAAATAAAATGTAATTATTTTTATTAACCAATATATTGTTTTTAATTTAAATTATAATGGGATTTTTTATTTATTTTATTTATGTTTTGATTTGAAATTAAAAAAGATTTGGTATCTCGCATATGTATTTTTTTCTTGAATATCACATAAGTTGATTTTATGTGGCTAGATGGTGGGGGTCGTGGCAGGTTTGTGGTTGTAGCAACTCTCAACAGTGGTTGGTGTTGGTGGTGTTTGGTTGTGGCAGCGGTGGCGGTGGTGTTTGGTGGTGATGGCGGTGGTTGGTGGTGGCGGCGGTGGCTAATAGTTAGTAGCAATAGATGGTCGACATGATAACAAGCTGGTGACAACTAGATGGGATAGCGGTTAAATAGGATGATCTTTACTTATACATATTGAAAACATCCCAAAAAATACACCTAAAATTTATCTACCGAATTTTCGAAAAGAAAATTTCTTTTCAAAAATAAAAAAAAAACTATAAAATACAAACCATACACAATTTAATTTAAAAAAACAAAAGTTTTTCAAATAGGACATCCCTTTTAGTTAAATTTGATTTTGGAGAGTGAGAGACACATCACATAACTCTTAAATTTTGAGTTATAATAATATTTTTTTCAAAATATGCGGCTAATTTACTTTTAATAAAATTAAAAATTTTAATTAAAAAATTAAGCATAAATCTCTTTCTGAATCCTATTTTCATGGTTATCATTTATGATTTAAACCATTTTAGTCAATTAAATGTATAACATTTAATATAAAAACTAAAATTAAAATATTTTTTTTCAAATAATTAAAATCACATTTCTTCAAATTTTATGAACTAAAATATTAATATCAGCCATACAATTAAAGAAGGATGCCATATATTAAAATTTCTCTTTCTATATTTTAGTGTTTTGTATTTTTCATTTAAAAATAAAATGAAATAAATATGCTTTCTAAGAGCTAAAAGGCAAAAGGGAAGAATCCAAAATGCTCTCACATGGCTTTGTTCTTTGCTTCAGCGTTCGACAGCCAAACTCCACCTCGCAATCCAACGGTCAGTAAAGGGCCCAACCCATCCTCGTGTGGCTATCGAAGATTTTCCCATTCCCACGTCACAGAAAATATATGGAAGGAAACATAAGCGTCAGACAAATCGATTTATTTATTTTCTGATATTGAACATATTTGAATTTTAAAATCCTGCTTAAGTAATGTTAGAGTATTAATCAAATTTAATTATATATAAGATGCAAATGATTTCAATGTATAGTCATGTTAATAAATATAAATGATTTATGAAGTTTTATTAACACGGATATATTTCATTCATCATTATTTATAATATTTAATGAATATTTATAAATTAATTTTTTTTATTTATGAATTTAACAGTATGCTCATTGAACTATATAAATACATCACGATTGTTATTGAAGTCAAAAATTTGAATTCTATGACTTGGGACTCCAATATCAACCGGTATGACTACTTTCGTATCGAAGCAGAGGTTGTACGAGTTTCCCCTGTAGGGATCTGGCAGTTGTTCGATAAAACTTATAAGTACACTTAGGCTTCATTTATGATAACTTTCTTACTATTTTATAATGCTCCTATAGAGAAAGTAATTTTTTGAATTTGTTGTAGAAATCAACTTTCTAATACAATTTTTTTTTTTAAAGTTAAGAAAAAGTAGTTACCAAATAGGAATTATGATTGTGATATGAAAATATAGTAAGAAAATTGTTCCAAACGAAGTAGTCAATACTCGACCTAGAATTTCCACTATCTCGAGGTTGTTTCATAACTCCCTTATTAAAACTTGTTCAATATATGTCGAAATAAATAAGCACAAAAACTTTATGTAAATATCAATTTGTTCGCTAAATGCATCACTCACTTATAACTCTATGATTCATAATTTATACAGAAAGATTACATTAATATAGAAGAGGATGGTTGACAATTATTATTATTTTTTTAAATTTTATTAATGTAAAAATAATGTAAAGTGTAATTAATTTGAGTGATCTTTAATCATATTTTTTTATTAAAATATCAAACTACAAAGCATATAAATGAGAGACATAAGGTGTACTTTATTGGGTATGACCCCTTTGGCTTGGCATATGAGAAAAGTGTGGTTGCTTTTGTGGGCTAACAAAAAGGAATATAAATTAAATGAAGATGATGCATAGGTGATAGGTCAAATGTCATGAAAAATAGTTTAATTGATAGTAGAGAAATGAGGAGGATAGGAGAAACTCATGGAACATGAGGTCATATTTTTTTAATATAAATTTAAAATATATTAATTTAGATTTCCAAAACAGATCTCTCATATAAGTATTTAATAGGCATTCATGAATGGGATAAATAATATTCAGTTGTTTTTTGTTTTGCAAAATTAGAGTATTATTGATAGATATTAATTATTATGTTTTGTTATCAATTTAAAGAATAAATTTGTAAATTATATTTAGTTTTATATTAGTAATCTTTAGGTGTCTATTAGATTAGCATTGGGGTGTTAAAATGGGTTAAATGATTTGGTTAAAGAAGTGGCAGAGCGAAAAAAAAAATTCTAACGGAGGCAAAAATTAGATTTTTTAAATAATCTCTCAATTTTTTTCATTTATGTTTGAGACCGTAGTTTATTTTCATATAAAAATTAGGGCTATAAAGAGTTGAATAAAAGAATAAAAATGATTAACAATAGTTCTATTATAATAAAATTATATATATGTAGTATTCCTTTAGATTGTTGGCAACAATAATATTATTCACAGATAGAAGTGATTTTCTTCCTTAAACAAGCAAATTTTCCACAAATGCCCATTTGAAACTTTTAAAGTGATCAAATATGGTCCAACAAAAATTTAAGCCGACTTTAATCCAATCAATAAGAACTCGACCTATTTAACAAACGAGTCAAAATACTAGACCCGAACCAAACTTTTTGGTAACCCGAACGACCTGAACATAACCTGATAACCCATTTTGATTAAAAAAAAATATTTATAAATTATAAAACATAGAATTTAGATTAGTTGATAAAAAAATATGAATATCATACCAACATGTCACTTTTAGGTCAATATTGATTTCGCATGTCAATCTGAGTTCAACTAGTTTAATAAATTGATCAAAAATTTTGTCTCAAACCCGACTCTTTTATTAAATTGGTCAACCCAAATCTGAATTTTTTGGATCGGATCATTTATTGACACCCCTACATTAGATGCATTATTTCATCACTCGAATTAATGACAATAAATAAAGATCATGTATAATGATAATTTATTATTCCACATAATATGATATTCCTTATTTAAAAAAAGGAAAAAAATATTAATTATTAACTACATAATACTTTCATTTAGATAACATTAAATCAATTAAATTTTAAATTTCAATTAAAACAAATCGGTTGTTATAAATAAGACTTATCCTCGACACTTACCTTGAAATGCGTTTGCAAAAAGTATATTCTTAATTTAATGAACCAATGATTAAGTAAAAACGCATGCAAGCAAACAAATGAATGAAGTCATCAATAAACAAAGGAAGCTTAGATAGCTATAAAGTGCATTTGAACTAAACACTAATGAAAAAAAGGTAGGTAGGATAATTCAATCAAAATTTTGCTATGATGAATTTCAAATTATTTGATTTTTTAAAATTAATATAATATTAATTTTAATTAATTATTTATCTTTTAACATATAAAATTATAGCTTAAAATGTCTTATTTAATTACTAACAAGCGTTTAAATTTTATCAATATTTTTAACTATAAAATTATAATTGTTGCAGGCTAGAATATATGTGGCAGGAGAGAGAGAGAGAGTATTTTTCGTTCCATCCTCTTGTAAAGAATGGAGAGTCTATTTAAAGTTTTTTTAGAGTGGCATGACTAGTAAATAATGAGAAGATCAAGGATTAGTTAGGAGTGTTTCGGATGGACGACTGATCTCAATTCCCTTGATCATGAACCGTTTATCACTTATTTGAATATCTTAATGATGTTAGAATTTAGCGATCTTGAGATTGTTGGATTCGTCTCGTCGACCCACTCGACTCGACTATAAGCATGTCGCATTTGAAGATCATATAGTCCTCCAACTTATGTTTTGAAGCTTCCAAACATGCTTTGGACCCTGGATTTGGACCAGTTTGAGCTGAGATTGGATCGAATTTGGTGTCGTTAGATTCATCATTTCGAGATATTCAGTTCAAGTATAAGTTTGATGAAATCAAAGTTTGGATGGTCCTGAAATTAAATTCGAAAAATTTCAATTCAAAATTGTCTTGAGATTCGTGTCTGATCAAGATAAATTTTTTATGATATATCAATAATATTTAATTATTTATATCATAATTATTCAATAAATTTTATGACGACCGTCGACTATCCAACACAATTCTTTATTTTTCTAATACATAATTTGTACAAGGACAAAATTATAATATTATTGAAAAAAATAAATGTATTGAATTTATGTTGAGATAAATATAATATAAAATTTAATTAATTATCTAAAAAATAATTTAAAATTGAATTAGGTTGATATAAATATAATATAAAATTTAGTTAATTATCTAAAAAATAATTTAAAATTTATTCAAATCAATTTGTTATCTAAGGAAATTTTATATCTGATATCCTTAGATAACAAATTTTCCTAAATTATTAGTTAGTAGTTACTCAATGTGAAAGGACCGCACCACTATTAGTAAAATCAATTTGGTCCCCTACTACCGGGCCAGAGTGGGCCCGGTGAAAGTGATTGATTGGGCCCAAAAAATAATGGAATTGTCGTTGACTGTCATGAATGGATAAGCACTCACAAAGCTACTTCTAACTTCTTATCTGCTTAATATGAAGGTGGGAGAATATTCCAATTACATTGAAAAATAATATTTCAACTAATATATATATTTTTAATTAGTCAAAAAGATTAAAATCAAAGCACATTATTTAGTACTGATTGATTTTCAAATCATTTATATTTAATATGTAATTCATTATTGATCTAAGATCATTATTATAATGGAAGTATATATGCCAAATTAATTATAATACTACTTTTTATACTTCTCAAAAATAAAATTGATGGATTGTTTTTTTTTTCTACAATAACTCAGTACAAAACTAATTCATTTATTCTATTTTTTAACTCATCATAGCAATAAAGAAGAGATATGATGTACGTGTGTTGATAAATATTCTGACCCGACAATTCGATTTGGTTCGTATTAGAAAATTCAGGTTGGGGTTGAACTGTTTAATAAACAGGTCATGTCTGGATCCAAAATTTTGACCTATTTAATGGTAAAGTTGGTTATGGTTAATTCACAAACCTAATTTTAACTAGGAAGTGACATGTTTAAAAATTTTTTTCCTCAAATTCTTTTGCTTGTGGATAAGTTCCTCTTATTTTTGATCAATTAACCTAAACTTTATAGCTAACAAGTTTTTTTTTTCCATTCAAAAAAAGGATAATACAACAAATGCCCAAAACTAGACAAAACCAAAGTACATTAGTAAAAGAAAAAGGAAAACATTCTCCAAAGAAAGGACAACCATTAACGAAAGCAAAGAAGCCAACCAAACGGACTCAGTAAATGACAATAGGTTCCCAGCTGCAACCACCCAGCAGTCAGGCAAGGACCATCCAATGGAAGCAACAACCCACAAACCAAACAGAGGATAACCACCAAACACCAGCATCAACCCACAACTTTATATCTAAAAATTTAAAATATTTTTTTAATCAAAACAGGTTATCGGGTCACGTTCTAGCCATCTGCATTACTAGCGAGTCATATTCATATTCACATTCTTTGACCCATTTATAACATATATAGGTCCGATTAGGGTCGCTAGATTAAGATCAGATCAATTTCGGATCAAACCAGAATCTGATCTATTAATTAGCTGATTTGACAACCCTAATAAAATGTATTCAATGTCACCATTTTGATTAAATTAAAAGGTTATGATGTCACCATGACCATCTTATGTTCACATGCCATCTAAGACAATGATAATGATGACATCATCCCATATCTTATGTGCATAATAATAAAACTAAGCTCTCTTAATCCATGTAGTCATATATTCTTTGCATTAATAATGATGATAATTAATTCATGCATGAATTAAAGGTTGATTTACCATCACCATCGCAAGCTGGTCCTTTTGTGGTCCTCCTCTTCTTTTTTTTTTTTGTACAATAATAGATGAGCTTATTCTCCTCACATGAATAACTTGTATAAAGTAAGCCCTCTTATAATTAATTTGATTGATTTATTTATTTATCAGTAGATTTGTTTTTAAGTTAGAAGTGGGGACTGCTATCATTGGGACTCCAACTGCCTTTTTCATTCAAAAAGAAGATTCATATATCATCATTGGATGCTTTGATTTGCTTAGAATTTAAGAAGATTATGTACAAGTAGCCTTTCCTTTGATATAAATATTGATACTTGAAAAGCTTTCTATAATTTTAAAAGAACATTGGAGACATAATCATTTACTTCTATTGCATGTCTACTTTGTTGTGACATATAAACCTAAATTTATTTGGTTTAGAAGAAAATATAGAGATGGTTGTGAAAATTGAAAGAAATAAGGGTAGCTCTTACTTCTTTTAAATTAGAAAAAAAAAATTATGTGATTATATTTATGAATTTATTATTTTTAAAAAAGTTTCTCATCATCTTAAACCAAATGGAAGCTAAATTTTAAAGAAATAAAGGGTCTGTTTGGGACGGCTGCGACTTTTTATGAAAAAAAGATTGTAAAGTTGTTATAGAGAAAATATATATATATTTAAAACTATTAGATTTTTAGCATGAAATGTTTTTAAAATAAATAAAAAAGTAGTAGTCAAATAAAAAATGTGGTTGCTGGCTGAGAAAGTTGCACCAAACAAAGCTTAAATTTGCATTATATAGCATTAAATCATCTTTTGCATTTCATTTTTATAAATTATATATCTAATGCGAGCAGATCATATTATAAGTGTAAATAAAATAGGGCATTAAATAAATAAGTTATTAATAATTTCAATAAACTTTTGAAATATTGATAGATAATAAATAATTTTGAATCTTTGTCCACACAATTATTATATATATTTGTAAGCCAACATATATGTTTCTTTGTTTTTAAATAAATAATTGATGAAGAACTATAAAATACTCATCTAATTAAAGATGACTAAGTTTCTTATTAAAGGGTCAATTTTATGTTTATATATCCTCTGTTTTTTAATTCTATTTGAATTAAAAATAAATTACAAGAGAAAACTATGATAAAAGTTCATTTTGATTGAATAGCTTGTAGAAATTTTAAATATAAATTTTATTAAAAATTGAAATATGTATATCATGAGAAATAATAATGAGTGAACATACAAACAATTTTCATGAAGAATTATAAATAAGTTTATGCTCTATAATAAAGTTATAAATTAAATTATAAGTATATTTATATAATTTATTAGCTTTGATTAAAAATAATAATATTTTAAATTTGATCTAAAAAGAATAAAAAATATGAATTATTATTAAAACTTGAGTTAAATATAAAATAAAATGAAAAACTTAAATTGTATAGCACCCATTAACATCATGTTCATTTACAACACTAAATGCCATTATACTTGCATATCTTATCATGAAAAAGTGCATATGCCAAACAAGAAAAAAGATTTAAGAAGAACAGTAAGTTGAAGCCAATAATGATTTAATAATATTCTTAAAAATTTTAGGCAAAAAATTTATATATTTATTGTATACTCATAAATATCTTTTCAGGTATTTAATAGGTAGTCAGTGAGTTGCTATAGATGAACTCACACTTAGTGGGCCCACAAAAGAGCTCGCCCAAGAACCATAAGACCCAACTTGATAGGACATTTGGAGAAGAGTCGCCCCTTATAAAAAAAGTCACAGGTCATTTGCAGATTTCTCAATACGCCACTCGCCCTCTATCCAAGGGGGCCACTCGCGACTATTAATGATGAAGTGCTGCCAACTATGCTTGTCATCTCAGTTACAGAAAAGCATCAATGCAATTGGGTTTAAGCTTGCCCATTACAATTAGCCTACCTAGGAGCCCGTCAATCTCTAAACACACTCACCTTTTGTTCTTAGGTGAGCCATAGCTGCACCATAAATCACTAATGACCTCAAGATGTTTGATATCTATAGCACTCTTCGACTCAGCACTATCCAACACACTTGCCCTGAAGCACTCGACACTACAATATTAGCCTCGAGACAGAAAACAATATTAAGAGGAGCAATAATTCATTAGGCCTATTAGGGGGTGACATGTATCATAGAAAGATTGTATTTAGACATTATCTTATATATATATATATATATATAATTATTTCTTTATGAATATAATATTTTTTGTAGCTCTTAGATCACTATAAATAGAGATGGAAGAACATTTTAAATCTTTTGTATCTTTAATATCCATTGATGCTTATATTACATATATTAGAGCTAGTTGATTACTCAGCTCTCCCTCTATTATTATACTGGTTCATTGGTAAAGTCAAGTATCGCTCTCAGATAAAATTGAATCCAACACCTATAATTATAGGGATAATAAGAGGGAAAAAGAAGAATATTAAACATTATCACTTTTACTCTCACTTTAATTTCTTTTAAGCTACACATAATATGATAATAGTTAATATTGCGCATTATAGAAATATTTTCTTTTTAAACTACGATATATTGCTTATGGGCCAGTTCCCATATTTGGGCTGTAACTGTGGGCTGAACTTTGTGTTCGTGGAAAAGCTACCAGGAATTGAAGAATACAATATGAAATGATTACCTTCGAGCGTAGAACGGTATACTTTTAAAATCATTTTTTTTAAATAGTATTATATAATCTGAATTTCATATACTTCAGAGTTTTTCCTTCCAATGTATAACGCAAAAAATATATTATCATTAGTTTATCCGTTGATTTATGCACATATATAAATAATAAAAAAAAAAGCCCTCTCAACTGTAAATTTGCTTTAGGATAAATACAACATATGCATATTCAAGTAAATTTTATATTATATTTATTTTAAAATAAATTCTATAATTTTAAGATTTATCCTATTTTTTTTTATTTAAATGGTCTATATTATGGATAATATTATTATGATTTTCATAATGATTTATATAAATAGTCATAATCGAAATGATTGAATTCGCCTCTTTTAAAAAGCGGATTTAAGCCCAAACTGTTTGGGCTGATGTTATAGAAGCCTGGGCCAGAGCCGTTGAGGCCCAACAAGAAGTAAGATGGCTAAGGTGGGCTCGTTTTACATATTAAATATTTAAATTTTTTTTAAAATATCATAGCAAGAAACCCTATATTACAATTCGTGAAAAATGTAAGTAGGACTTGCAGATGACACCGAAATAACAAGAAAAATTTCCTCCAAGCACTTATAAAAGAAAATATATATATATATATATATATATATTAGAAAATTCTGTTATAATTTATATTATGATGATAGCCTCCAAATATAATTTCTATTAGGATAGACTTAAAAAATTTGGATTTATTTTGATATTAGAGTTATTATAAGGAATAAGTATTGCATTAATTTAGAAATAAATTTGACTATTTTCAAATGTCTCATATGAAAATTTATATCCAAATTTCCAGACAAAAGTTTTATTCATTGTAAAATTAAATTTTCCCCTTCCGTTAGGAGAAATGGATTTGTATTTGCAAAATTATCTTTTTTAGGGTTTGTTTGGTTTGGCGGTCGATGGAGGAGGTGACGGGAGGCTAGTGGTTGCGGGCTGTGGCTATGAGCGGGTTACGGTAATGGGCGATATGTGGCTATTAACAATGAGGTTTGTGTTAGCTTGCAATCATATAGAATTCTGTAAAAATTGATAAATTATGAATGCATAAAAAATAAATTACAGAGCAAATTTAAAATTCATCAAAATTTTACTCATCATCTTTTTTCATTAAATAAAATATTAAATTTTCTAAAACTCACTTATCATCAAACAAAAAAAGCCCCTTAATCATTCTTGCATGACATTTCATTTGCCATAGGCCCGTAGGCCATAGCACTCACTTTAATATTTATATTCTACTCTCAAATTAATATATCTTATTCAACCTTTAGTTTATGAGTATGCTTCATTTCATATGATTTAGTACTCCAATAAGAGTAACAAGATCATTAATTATTCATCTCTCTATCAATGATCAGTACCCATCTGTAAATAGTTCAGTTATTATTCATGAAATATACAAGAAGAATAAAAATAATAAAATACACATAAAATTTCACTTGCCTAATTTGAGTAAAATATTTTATCAATTAAAATAATGAAATTCTCTAACAATATTATTAACAACACGTATATAATTTTAATTTATTTGATAGTTTCTAAGAATAGAAATTGACAAGGAAATTTTTTTTAATTCTTTTATGCTGAGAATAATCAATGACAAATCTAAAATTTAGTTTCCACTATTTGGGCATGAAAGATATTAGGTTGCAATTTTTTTTTTTCTTATATTAGGTTGCAACTATATGCTCGTATAATGGGAGTCATTTGTTGGGTTTTGGTTCATATTTAGATTAGTTGTTCCGCAAAGACATTACAATAATGCAAAATTCATATAAATAGCCTATAGGTTGATGTATAACACACCCCATGGTGGAGATAAATTAATAAAGCTTCCCTCTCTCCCTTCCATGTCTCTCTCCCTCTTCCAAGAAGCTCAAGAAGAACTCTTCTTCCTTTCAAGAAATTTATAACAAGTGATATTAGAGCCTCGTTGAGACGATCTCGAGGAAGGAGGAAGATGCTCTTATAATCAAGAAGATGAGGTGTTTGGCTGCAAGTGACCTGCGTCAGAATAGTTCCCACATGCGGAAGCAGAGTAGGAGCCTAGGGCGCGTTGGCTGGTGGTGGAAGGGAGAGGAGGCTTGCACAATAGGAGTTGAGCGTGCTAGGCACAGAAGCTGGGCCATGGTTTCACAAAAGGAGGGTGCGGAGAGGCCTTTGTTGCGATTATCATACATTAGCGAACGAGAACGAGTCGTCGCGTATGAGCGCGAGCGCGTGGGCAGTTCTTGGTTCGTGTGGGTGTCGCGCTGGGTGTGAGAGCCCAGATGCGAAAGTGAGCTTTGAATTTACGACCATAAGCGGATTGCATGGATATAGCGAGGAGGCGCGGAAGAGGTCGGACTAGAATCGTGTAGGTGCTCGCGCAGAGGCTGGGAACCTGGTTGCAAGATAGGCGTGTGGGTTGTATGCAAGCAAGTTGTGTCGATTGCTAAACATACATGGGAGCTGCGACTTGGAGCAGGTTGGTCACAAATTATAGGGATTGGAGTAGCTTCTTAGGTGTCGCAGGCGAGCTGATGCTGCGCAAGTAGGCGTGCGGATTCGACATTGGATTGGAGCTGCAGGTGCAGGTCCAGCGTGGGCGTTCTGGCATGGTAGTATGAATGGATTGCAGGAATAATGCAGAAATTATTGATTAAAGATTGGTTTAGATCTTTGAGATAGAGTCTCCAAGTTCAAACAGGGGTAAATCAACAAGTAGATCAGATTTAGTGTGTCGAAGAAATGGAGACAAAAGCATGATCAAGAACCTCGCAGAGACAAGCAGGCACTGGACTCGGGATCAGACAAGTGGCTAGGGCGAAGTTGCAGGTTGAAGCACGCACAGGTGCGCGGGGAAGACAGGCGAGCCGGAGGGTGCTCAATGCTTGAGCACGGGCGTGCCACGTATGAGCTGAATCTGCACAAGGCATGAGTGTGCGAATCGTGGGAGGAACGGCGATGTGTGCAGGCGCACGTGGTTTAGAACGTGCGGGAGCGTGAGTTGGAGCTGTTGATTAGAATGCATAATGGAGGCTGGATGGGGAGCGGGATTGGACTTAGCTTGATGGATTTGCTCATGGAGTTAGTACAAGGAGCTGGTCAGATTGCAGCAAGTGCAAGCTCTTGTGAACGGGTGGTTTTAATCTTCTAGAAGGAAAATAACTTTCATCTTTCAAACTTATAATTGGATATATATTTTCTTGACTTTTTGTGTAAGATATTTTATTAAATATATTCTGACGTGATGGACTTCAATGTTTTTAAGATTTTTATCGAGATTAGTACACTGTCGTTGTCAGGTATCAAGTCCTGAATGAGAAAAGTGAATTGTTACATTAAGTAGTTGATAGTTACCGTAAAATTTATCGAATAATCATGATATGAATCTTTTAATTCATTAATACATATGATGATACAATATATAAATATTAATCTAGAACATTGAAGTCCATTCTAATGCAAATTGAATCAGAATATTCTTACTTAACCTTTTTTTCGCAAATAGATATTACCCGCACAAACTTATCTTCTTAAACTACTTTTATATATAACCAAAGAAAAACTACTCACCCCCAATTTGACTATTTGCATTGTTTAGAATGGGAATGGTCGTTTGAGGATTTTAAGTTGATGATATTTATTTATTATTTATATATTTTTTTTCCAACCAACACTTATTCGTTTTTTTATTAAGATACGTATTTTTGAAGTTCTCTTGCATTTAAATCTTTTTCTTCCTTTGTTTGATTATTTTCGAGTAAGATATGATTAGTGAACAAAATAAATTTTATTATTGCAAGACATTTGGTTATTAAAAATTGCATATAATTATTATCTAACAAAAAATAATTGTATAGGATTAATAATCAAATAATTTCAAACAAAAAAAAAATTAGGAGTGATATGGTGGAGATCCGGGTGGTTTGAACGGCCTCTTTGGAATAACTTTCTTGCTACTTTGTTTTTTAGACAACAGTCACCATTTTATTTGGTTATTACATTTTCAGTAATTTTTGAGATAAAAAATTATTTTTTGCAATAAGAATAGCTAAGTTATTTTTCCTACGGTGACTTCACAAACAACTTAATAAAACACTATAACCATCACAAGCAAACCTTAAAATTGAAAAATAACTAAGGATTGATTTAGGGCAGTTTTCTTATCGCTTTATTTTTTAGATTGTAATCGTGCTTCTATTTGAATGTTGCTTTCTTGCTACTTTTCACTGTTTAGAAATCTCTTTGATGAAAAACTATTTTTATAATATGATTTGATAATATGTAAGACACTTTACAGGGATGGGAGAAGAAAGATAATAGTATATTTTATATCACTAATAATTGTTTTTTGATAACATCAACCATTTAAAATTATGATATCAAGATCATTAAAAAATTTATGATTTATAAATATATACCTTTAAAATTATGATAAATTAATTGGAATAGACGGCCATTTTCCTTGAAAGTCATTATAGATAGCCCTAAAAAGGTAATTAATGTTTTTTTAGGCATTTTCCAAACAAGTTCCCACTTTTAATGCCATCAAGAAAATATAACAATCAAATGATTACTAATAGAGCCCTCTTTAAAAGTGAGGCAATTGAAAGAAGCAACTTACGGGTCATTTGCCAATCTTGATGAGCACAATAGAATGAGAGATTATTATGTGCAGGGTCCGAACACAGAGAATCGTTCGGTTTTATGACTGTGAACAGTTAAAACATAGTCTTTTACCGTGCTTTTACTGTTCACAGTCACAAAATCGAACAATTCTCCGTGTCTGAACTCCACATGCAATAATCTCTCTATTGGAATAGGCAGTCATTCTAACAGCATTGTGCATCAATGATGGCTCATAACCTTTTGTGTTGTTAATTCTAGTCCTGTTGGCCTTCATCAACGCTTAATTATGATCCACATTCAAAGTACATGTTAATCATTAATGAAATTAAAATAATAATAAAATTAAAAATTAATAAACAAATGCGTACTCTTAAGAATAAGTAGTTATTACCTTTTCTTAATAATCTCTCCCACATATGGCCGCTCTAGCTGTTGCCCTAAATGGAAAATAAAAACCCACCACATGACGATCCTGATAATATAGCATATCCTCACTTGATGAATAAATATAATTGGAGAAAATAAATAGATGTAATAATTATAAGCAAAAATCTAAATTAGAATTCAAATAAAAAAAAATTATAATATACTTGATATGGAAACACTAACAACAATCATATGCACAATGCTCTTATGTTCTCCAACTTTTTCATTTATAAACAGATAAAATAATCATAAGTCAAGATACAAATCAGATTTAAAACCAGTGTATACTTATCACAATTGAATGCTCAATATTTTCATGTTCAACTCTCATTTTATCTTCCACTTCTCTTTGAAATTGACACATTAAAGTTTAATTTGGAACAATTTTCTTACTGCTTCTTAAAGCATCTTTTTAATACAAAATTTTTTAAATTTGTGTACAAAGAAAGCTGTTTTAAGAAGCAGTAAGAAAGCCGTCCCAAATGATGCCTAATTCTTGATCCATTCTCTTGCATGAGATGTACAAAGTTAGGAATACTATTGTGGTCATCTACTTATTTAGCAATTTCCTCCTTGTTGAGTTTTGGTGCAGGTATAGATTAGTTGTTCCACAAAGACACTACACTAATGTCTACTTCCTACATATAGGATATATAGGTTGTTGTGATGATAACCCCTATAATAGGCCCATTAAATAAAGGAATAAGAAATTTTTGTGATTCCTCTCCCTCACTCCCTTCCCTGCCTCTCTCTCTCTCATCCAAGAATCCTCTTCCTCATTCAAGAATTCTTAACTAGTGGTATCAGAGCATCGTTGAGGTGATCTTGAGGAAGGAGGAAAGTGTTATGGTAATAAAAAAAGAGAGGGCGTAGACAAGTGTAAGATTTGCATGAGGCAGATCGGTGTTGCCTTCGGGTTCCTACGAAACTGTGATCAACGACAGGTCATTCGCGTGGAAGATTGGGAGGTGCTGTGCTGACGCAAGGGCCTGTTTACGCGCGAGGTTCACGCGAATGATGAGGCGGACTACGGATATCACAGGTAACTTCAGAGAGTATAGCAGGTGCCTATGTCCGAATGACCTGGTTTAGCAGTGGGCACAGGAGGCACAATTTTAGTCCACATATGCAATTTTTCTCGGAGTGGTCGTGGACGGGATAAGAGCTAGTGGGCTCGGGACATGCACGGAGGAGAGCGGGTCAGCCGAGGCGGGCCTGGATTGGTTGCACAAGAGTACTGCGCATGGCTTAGGTGCATACGGGACATAATTGTGGTGTGCGGGTGGGCACTTGAGGAAGCGCGTGGGGTGACGAATGTGCAGTTCACGCGGGTGAGGCATGAGAATGGGCTCAGAAGGCTATACATGGCTTAGAGTTGGAGCCTATGTGGGAACTTCGGTAGGATTCATGAGCCTGAGAGAGAGAGATAGGAGGGTTGTGGTCAAATTTGGGGGGCATGGGATTATGCGAGCGGGAAGTAGGCCGACGTACGGGAGATCGGGCACGCGTGCCTGGTGATTCACGCTAACAGAGCATGCTTTTGCGAGGAATTGGGCATGCGGTCTTCTTGTGTGGCTCGAGCGAGGTGATGCCGCACTAGCAGGTGTAGGAGAGAAAGAATCTTGTTCTTATTAAAAATTAGTTTAGATCTTTTGAGGTGGAGTTCAAAAAAGAGAAAAGAATTGGGCGATGGTTTCTTTCGGTTCAGGTGTTCGTGCGAGTAAGTGGATAGATCTTTGAGGTGGAGCCTCAGGGTGATCAAATTTGGTGTGTCGGAGTAAGTGGATTAAGAACCTTAGAGCAGATTACGCAGAAGTGCGCAAGAAGCAGGTACCGGACTCAGGATCAGACGGGTGGCTAGTGCAAAGTCGCAGGTTGGAGCGCGCACGAGGCTCGGGGAAAGATGGGGGACTTGGTGGGCGCTCGATGCTCGAGCGAGGGCGTGCCGCATAGGAACAAGTGCTTGGGTAGAAAGCATGTAGGAGCAGGCGATGCATAAGGTACGAGGGTGCGAATCACGAGAGGAACATCGATCGATGCAGGCATGCATGGTTTAGAATGCGCAGAAGCGCGAGCTGGAGTCTTGGATCAGAACGCACAGTGAGCCCAGACGCGAGCAGAATTGGGCTCGGCTTGGCGGATTTGCTCGTGGAGTTAGTGCAGGGAGTCAGTTGGATTGCATCAAGCGTTAGTTCTTGTGAATGGGTGATTTTTTGATTTTTGATTGTAAAATATGGACCAAGGTGAAGATTGCTGGGTTTCAGTCAAGGTTTAGGTTAGTTGTTCTGCAAAGACATCACAATATCACACCAGTATCCAATTCATATATATATGATGTATATATTGCTATGATGATAACTCTTGTAATAAGCCCATTAAATAAAGGAATAAGAAATTCTTGTGATTCCTCTCCCTCTCTCCCTTCCATGCCTCTCTCTCTCTCGTCCAAAAGTCCTCTTCCTCATTCAAGAATTCTTAACACTCCTTAACTAAAATCATGGTGTCAATTAGTTCAAAAGATAGCAAAATTGTTTTTGTTGTGCATGACATTTTTTCTTGATAATAACCATCACGTTGTTGTTCACTTTGTACTACGCGTTGCAACACCTAATTGTTAAATTTGCACTTCTATTTTTTTTGCTTGGCATGGTAGCTTACAATAGACTTTTTGAGCGAATGAAGCTAATACAAATGACTTAGTAACCTAGAAGACTTGTTGAGTCAATGGAGTAATTGTTTTATTAACATTTTATAAAGTTGGTTTAGCTTTTACTATGATTTTACTGTTCACAAAGATAAAATCGAACGATTCTGTGTGTTCGATCTCCGCACGTAATAATCTCTCATCTTGATTGCACTTATCCATAGCCCTGTCAGTAATTCCTGCTATAATAATTAGTCTCGCTCATTCTATATAAACACCCTTATTATTACAGTGAATATGAACGGAAAAAAATGTTGTTTGTCTTCTCTTACAACCAGTTACTTATCTATGATTCAGCCTATTAACACTACAACAATCATAATAACAACATCAAATCTTTATCTTACTATATGAGGTCGATACTACATGAATCTTTTTTCTCTTTTATATTCTATTAAATGTCAAATTTCCATTTAAAACAAATAAGGAAAGATCATTTCTAATAATTTCTAATAAGGTCTTTTTAGACTTAACTTTATTTTTTTGAACATAGGTCATATCTAATATATTTACTCTTCTAACCGGATCATCAAAAAGCTAATATTTTGTGACCAAATCATCGAAGACGAGACGAATCTTTCTAATCTTATCTGCCATTGAAGCTACTCAATCTTTTCGCGTATATACTCATTTCACACTATGTCTCTTAGTTTACAACCACTCATCCACCTAAGCATCTCATCTCTGCAACACTTAACTTAAATTTTATGCTTCTCTTTTAATAGCTAACATTTTGCACCATAAAATATTGCAGGTCTCACTAGTCACAACCATCTTATTAACACTAACAAAATAAGATTATTATTTAAATAGCATTTAGCCAAATAACAAATCAATACAGTACCCCTTTTGCTCGAAGAAAATCCCTCTAATGATTTTCCACCTTAATATAAGAAAAAAAATTTAAATTTTGAAAAAAAAACGAAGACGAATCGGAACACGCAACATAATTTTACCCTCCTCCGGCGAAGAATAAGAAACAGTGTCGGTCCAATTCCTGTACTCTGAGACTGCGAGCCCTAATTAGCAGTGACGGCAAGACGCGGTCTCTTACACGAAATAGGGCTTTGCACCTCATCCTCATCATCTAACACCCACCATCGCCGGTTGCTCTCAAAGCCGAAATCCAGCACCGGCTGCAGCTTCAAGTCAAACCTACGAATTCCGGCGGTCCTCACCTCCGACGACCATGAAGTCGCCGCGCTTCCGTTGGATCCGTCGCCGGCGGCGCTTCCAATGGTACCGTCGTAATGGCATCTTTTGTGTCCTCCAAGTGCCTGCCCAGTTGGAAATGCCTTGAGGCAAATCAGGCACTGGTGGATCTTCCCGCCGGTGATTGACGCAGACGGAGATCCCGCGGAGATGTGATCGTCTCTCTGTGCGACGGCGGCGAGGGAAACGGGTTTCCGGTGGCTTGCTTTGTGGCCGCCTAGGGCTTGGTAGGATGGGAAGGTCTTTCCGCATACGGAACACTTGTGGTCGAGATTCGGCGGAAGAAAAGGAGAGCGGAGGTTGATCGCGGCGGAGGAGTCGGTGTCGCGGGAGAGCATGAGCAGGCAGTAGGCTAGGTTTTCTTCCTCCGTGGGTAGGTGGTCGAACATGCGGGGATGGCGCTTGGATCGCTTTCGTTTGGTCATGCCTTCGGTGGGAAGACGGGAATCGTCGGAGCTAATCCAGCCCGCAGTGGAGTTGGTTGTTTCCAAAGGTTCTATGGCGTAGTGAGTTTGCCTCCGTGTTTCTCTGTGTCATATATTAGCAGAGATTTTGGTGGGGAGTGGATGCAGGCGGGACGAAAGTGCGGAGGGGAAACTAAAATAGAGAATTTTTTTATGGCCTTCCCACTTTTTTTTAAAATAAAAATATTGAATATTAAATAAAAATGATAAAAAAAATTACGAGCTGATTTCGTAGTTCGGTCCAAAAAAGTGATTCCATTATTCTACGCATAGAAACCGAATTGTGATACTTATAAAGGTTAGTTATATGTTTAAATATTTGGCTCACCTAATGAATTCTATTTTTGTCTTTATTTATTTATTTTGAAAAATTAGAGACAGCACCCAAATACACATAACACATAGGCGAGACTAGAATCCAGGACTTTTTAGTTAGGAGCCAAACTCTGAATCAACAAACCAAGAAGAACTGCATGATTTCTATTTTCTTAAGGCTATTGTAGTTTGCTTCTAATACACATGCTTATGAGGTTATGACTGATTATTATGTTGTAAATTGAAATTTATTTGATAATCTCTTAAAGTTTAATCTACTTGAAATTGAAATTAATATGTTTATGTTCTCAATGATAGTTTGTTCAAAATTAGCTCAATTCAATACGCATAGGCTCACATATTTAGATGTTAGAATTGTCATCGAATAATGTGTTAAATTACTTTTGAACAAGTATTTATTTGCTATTGCTCACTATGTGGAGTATTTAAAGCCTTTGATCAGAGCCTCAACATAATTGTAAGAGAACTATTTAGACATCCTTAAGTTGGTGCCTATGTACATGTATGTTCGAGTATAAGCATAGTGCTTGTTATGTATAAAATTTATAGAGATGAATTACCATGAGGGGAGTTTTAACAGTACACTATTTGCTTACTCTTTTAAGATTTTCATAAGGTGATAGACTATAGGAGTTTAGAGTGATATTGAGGTTGGAAGAGTTTAATCTGTCATTTGTCTCTTCACGCTTGACCGAGCGGTCAGTGATGCACATGCTCTGAATAACATTAATGTAAAAGAGAATCATTAGAAGTATATCGTATTTACATTCCATCAATTCAAAATTATTTATTCAAATAGTATTTCAGTTAATTATTTTTTATTTTAAATTAAGTGATTGAATCTCCACAAAAATTAATTTCAATTGAGTAGGATAATTGTTGTAGTGGAAATATACAGTACTACTATTTGTAAGTAAATATTCTTCTTCGTGGGATTGATAATCTACTCTATCACTATATTATTTGATTTGACATGTATACTTGAGTATATTAAGTGAAATTTTTATAATATAAAAAAAACCTAAACATTATTTAGGGATTGATGGAGCCCTAAATCATTTTCATAATTCTTTAGGTTACTCCACCGCCCCCATCACAAATGCAGAGTGTAACCTTAAGTACGCCTACCATTTATGTACGCAATAAAATTTTCAGTTTAATTTGCGTACATTACCGGGAGGGTACTGTAGAATGAACTGTACATGTATCCTGGGTTTTGAATGAACAAGAGAAATCTCAACTAACAAATGTAAGAATTCTCATATCACTACATGTATACTTTATTAAGTCTATATTAATGTTTCATTTGGAATTATTTTTTTATTGCTTACAACAATAATTTTTAGTATAAAAATATTTTTAAAATAATGAAAAGGTAATGATCAAAAGCTGTCTCAAACAAAGTCTAAGATTAATACTATATAAAATATTAAAAAATTACATTAATCTTAATGTAAATCTAATGTCAATAAAAATTATCCTGATTGGATTTTAATCTAAATATTCTAACTTTTTTCCAGAGAAATTATTGATGATCAAGCAAAGAAATAAATTCAAAATTTTGGTTTTTTCTTGTGCAAATAAATTTAATCCCAAAATTATTTTAGCTGATTGCCAGTACTAAATTTTGATGTACCTAATCAATGACATCATCATGACATTTAACCAAAAGTAGACACCCAAAGTTTAGTCAAAGTTTGCATTGTGGAATCGCCAGTAAGGTTCCATGAAAAGAAGGCGTAAATTTTAGGGAATTTTTTAAGATTAAACATAATTAATGATTTAATTATGTGAATAAGCATGTAATTAAAAGAATTTAAAAATAGTCAAAGTCGTTTGTCTGAAAGGCGACTTACGTTAGTCCACGTGACTACGTGGCAGATGACGTGATGGGTTGGTGATGTGGCATACGTCGCCCGTTTAATGGACGACTTATAAGTCGCCCGATTACCGGGCGACTTATAAGTCGCCCAGCTAACGGGCGACTTAGCCTTAGATAAGTATTTGCTTTCCCTTTCCGATCCAGTCGCTGTTCCTCATTTCCTCTGGCTGTCGCGATCGAAAGCTTCTTCCGCCGGGTTAAGGTAAGTTTTTTTGTGTTTTTTTAATTTATTTTGTTAAATTATTTAATAAGATGATGTTGAAGTGTATATTTGGTTGGAGATGTATAGATCTAACATTCATGATTAGTTTCTAAACTATTTTTGTGTAGAACTTTTCATTTGTTGAACGAATTAGAAAATTTGTTTAGGATATGTACATATTTAAGCATTTGAGATGTGATTCTTGCAATTATTTGGTAGATCTATGTTTGTAGTTGACCTACATTTTGAAGGTGAAGGTATTTGTGATAAAAATGTGTGTTTTGTGGGTTGGAGATGAGAAAACGTTGGAGAAATCATTTAGTTGAAAATTTATCTTTTTATTTACTTTTTTGTTTTTATAAATGTTTTAATATTCATGTAAGTGATCAACCAAAATATCTTAAAATGCAATGCAAAATACTTCTCACATCTAAAGTATAAAATATAGCGCAATTATTTTGTGTTAATGAGAGTATGTGAATGATTATCATTCAAACTTGATAAATTTTTCTTACGTTAAGACTAAAATTTTTCAATTCTTTACCTATGTATTTATGTAAATACACTACAACTATACTTACATGTATTTTGAAGGGTATTTGTTCTTATTTTTGTTACTTTTTTATTTATATGAAAATAAAAAATATATATTTAAAATGTTAAAAGAGGTGATAGAATAATCTTTCATATATTCGTATCCTTTATTTAAAAATAAAACAATCTGTTAAAGCAATTTCATATGTAAATTCACAATCTGTTAAAAAATTTGGTAATTTAGAAATAATATTAAAACTGATTAAAAATATTTATTTAAATAAATTGTTTGTTTTGATTTATATTGTGAATTTTGAAAAATTAAAATATGGTAAACTGAGTAGATTAAATTAGACAATTTATATAATTGCATGTTATATGAAATCAATATATTAGTATGAAAGCCTATGAATAGTGAGAAATAAAATCATTTTAAAATCAATTTATTAGGTAGCTAGTTAATTAGAAGTAACTTATTGGGTATTAAAAATTTATATATTGAATTATTATGGTATTTAGTTATGATATTATCATGTTTATATTAGGTATAGTAATTATAAATTTTGTTTAACGAGTAGAGTTAGTGTAAATTAAATTTGATGTATATTACAATTTTTTTGAATTATTCATCTTTCATAGTTGAACGTAGGTGTTCAATAATGAGTGGACGAGGTGCAACCTTCATGCTAGTGTATGGAGGTGTATTACAAGTGGATGAAAAATTCGCGCCAAGTTATTCTGGGGGTAGGAATCGTCCCCTACATGTGCCGAGAAATATAAACTTAGAACAACTTAAGTTAAGGGTACTTCGAGCTTTGAAGTATGATCCTTCAAAGTATTCTGTGAACTTAGTATGTCGAGTGCCCGTGGGAAATGAGTTTGTTGCCTCACATGTTGAGGATGAGGAGGTTTGTGAAATTTTATTATGTCAGGCTGAAACAGAATTTCTCATCTTGTACGTTGATATCGAAGAGATTAATGCCACTGGAGATATTACTGAGCCTTTAAATTCACAAAGATATGAAAGTTCACCCCAAGTTGAGAGGGCAGATATGGTTGCTGGTCCTTCAAGGGCAGAAGCAGTAGAAGAACTCATTCACAGATGCATGGAAGACATAAAAAAAATCAAGCAAGATCTTCATCAATGGTTGGTAGATCGAGATGTGAGCCGATGGTGCTTAACACATGATGGAGGATTTAGATATGGTGTCATGACAACCAATGCAGCTGAGTCCTTTAATGGTGTACTGAAGAGAGCACGAGGGTTGTCAATTCAAGCGTTGATAACAGCTATATACTACAATGTTATTGCCATATTCATGAGGCGCTTGGATTTTATTACATCTGAAGAGAGGCAGAATAATTACATCTTTGCGCCACGGGCACAAACAATAATTAGAAGGGCTGAGGAGGAGGCAAGAAGAATGCCAGAACCAATAAGACTTAACATGCATGAATTTCAAGTTTTTGACATGTCATCCAGATCTTATCGTGTTGATTTTCTTGATGGGAGGACATGCAAGTGTAGTTGTGGGAAACCTTTGCTATTTCACATACCGTGTGCACATGTCATTTGTTGCTTAGCAACGTTAAGGCAAACACATCTAGATTATGTTGCTCCGTACTACACTATGAGCAATTACAAATTATGTTATTCCACAGAATTTCACCATATCCCCAATAAGGATGAATGGCGCCAGCATGATCCCAACGTTGGTTTGTTCCCACTTCTCCCCCCAAACTATCGAAGACGGTCAGGTCGTCCGAGGACCAATCGATTTCGCAATACAATGGATGAGTCACGACTACGCAGCAGCAGGGTTTGTGGAGCTTGTCATTCAGTTGGTCACAACAGAGCCACCTGCCCAATGAAGTAAAAAAAATCAAGGAATATAGAGCTGGCCCTGAACTTCGAGATGTTGGTTGGAATTATCTACAGCACAGCTTTAGCGTTCAGGATCACCACCTTGTACCAATAGACTTCCTTAAGGGTCGAATTCAGGAACTTGGTCTTGATAAAGAAGGTATAGTTGAACCAGGAATTGGAAGGTCTATGCTAGATATAGACCATTGTATTCTATATTGTTATTGGTCTCCTGATAAAGATCAACACATATTAGATTGCTATAAAATGTTACTACAAAGTCCTGAACATGGTAAGGATAAGGATTTTCTTAATGGAGAAGAATGACAGCAAATACAACTAGAATTTCAGCTCTGCTTCAGATGTTGTCCGACCCAGACACAGCTTCAAACTCGTGTACATTATCTACAGCAGCATATGTAATAGTAAAGAGTAACATGTACAATTATTGTGTTTAGCTTTGTTTACATGTACAATAAATAAATGTTTTTCAAGTTCTAACTATGTGAGTAAAAAAACAACATTAAACGACAGTGTTTTTTAATCACAAAGTCAATAATTAAACTATTAAAGAAGTGTGACAAAATATGATTACAGACTGCTTAATATTTTTTAAAAATTAAAATTTGCAAAGCAAAAGTCTTTCAGTGATATAAATATTTACAAAGCCAAAAATTTTCAGCTCATTAGCAAACTGGCAATTGTGCCAGGAATTTTACTGGCTGTAAGTCGCCCGTTTAAAGGGCGACTTATGGTAAGTCGCCCAGTTAACTGGCGACTTACCATAAGTCGCCCATTAAATGGGAGACTTATGCCAGACCCTTCTGAGGTGGCACTTCCTTGCCACGTCGGCAGGTTAAGTCGCCCATTGGACTGGCGATTTTGCCTATTTTAAAATTTTTTTTATACATACTTAATCTCTTAATATAATTACTAATCATGCTTACTCTTAAAATTTTCCCTAAATTTTAATATAGGCAAGTTACTTATTTGATGATGAGTAAGGATTTGTTCCTTTTGGCCGGTTCCAATTGAAGCCACCTCAAGCTTGCCTCAGTTTTTTTATTATTTAAAAAGAATTAAATTTATCTGATATTTTTATTATGAGCTCAAAAACAAAATTAATTAATTTTAATTTTGGCCGGTTCCAATTGAAGTCACCTCAGTGGTTGGTCGTCCGCCACCCGACTGCCAATTGTCGACTGCCGCCAGGCCACTGACCACCGTTGGACCGCTACTAGACCGCCAGACCACCGCTGGACCTCCACCCGATCATTGTTGGGCCTCAGACCGTCGTCAGACCTTCACCCGATCGCTAGCCGCCACTAGACCACTGTCAGACCGCCGACCAGTGCCGGACCTCCACCCAACCGTCTTCGCATCGCCGACCACTGTCAGACCTCCACTAGGACGCCAACTGCCATCGGACCACCATTGAACCTCCATCCGATTATTGTCGGGCCATTGATCACAGTCGAAACTCCGCCTGGCCATCGACCACCGTCGGACCACTTCGAGACCGCCGATCACCTCCGGACCCTTGCCCAATCGTCGACCACCACCGAATCTCCACCCAATTGATGAACTTTATTGGATCTTCTCCTGACCGCTGCCACCAAACTTCTGACCTCTGTCATCCGACCACGGTCATCCCCAAACTCCTAAATATTCATATGAAGTCCGACCGATTCTTTAAACTATTGCAATTTCAAAGTCTCCAAGTTAAGGGATATGTCAAGCTTTGTAACTCACTCAAGTATAATTGGATCTTTTCAACTAGGCAAGACCCCGTGGTTTTTAGCTTTTTAGATTTTCACGTAAAAAATTCTCTCACTGTACTGCCACGAATATACTTCCCCGCAACATATATATTTATAATTAATTTTATTATATACATACATATATTAATAAAATTAATTATAAATATTAAATTTATATGAATTAAAAAATTCATTATAGTTATATCCTCATCTATATAATTAGAAATTAAAAATTATACTGCCTGAGTTAAATAAATAATTTTTTTGTTAAAAAACATGCTTAATTTCTTAGATTGGTAGCTGTACATTCAGCTCTTCTTAAAGCGGGATTCAGCATAGTCAGCTTTTGAGCCTTGTAAGTCAAATTCAGTATGCCAATGAGTAAATGAGTAGGCATCTTTTGGGATAATTTTTTATCATTATTTTTTTATTACTTTTAAAATTTTTTTACTAAAAATTTGTTTTAAAAAGTTGTAAGAGAATTATCATATTTTGTATGACATTATTCTTAAAAAGGTCTACCTTAGCAGTTTTTGAGAAATTATCATACTTTGTATTAGTGAAGAAATGTTTATGATGAATATCAATATCATGGACCTGCAAATTCTTCTCTTTCACTACTACGGCACATAATAGTTTACATATTAGACCTCCATATTGTGAATATTAACATTAGACTTATAATCATCAATCTCATCATATTAATAAATAATAACTATTGTGCTGAGTCACTTGCCCTAATTTTTAGACAATATTATTGATACATCATCAAAAAATTATCTTGATAGGGCACGAATCACGAGGCAAAATAAAGTTGGAAACTTCTAGAAATAAAATTGGGACCATCCAAGCTCCAATTTCAGCAAGCTTATAGGCAAACTGAACGTCTCGGAAATACGAACCCAACGACACCAAATTTGACTCAATCCGAGCCGAAAATGGTCAAAATCAAGGGCTTAAAACACTGTTGGAAGGTTCAAACCATAATTTGGATTGCCAAATAGTCTCTAAACACGAAGTTCTTATAGTCGAATCGAGCGGCTCGACGAGACGAATCCAACGAGCCCAAGATCACTAAATTTTGACATCACTAAGAGCTTTAAATGTCCATCAAATAATCTACGATCAAGGGATTCAATATCATCCGTCTACACAAACCTCTCCCATCCACCTATTTACGGGTCATGCCACTCCAGGAAATCTATAAATAGACCCCTCCTTTATCATGGAAGGGGACCCCTAAGCCTAAGGAGAAAATAGAGAGATCGGAGATCGTTTTTGCCTCATTGCTTCCTCGACCACCGCCGAAGTTCCGCCGGACCTCCGCCTGACTCTGTTGCACTGTCGAACCACCTGACGTCCTAAGCTTCGTCGGACCACCGCTTGAAGCCGTTGCTCCGTCGGACCATCACCTGATGTCTTAAGCTCCTCCGGGCCACTACCTAACGTCCTAAGCTCCGCTGGACCACCGCCGGACACAGTTACTCTGTCGGGCCACCACCTGACGTCTTAAGCTCCACCGGACCACCTCCTAACACCGTTGCTCTACCGGACCACCACCTGAAGTCTTAAACTCTGTCGGACCACCACCTAACTTCCTAAGCTCCGCTGGACAACTGCCTGATGTCGTTGCTCTGCCGGATCACCACCTGACGTCCTTAGCTCCGTCGGACCCTTGCTTGACGCCCTGAGCTCCACCGGACCACCACCTGACGTCTTAAGCTCTGCCGGACCACCACCTGACATCGTTGCTCCGCCGGACCACCACCTGACATTCTAAGCTCCGCCGGACCATCGCTTGATGCCCTAAGCTCCACCGGACCACCACCTTACGTCCTAAGAACTGAGGCTCGGACTTCTGCCGGACCACCACCAGATGCCCGAACTTCTGCTGGACCACCGTATAAGGGCTGGACTTTTACCAAACCACCACATGATGCCCAGAGTTCTTCCGGACAACCACCTGAGGCTCGGATTTCTGCCGGACCACCACTAGAAGCCCGAACTTCTGTCAGACCACCACCTGAGGCCCGGACTTCTACCGGACCACCACTTGATGCCCGGAGTTCTTCTGGACCACCACTTGAGGCTTGGACGCCTGTCGGACCACCACCTGAGGCCTGGACTTCTGCTGGACCACCACCTGATGCCCGGAGTTCTTCAGGACCACCACCTAATGCCTAGGGTTCTGCCGGACCACCACCTGATGCCCGGAGTTCTACCAGAGTACTGCCCTACTACTATGGTCCTTTCGACCTCCATTGCCTACCGACTACAATCCTTCCGACCTCCGTCGCCTACTACGGTCATTCCGACCTCCATCACTATACAACGATTTTTCCGACCCAGGTCTTCTGCCGACTATGATCCTTCCGACCTCCCTCGCTAGACAACTGTCTTTCTGACCAGGTCTTCTGCCGACTACGGTCCTTCCGACCTCCCTCGTCATACAACGATCTTTCTGACCTAGGTCTTCTACCTACTCTAGTCATTCTGATCTCCAACGCCAGTCGACTACGATCCTTCCGACCTCCATCACTTAACCAATCAAGGTCCTCCCGACCTCTGTCATTAGACTACAATCTTTCTGACCTCCAACGCCTGTCGACTATGATCTTTCTGACCTCCGTCGTTTATCAATTATGGTCCTATCGACCAAACAAACATGTCCATATTGATTATTGTAACTCCCACTATATAATGTGCTCTATATGATGTATATTTGTGACATCAAGCCAAGGCTTTTTTTCTAAGGAAGGGCCTCATTTATAATCGACAGTAAATACTAGTGGATTCATTCAAATTGGGCCAGACCCCGTGATTTTTCCCCCTCTTCAGGGGTTTCCACGTAAAAAATTTGGTGTCTCTTATAAACGATATGCTATCTCTTTTATCTGCTTGTGTGCTAGATCTTCGTACAACGCTAAGATGTTAAACTATATATTTCTTTACCGCCGAGAATATTCTAGGACACAATAGTTTGGTGCCGTCTGTGGAAAGGTGATTCCTGACTGGGGGGCAATTTCTGCTCCAACCTCAAAAGATCATTTATATCAACTTTCTTACATCAACTATCGTTGCATCAATTTCATGGGAATCAGATACGGACTGGGGGCAAACTTGACTCCAAGAAGATTCCGCCAATACTTTCAATATCAAGATGATATTTTAAGAAATTTCTAGAAAATGCAAGGAAGCTTCCAATAAATTTCAAACCTCATCCAGTCCCTGGCTAGACTTCTACCCCTTGGACAGGGTCTTAATCTCGGCCTCAAAAAGGTAGTAACGTTATAAAGATAGACCATTCTGCATCCTTGATTTGGGATACACGTGGCATTCACCCCCTCCCAATCAAGGCAAAATCGATCCCAGGGGGAGTCGATTCAACCTCTTTCACATAGGTTAACATTATCGAACAGTGCTCTGACATATAACCTCGGATAGGTCATACATCCTTGGTGAATTTTCTCGACCTCTTCCATATAGGTTAACGTCATTGAGCAAAGGATCTAACATGTAACCTCGGATAGATCATATGTCCTTAGTGGATTCTCTCGACCTCTTCCACACAGATTAGCATCATCGAGTAGTGTTCTGACATACAACCTCAGATAGGTTACACATCCTTGGTGGATTTTCTCGACCTCTTCCATATAGGTTAACGTCATTGAGCAAGGGCTCTGACATTCAACCTTGGATAGGTCATACGTCATAAGTGGATTCTCTCGACCTCTTCCACACATGTTAATTTCATCAAGTAGTGCTCTGGCATACAACCTCAGATAGGTCACACATTCTTGGCAGATTCTCTCGACCTCTTCTATATAGGTTAACATCATCGAGCAACGCTCTGGCATAAAATCTCGGATAGGTCACACATCCTTGGTCTATTCTCTCGACCTCTTCCATAAAGGTTAACGTCATCAAGCAACGCTCCGATATACAACCTCGGATAGGTCATATATCTTTGGTGAATTCTATTAACCTACGCTCTACTACCGTCGACGGATTTTTGTCCGACTTCAACCTGACCCGACGCCAGACTTATGCCTGCCATCGGACTCTCGTCGGATTTCTACCCAACAATGAATTTCTACCCGTCGTCTGACTTCTTCCCGTCGATAGACTTTTATCGGATTTCTACCTGATGCCATACTTCTACCCATCGTCGGACTTCTGTTCTTCGAAAGACTTTCGTCGGACTTCTACCCGACACTGTACTTCTACCCGTCGTCGGACTTCTGCCCGTCACCGGACTCTCATCAGATTTCTATCAGACGCGAAATTTCTCATCGTCAACGGACTTTTGTCAGACTTCTACCCGACCCGACACTGTACTTCTGTCCGTCGCAGGTCTTTGGTCAGATTTCTACCCGACGCTGAATTTCTACCTGTCGTCGGACTTCTATCTGTCGACGGACTTTCGTCGGACTTTTACACGACACCGTACTTCTACCTGACATTGGACTTCTACCCGTCACCGAACCCTGGTCGGATTTCTACTTGACGCTGAATTTCTACTCGTCATTAGACTTCTGCCCATCAACGAACTTTTGTCGGACTTCTACCCGACCCGACGCCGAACCTCTGCCTGTCGTCGGACTCTCGTCAGATTTCTAGACGACGTTGAATTTTTACCCATTGTTAGACTTCTACCCGTCAATGGACTTTCGTCGGACTTCTACTCGACGCTGTACTTCTACCCATCGTCAAACTTCTGCCCATCGTCGAACTCTCATTGGATTTGTACCCGACATTGAATTTCTACCCGTTATCAGACTTCTACCCGTTGACGGACTTTAGTCAGACTTCTACCCGGCACTATAGTTCTACCCGTCATCAGACTTCTGCCAGTCGCCAGACTCTCATCGGATTTCTACCCGATGCTAAATTTCTACACATCGACAGACTTTTGTCAGGCTTCTACCCGAGCTGACGTTGAACTTCTGCCTGCCGCCAGACTCTCATTAGATTTCTACCCATTGTCGGACTTCTGCCCATCGACTAACTTTTGTCAGACTTGTACCTAAAACCGTACTTCTACGCATCATCAAACTTCTGCCAGTCGCCGGATTCTTGTCAGATTTCTACCCGACGCTAAATTTTTACCCATCGTCGGACTTCTGTCCGTCTCTGGACTCTTGTCAAATTTTCTACCCTATCTAAATTTCTACCTGTCGTTGGACTTCTACATGTTGCCAGACTTCTCTTCGGACTTCTACACAACGCCAAATTTCCATATGTCGATAGACTTCTACGGACTTCTACCCATTGTCGGACTACTCCCTGTCGCGGGACTTTCGTTAAACTTCTACCCGACGCCGAACTTCCTCCTGTTGTCAGACTTCTACCAGACGCTGAACTTCCTCCCTTCCCCGGACTTTCATCGAGCTTTTACCCGATGCATAATTTCCACCCGTTATAGGACTGCTTCCAAACGCCAGACTTCCGTTGGTTATTACACTTTCACCGACTAACGTCAGACCTCCGCAGAATCTCTTAAAAAAGGAGGGGAAGAGTCCTACTCAGTGAGGGGCCTAGACCTGAACATGATTAGGGGAATTCCTCAACATGAGGGAGAGAAGAGGAGAAAGGGAGGAGCCTCCTTCTTGCAGAGAGGGGCCCTAAGCCTGGACAGGGGATACCGCCTGTGCAGTGCCAGGGGAAGGCCCCAAATAAAAGAAGAGAGGAGAGGGGAGGTGCAAATTTTAATACCCAAGGAGGGGGTACTTATAGGTGTGAGGGAGAAGTTGGAGGAAGTTGGGGGAGTTATAAAAAATAATTTCCCATAACTCGCACCTTCCCACTACTCCATAACTCCCACCTTCCCATTACTCCACTAATGGCCCATAACTCCCACCTTCCCACAACTCCATAACTTCCACATTCCCACTACTCCTCTAATGGGAAAATTCCCTGAAAGGTACAACATAATTTTCGGACTCTACATGTTTCGACGTTCGAAAATAGGGAGGCAACTGATATATCATCAAAAAATTATCTTGATTGGGCATGAATCTCGAGGCAAAATCAAGTTGGAAACTTCCATAAATAAAATTGGGACCATATAAGCTCCAATTTCAGCAAGCTTATAGTCAAAATGAACATCTCGAAAATACGAACCCAACGGCACCAAATTTGACTCAATCCGAGTCGAAATGGGTCCAAATCAAGGGCCTAAAGCACTGTTGGAAGGTTCAAACCATAATTTGGATTACCAAACGATTTCTAAACATAATGTTCTTATAGTCGAATCGAGCGGCTCGAAAAGATGAATCTAACGAGCCTAAGATTACTAAATTCAGACATCACTAAGACCTTCAAATACCCATCAAATAGTCCATGATCAAGTGATTCAACATCAGGCGTCCACACAAACCACTCCCTATATACCCTTGATCTTCCACCTATTTATGGGCCATGCCACTCCAGGGAATCTATAAATAGACCCATCCTTTCTGATGAAAGGGGATCCCTGAGCTTAAGGAGAAAAGAGAGAGATCGGAGATTGTTATTGCCTCCTTTCGTCCTCGACCACCATCGGAGTTTCGCCGGACCATCGCCTTACTCTGTTGCTCCGTCGGACCACCACCTGACGTCCTAAGCTCCATCGGACCACCGCTTGATGCCGTTGCTCTGCCGGACCACCACATGATGTCTTAAGCTCCACCGGACCACCACATAACGTCCTAAGCTCCGCCGAACCACCGCCTGACGTCGTTACTCCGTCGGACCACCACTTGATGTCCTAAGCTCCACCGGACTACTGCTTGACTCCGTTGCTCCGGCGGACCACCACCTGACGTTATGAGTTCCGCCGGACCACCACCAGAAGCCCGAACTTCTGTCAAACCACCACCAGACGCCCAAACTTTTCCAGGACCACCACTAAACGCCTGGACTTCTACTGAACCACCACCTGACGCCCAGACTTCTATTGGACCACCATCTGAGGCCTGGACTTCTGTCGAACTACCACCAGAGGGCCAGACTTTTGTCGGACCAGCACCTAAGGCCCAGACTTCTACCGGACCACCACCTGATGCCCAGAGTTCTTCTAGACCACCACCTAAGGCCCGGACTCCTACCGGACTACCACCTGAGTCCTAGACTTCTGTCAGACCACAACTTGAGCCCCGGACATCTGTTGGACCACCACTTGATGCCCGGGTTTCTGCCGAATCACCACCTGACGCCCGAAGTTCTACCAGAGTACCGCCCTACTATTATGGTCTTTCTGATCGCTGTCTCTTGCTGACTACGGTTCTTTTGACCTCAATCGCTAGAAAATAGTCTTTCTAACCCAAGTCTTTTGCCGACTACGGTCATTTCGACCTCCCTCGCCAGACAACGGTCTTTCTGACCCAGGTCTTCTGTCTACTACAGTCCTTCCGACCTCCCTCGCCATACAACGATCTTTCTGACTTAAGTCTTCTGCCTACTACGATCGTTCTGCCTCCAATGCTAGTCGACTATGATCCTTCCGATCTCCGTCGCCCGACCAACTAAAGTCCTCCCGACCTCTGTCATCAGACTACAGTCTTTCTGACCTCCAACGCCTGTCGACTACGGTCTTTCTGACCTCCATCGTCTATCGACTATGGTCATACCGACCAAACAAATATGTCTATATTGATTATTATAACTCCCACCATATAATGCACTTTATATGATGTATATTTGTGACATCAAGCCTAGGCCTTCTTCCCAGGAAGGTCCTCATTTGTAATCGATAATAAATATTATTGGATTCATTCAAATTTGGCCAGACCCCGTGATTTTTCCCCCTCTTCAGGGGTTTCCACGTAAAAACTCTGGTGTCTCTTATGAACGCTATTCTATCTGTTTCATCTGCTTGTGTGCTGGATCTTCGTACAACGCTAAGTCATTAAACTATATATTTCTCTACCACCGAGAATATTCTAGGACACAACAATTATGATTTTAGATAGACAAGTTCAATCTAATCATCAATAATTATTTTTTATTGCGTGCATGAAAATCAATATAAGCTGGCAATAATAATATGAAAAGTTGTCAAAAAGTTCAAAGAAAAATATTCATGTTTTATTTGGGATAGCTTTCTTCCTGCTTCTTAAAGCTATTTTCTAGCACAAAAATTAATTTTTTTTGGCTAAAAAACTGTTTTAAGAAGCAGGAAGAAAGTTATTCCAAACGAAGCCTCAATGTTCATGAATGAAGCACATTTTGCAAAAAATTAATGAAATAATTAGTTAGGATAATGAAAACTACTTCATTAATTGAGGCAATTAAAGTATCTAAGAACTTCGATAGTTGTTGATGATGACAATAGATTGACTGCAACATTGACAACAATTGTTACTACCTATGATTTCAATTGTCATCTGAGATTGATTAGCTTATGCTTGTACTATAGACAGATTATTTTAAGGATATATCCTTTATTTTAGCTCAAGAATTGTTTTCAGCTGCATATGCTTGTCTTGCTGATTCTATGATCCTTCTCTTGATGCCCCTTCCTATCTTGAAATTAAGAAGATCTGAAACTCCTACATATTTAATCGAAGTGCACAATGATCATTTTCCAGCCAAAAGCTGAATAACCTACACAACAAACAAAAAGCAATTACCAAATATCAAATAGCTTAAGATTTTATTTGGGGCAACTTTCTTGCTGCTTTTTAAAGCAGCTTTTTAGTACAAATTTTTTTAATTTTTGTACTGCAAAGCTGCTTTAAGAAGCAGTAAGAAAGCCGTCCCAAATGAATCCTAAGAAGAAATAACTGCTTAAAATAGCGCTAAGCCACAACTAACTGTCAATAAAAATTACAACAATCTAGTTGCTGTGTTCCAGGCAAAATAAATCTTTATTTTTATACTACACTTTAATATTCAAATGATATTATATTAGTAAACATAAAAAATTAGGCATTAAATATCTAAATATATTGGAGTTATATTCAATTTTAAGATCATAATTGATACATCATCAAAAAATTCTTCCAATCAAGTATGAATCTAAATATAATGTTTGAGTTGAAAACTTTCAGAATTAAAGTTAAAATCATATGAACTCTAATTTTAGTAAATTTATAGTCGAAAAGAATATTTTGATAAGACAAACCCAACAACACCGGAAGTACTTCAATATGAGTTTGAATGAGCTCAAATCAAAACTTAAAACATAGTTTAAAATTTTGTGAAACTAATTGAAAGATGAAATGATCTTAAAATCGAACTCGCTTATGAGCTACAATAGTCATTAGATTGTAGTTGGGTAATTGTTGGATGCGGATAACGACATCCAACAATTGTCATCGACTGGCCCTCTTTTTTTCAACTGCTAAATATTGCCCAACTACAATCTAAGGACTATTGTCGCTCGACTATCATCTTCAACCAACTTTGTTACCAATCAGGGGCGGAACCAGCCTTAATTTTAAGGGAGGACAAACTTATAAGGCATATATGTCGGGGTCCAAGGGGCCAGCGCCCCCGAAACAAATTTTGGTTTGAATGATATTTTTAGAATTCAATGATGAATTCTCTTTACTATTTGTTGGGGGCAATTACCTAAAGACCATATTATTTTAAAATTTTTAGGAGGGGCAATTGCCTAAAAACTCTTGTAATAAAGACTAAAAAATGAATGAAGATGAACAAATTACCTAAAAAATTATATAATTATTTTTTTTTTAAATTTTTTGAGGGGGTCAATTGCCCCCCCTGACCATAAGGGAGTTCCGCCCCTGTCACCAACAATTTCAATGCATGCTAGAGTAGCATTGCTTATGAGGTCGATGAACGTTTTCAACACAAATGTCGATGCCTTTCATTGCTTATAAGGTTGATCCATGTCATTGATATAAATGTCGACAACTTCCAACTTTATCACATAACATTGACAACAATATTGATGCACATCGCCTATAAGGTCGATGCAAGTTATTGATAAGCTCATATATTACCACTGACTTTGTCACTTGTCGTTGCTAACAACACTTATGCATACTATCACCTCTAAGGTCGATTCATGTCATCGATTGTGAGTCTAGCTCCTGCTATCAACTCCAAGATTTAATATAGACTTCTTATTTTCCGGTCTCTTATCCTTTTAAGGAGAAAGACTAAACAAACTACAAACGATCTCTTGAAAACAACTTCAGCGCCTCAAGGCTACTCCAACTTCAACCATTGAAACGCCCTCTTGAATTACAAGAAAGTACATCATTTGTAATCGATCATATACATTAGCCAAACTATTTTAAGATCGTCAGACTCATGGTTTTTTCACTTTTAGGATTTTTCATGTCAAACTTTGGTCTATTTGTGTGCCTGGTCTTTGTACAAAGCTAAGATATTAAATACTTTCTCTCCATTGCCACAAGTAATCTCGCACACACAAAAAAAAATCCATTTTCTTTAGCAACATTAATAAAAGAAGTGATCACATACAAGATTCGAATAATTTTTAAATCATTTGAACTTTAATCATATGCATCAAAATTTTCACAAGAAAAGCTCCAGTTGCATTTTGAAGTGTAGAAGACATTTGTGATTTTTTAAGCATAGAAACTTTTAAATGACTTGGAATCATATACATACATGTATTATTTATAAGGTCTTGCCTATATTAGATGATTTTAATTAATGAAATATATGGGTATAATTATCACTAAAATTAATAAATTTTTATTCAAATAGGGTGAAAATTTACTCGGTTATAATGATTTGATTTGATTTATTTTGTAAAATTCTATTCATATATGACTGCATTTAATTATTTTAGATGTATTGACAAAATCACATAAATATTGATATCTTGTGATTTGTTTTTTCTTTGGCTTTATTCCGGGTGACTTTCTTACTTCTTCTTAAAGTAGATTTTTAATTAAAAAATTATTTTAAAAAACAGTAAAAAAATCATCCCAAATAAAGCTTTATTATTATTATTAAATTCAGCATCTTAATGCAAACTCAGCCATTTATGATTATTAGTTTTAATAATTTTCTTTAATTATTATTTTTTTATTATATTATGATGATTTCTATTATTATAAAAATATAAGAAGATTCTCGAAGTATAGATGAACATGTTAATCCCTTGTACTAAACTTATGTGTAGAACAAGCTAACCTTTAATGTTCTATATGATCAGGAAGGAACAAAGATAATTATGACATAATATTTTAAATATAATATGAATGTTTTCAAATAAATTACTTTAAATATTGGGCCTTGTGTCAATCAGCAAAGGCTATCTTGAAACTAGTTGAAAGTAACTTAAAAATAATATAATTAACTAAAAAAAAAATATTTCATGTCAATTCAAGAAAAATAACATTTTTTATTATTGAAACCTAGATTTGTAAATAGAACTTTTTTTAAATGTATCTCACACAGAAAATTTTTAAATTACAAAAATTAAGGTTGCTATTTGGAACAGGTTTTTCACTATTTTATTTCTTAGACATCAATTATAATTATTTTTTACTACAACTTTCTAATCATTTTTCAAAAAAAAAAAAAAAAGGACGAGAAGTTATTTCTTTGCTATTAGAATAACTAAGGTTTCGTTTGAGACGGCTTTTTTATAGTTTCTCAAAACAACTTTTTAGTAAAAAATTTTCTTTTTTTTTTTTAACTAGAAGCTATTTTAAAAATCAGTAAAAAAGCTATCCCAAAAGAAGCATAAATTATTTTCCTCGCAATAACTTCACAATGAATTTATAAAAATACTATAGATGTTCCAAACAATCCCTAAATCAAAATTTAATATTTTTATTTAAAAACAAAAGGAAATTAAAATCATTAAACCTTGAAGATATACAATATCACAAGAAAATTTCAATATTATTAAAAAATAGAATTAACTTATGGTTTATGTAGGATTGCTTTTCCACTACTTTATTTTTTCAGACTGCAACTCCAGTTCCATTTGACCACTGTTTTCTTGCAGTTTTTAAAAAATTTATGTGATAGAAAACTAATTTTTATAAACCGAGTTGCTAATATATTATTGCGTCCTAGAATATTTACAGCGGCGAAGAAATATAAAGTTTAACGTCTTAGCTTTGTACGAAGATCCAGCGCACAATCAGATAAAAGAGAAGGTGTAGCATTCATAAGAGACTCCAAGATTTTTATGTGGAAAACCCTAAAAAGGGAAAAATCATGGGGCCTGGCCTAGTTTGAATAAATCTATTATTATTTGCAGTCGATTACAAATGAGGCTTTTCCTCGGGGGAAGGCCTTGACTTGAGGCTTGATGTAATAAATATACATCATATAACGTGCATTACAAAATGGGACTTGAAAGAGTCACTATTGATATGTTTGTTTGGTCGGCATAAACATAGTTGGTGGACGATAGAGGTTGGAAAGACCATTGTCCGGCGACGGAGGTCGGAAGGACCGTAGTTGGCGGATGACGAAGGTCGAAAGGACTGCAGTCGGTGGGCGACGGAGGTCGAAAGGACCACAGTCGGTGGGCGACGGAGGTCGAAAGGACCGTTGAAGAGAGGAAGTCTGGCATTGGGTAGAAATCTAGCGAAGGAGGAAAGTCCGACATTGGGTAGAATTCTGAAGAAAGTCCGACGATGGGCAGAAGTCCAACGAAGGGCAGAAGTCCGGCGTCGGCTAGAAATCCGGCAAAGGCGGAAGCCTGGAGTCGAGTAGAAGTCAGAAGAAAGTCCGGTGACTAGCAAAAGTCCACAGACTGGTAGAAGTCCGTCGACGGGTGGAAGTTTGGCGTCGGGTAAAAGTCTGGCGTTTGGTAGAAGTCCGGCGACATGTGGAAGTCCGGTATCATGTAGAAATTCGGCGACGGGTAGAATTTCAGCGTTGGTCGGTGGCCGGGAGGTGATTGAGGAGGAGCTTGGTGGCAAGACAACCCTTCCTTCTCTCCTTGCTTCGGCCCCCTCTGCTTGCTTCAGCCCCTCCTGCTTGCTTCGCCCCCCCTGCTTGCTTCGGCCTCTCCTTTTATGAGAAATGAGAGCTCTATTTATAGTTTTCTGAAAGTGGCATGATCAGTAAATAGGAGGAAGATTAATAGGAAATTGGGAGTAGTTTGAATGGACGACCGATGTTGAATCCCTTGATCGTGGACTGTTTATTAGGCATTAGAATGTCTTAATGATATCAGAATTTGATGATCTTAGGCTCGCTGGAATTTTCTAGTCGTACCGCTTGATTCGACTATAAGCATGTCACGTTTGGAAACCGTTTGGTAATTCAAATTATGGTTTGAACCTTTCAAATGTGTTTCGGGTCTTTGATTTAGATCTATTTGAGCTCGGATTTGGTTGAATTTGGTGTCATGGGGTTCATCTTTTCGAGACGTTCAGTTCGACTATAAGTTTGCTGTAATCGGAGTTCAGATGATCCCAGATTTAATTTTTGAAATTTCCAACTTAATTTTGTAGATTCATGCCTGATCAGGATAATTTTTGATGATATATCATATATGTTAGCTTAAAAAAATAGTTTTTCAAAATTAAGAAAAAGAACATACTTATGATATCCACAACAACTTTCAAAATAAATACTTTTCTTATAATAACTTTACAATCACATTTATAAAATATTGTTACTATCTCAAACAGACTCAAACAGACTATCTGTTTTACTACTTTTTATAAGCTTCTAAGCTTTATATTCATATAGTGATGGCCAACTACCTTGATTCAGATAATATTATAAATGACATGATACGAATTTAATATCCGAAATTTATTATAAAGTTTTAATGAAGAAATCAAGCACGTTCTTCTGTCTTGAAAGAAAATCTATCTGCATGTTCTATAAGGAAGAAGATGATCAGTGCGTAAGCACATATGATTAATGGTTTCCCTCAAGCAAGCTACGATCCCAATAGAATCTTATAAATAAATGACCAAATTCCGAGTTTCAATGATCCAAACAATCTGTAATTAATCCTTTGAAGTTATGGCTACCCAGCAATTATTTTAGTCAGCATATTTCCATTCTTTTTTTTTTATGATGATGTAATTTCTACGCAGTTTTCTTTTTAAAATCTTGCTGTTAGCTATTTACTAATCTTCTTATTATATTCCATTAGTTATTATAGTTAAAATAGATAATTTAGGTTTCATTTGGGACAACTTTCTTACTACTTTTTAAAACAACTTTTTAGTATAAAAATTTTTTGAACTGAAATTTTAGTTCTTGAAAGATGTTTTAGAAGATGGTTAAAAAACTATTCCAGACGAAATCTTAGCTGAGCAATTTATAAAAAGTTGAAGAGCTATGGGAAAAAATATTTATTTATTTTTAATATTTGTTCTAAATTATGATTTGATTGTTAAAAAAAACTTCTCAACTTGAACTTTTGAAAAATAGCAAGAAAATAACAGCCAAATTACACTTCGCCATAGATCTAATAATCAAAGAAATAAAAAAATTACTCCGAGCAGACGCTTAGTTGATTCAAGGGTTATTTGAAACATAGACATCTAAGTTTTTTTTTTTTTTTTTTTAAATCAATATAGGTGACAAAATCACCAGTCCTTTATGGAGTTAGAATGTTAAAAGTTATTTTAGGAAGATAATTTTTCGCTCGAAAATGATAAGAGTTTTATCGTTATAGTCCAACAGCCGATGATTTTTCGCTCGAAAATGATAAGCATTACGCATCACCTCATTTTCCTCTGCTAGGGTTTCCTTCTCTGGAGCTTTGCCGGGATTCTCCCTGCCCCGCTGGGGCCTCCCCTTGCTGGTGTCGGTGACCTTGGTGATTTTTAGGGAATTACTCTCGGCCTTGTCTTGTGTTTTAACGGGTTTTGTGTTTTCTCGTTTTATTTTCAGTCTCCTTCTCCGACGTTTGCCGGAATGGCGCCGAATCGTTTGTGCGACCTTGGTTTTTTAGGGGGCTCGCCTCATTCACGCTCGTTTTTAGAAGCGCTTGCTGGATCGAACTTTGTTTCGTCTATTCCGTAGCTGCGAACCTCTACGTTTCGTGGTTTAGCTTCCCTGTGGATTTTCGACCGGGAAATCAACGAATTGGCCATCACATTTTAATTTTCTTTAGTTGGTTACTTTCCTACTAAGAGACCCTCTCTTGACTCCATTCACAAGTTCTTCTTTAACCTAAAATTAAACGGTGAAGTTTCGGTCACTTTGCTCGGCCCATCGCACATTTTGATTAAACTCGCGAATGATTTGGACTACTGTAGGGTGTTTTGTCATCGTTCCTACCTTGTTTTCAACGGCTACATGAAGCTCACGAAATGGTCACCTAGCTTGGATGTTGGCGTTGAGTCGCATGTTATCCCGATTTGGGTCTCTTTTTTCGCAATTGCGTCCGCATCTGTATACCCCTTGTATACTTCATGGTTTGGGAGCAATTTTTGGTAAACCCTTGAAAATTTATGCAGCTACCTCTACGGGCTCCTGGCCTTCCGTGGCTCGTGTTCTTGTGGAGCTTGATATTACTAAATCCTATCCATTAGACATTTGGCTGGGAAATGTTGTCCTCCCCCTTCGGTTGACCTGACTATTGCTGTTGCTAAACCTAATCCTACCGTTGCTGGGCAGGCTTCGGGGAATGTTGTGGATGATTTAGGTAATATTGGTCCTAAAGTAGAGGCTCTGTCTCCTGTTGCTTTACCGATTATTGAGCCTACTCTGATTAGTTCTTTTCCCCCTTCCCCTGTGGTGCTGTTGCTTTCTGTGGGGGATTGTTTGAAGGAGGCAATTGCTGTTGATTATGGCACTGTAGCAAATTATGTGGGGAATGTGGAGGTTTCGGAGGGTGTTATACCTGTGATTACTGCTCCTTCTTTTCCTCATATGATTTCTATAGTGGTTGGGGTTGAGCCTGTTGCCCAGGTCTCTCAATTTGGTGCTAGTGACGGTGGTGCATTGTTTTGTGATGTTAATTCTAAACCTATTTTGTCTAGTGAGGGTACTGTGTCTGCCCCGTGTGGTTTGATTGTGGCTGAGGTACCTGGTGTGGTCGCTGAGCAGTCAGATTCTTCTGGTTCTTCAATTCAGGAATTGTCCTCTTCGGTTAAATTGGGTTTGGATAAGCAGGTTCAATCGGATTTACCTTTCGACGTAGGCTTTGCGGGTAATGTTAATTTTGTTAATATTCCTATTTTTGTGTTGTCAAACGCTGGAATGAAAGATCATGTGGCTAAGTCTGGGAAAAACGTTGTTTTGCTTCAATCTGACTGGTTAATTTTAGAGGATTCTCTTTGTTCTCCTTCTAGTGGGGAAGAAGAGGACTTTCATGTAAGTGAGAAAGATTTGGTTGGACGTTCTGCCGGGCATGGTTTTCGTAATGCGAGGGGTAGCAAACATTAAAGGAACGGAAAGAAGTAATTGGATTTGGTTTTTAGCCTTTGCATTTCGTCGGAGATTTTTGCTGATCTCATGGACGATGATGAGGAGGCCCTTCTTCCCCTTATTGTCTTGGCTGGTTGGCAACCTCGGTGCATCGGTTGTGGCTTGCTGGATTCTGGATTGCATTCGTATAGCTGACACCTATGAATGGTCCGTGCTTGGCTGCGAGGCTGGTGCTGGGGGCCTCCACCCTGAGTCCCCTCTTGTTGATTATTTTTATCTGCTTAGTTTTGCGGGTTCTTATTTTTTTTTTTATCTCAGGCTGTTGGCCTCTAGCTGTTGTACTCTCCTTTTTATTTGCTATGAACAAATTGTGTTTTGTTAAAAAAAAAACAAAAAAAAGTCCAACAGCCGAAAATTCGATCGTAAGTTTATTGAAATTATGTATGATTCCTACATGTCTCTAATTTATAAATCATCACTAAAACAATTCCATAATTTGATTCTGGCATTTAGTCAACATTTTCCTTTGACAATTGAACTAGGTCTTTTAAGCCTGCTCATAGTTATTCGATCTGGATTATCCAACTATTGCATATTTATTTTGTCTGCTCGAATGGACTCATAGCATCAACAACTTTGAAATTGTACCCTCCACTGATTGATTGAAGGTATAGCCAATGGATCGAGATGATCGTCAAAATAATGTTATTGGCTAGCCTCTTGGATTGAACATGGCCAAGGTCTAAGGCTTTACATTGTAATTCACCCTTCTCCAATTGAAGAAAAAATTGGCCACTATAACCACCGGCTCATATTGGTTAAATAATTCAACCAGCTGGAATTGTGATTTTTCTTTATGAATCTTTCACATAAAAATTTATTTATCCATGTTTTGTATTCAACCCTTCTTATTTATGTATATTATCATATAATTATATTTTAGCTACACAATCGATCTCTACAACATAAACATCCTTACAATTCTAAAATATTAAAATCATCTCTACAATTACAAATATTATAACACAATAATTATATGATTTTCATGCATTTTTATCATCAAAATTTAATCGTTATTTTTGAAAGATTCTAACACCATTCATAGAAAAAAAATAGTAAATTTTAATTATAACAAACCAAGCTATAAAATCCAGGTAACTCATGCTTCGTTTGTGACAACTTTCTTATTATTTTGCTATAGTAGTTTTCTAGTACAAAAATTTCTTGAATGCAGCAAAATAGTTGTGACCGAAAGCTTGTTAACCCAGATGACTAAGTCAAAAGAGGATCTAGATAATTACACTGTACCGCAAGAATAACATCTTCTTCTATTCTCTATATATAGTTGTATGTATATCGAGTTTAATATGCACAGAAACATTTTTCGTTTTCTGCTTGCATTCGTTCTGGTGTGTGGTCTGTTCTTCATTCCTGTGCTTGTTCTCATGGTATCAGAGCACGGATAAGTTTTTTTTTTCTTTCTTCTTCTTTCTTTCATCTTCTTGTTTTCTTTCTCTCTTCCCTGTTTCATCATGGATGGATCATCCACTTCTCCACCAGCCATAGAATCGTTAAATCCTCTCCACCCCATCAATATTCCGCCCCAGCTGAAGTTTGTACTTAGCAATATCAAGTATTTTTTTCTACTTCCCTGACTTCCGACAATTATCCCATATCGCAAGTTGAGAAAATCTTCACTACCAATGGCTTCAAAGGGTTTCTTGATGGATCATACAAAAGTCCACCACAAGAACATACCATCGACTGCTCACACGATGCTTGGAGCCTTCTTGATCAAAATCTTGCCGCTACCTTATTGTCCGTCATTATACCATCTATTTTACCCTATGTTCTTTCACTTACACATTGCGTCGATATATGGGCTACCTTAGCTCATCAGCTACAAGCTTGTACAAGATCTCGCATCATTCAATTAAAGAATGGACTTTACCATCTCTCCAAAGGTGAACAATCTATGTCACAGTATTTACTTACTGTGAAATCCAAGATTGACTTAATCTCAGCAGCCGAAAGCTCCATCGATCTAGAAGACGTCATTCTATACACGTTAAATGGCCTACCTGCTTCATATGAAGCTTTTAAGATAGCTATTCGCACGAATTTACAACCATTAACCCTTGATGATCTCTACACACTTTTTTGTAGTGAAGAAGTGAATCTTGCTCAAGAAATATCTAAACTCCAATCTCTTCACATATTTGAAAATCTGGTAGCTTTAGTGGCTACCCGTGGCCGTGGACGTGGCCGAAACTCTTCTACCCACGGACGACAATACACCTGCAATACTCGCTCATTCAACACATCTAACCGAAATGATAGATAGTCTAATCGAAGCATTATTTTCAAAATATGTGCAAAGCAAGGTCACTCTGCTCTGAAATATTGGTATTGTCATGATCCTACATATCAAGAAAATCTATCCAAGCAAGCTTTATTCAGCCAGATTGAACCACCACGTCAAACAGATTGGTTTTTAGACAGTGGGGCTTCTATGCATCTAACATCTGATCGTTCTCAATTCTCCTCAACCGAACCTTATAATGGCACTTCCCAAGTCACGTTAGGAAATGTCCATCATCTACCCATACACCATACGAGTAAAGGTCTTCTTCTTACACCCTCAGGTAGTCTTCAACTCAACAATTTTCATCACGTTCCTAATCTATCATTTAATCTTTTATCGGTCTATCAACTAACTCATGACAATTCTTGTATTGTTTCATTTTCTTCATAGGGTTATCAAACAAGGATTTGAAGACCAAGCGGGTTCTACTTTAGGGAACATGCCATAATGGTCTCTACTCCATCTCTTCATCTGCTTAGCCATCTACTCTAGTGTTACTCTCAGTTCAAACCGTTCCTGATCTTTGGCATGGTCGTCTCGGTCATCCGAACACATGCAAAATAAATTGTCTTGCTCAGTTACATTCAAATATATGTTCCAATACTCTTACAAATTCTTGTAATACTTGTAATCTTGCAAAACGTCATAGGTTGTTTTTTCCAAAATCTATTTCTACTACTTCTGTTCCATTTGAAATTGTTCATTTAGATGTTTGGGGTTCATCCCCTACTATGTCTTTACAAGGATTTCGTTACTATGTCTCTTTTATAGATGATTACACAAAATATTGTTGGGTATATCCCCTCTTTCACAAATCTGAAGTTTGTTTAAAATTTTTTGAGTTCTATAATATGATTAAATGCCAATTTAACTTGAATATAAAAATTCTACAAACTGATGGGGGCGAAAAATACATTAACCAACACTTCCAACAATTTTGCAAACTCTCGGGTCTGTGTCATCAATATATGTGCCCTTACACGCCACCTGAAAATGGCTTACCAGAAAGAAAGCATTGGCACATCTTGGAGACAATTCGAAGCCTTTTAATCGATTCTAATGCTCCTCATCGGCCGTGGGTTCATGCTCTTCACACTGCCATTCACATTATCAACCTCCTACCAACCCATAACTTACAAAACAAAACACCATATGAATATCTTTACACCAAAATACCTTCCTATAATCATCTGAAAATCTTTGGGTGTCTCTGTTATCCTTGGCTCCGACCTTATGCTCAATCAAAACTAGCTTCATTTTCTAAGCCATGTGTTTTTATTGGCTATGCCTCATCTCAAAAAGGATATCAATGTTTAGAACCTTTAATAAACAAGATCTATACTTCTCGCCATGTTGTATTTAATGAACAAGTCTTCTCTTATCATCAAAAATAATTCCCGATTACTCATCCAACATCACACATTAACCTCCCACCTCTTCTCTTAGTTCCTTCATCTGTCATCAAAATGCAAACTAAAATTTTGTCACATAATTATAATACTCCCATATCCAATACTCAGCCTTCTCCTAATCATTCTGCCACAAGTCATTGTAACATCCCTCAATCTTTGGAACAACCTTTATTGGACTCATCCACTAATACATTCATTCCTACATCATCCCGTTCTTTTTTTCTTAACATCCCCAACCATCATATGACAACTCAATCGCAAACTGGTAATCGCAAACCCAAATGCATCTTCAATCTCACGCATCAAATCGTTCCTCAAGACCCAACTTCTTACACTCAAGCTTCCAAACAAAAACATTGGCGCTTAGCCATGTCACAAGAATTCCAAGCACTACAATCACAAGGAACTTGGGATCTCGTTCCGTTCTCTCAAAATCAAAATATTCTCGGGTGCAAATGGATGTTTCGAACAAAATACAACTATGATGGATCAATTGCAAGATACAAGGCTCGATTAGTGGCTCTCGGATATAAGCAAGAATTCGGATTGGATTATACCGGAACTTTCAGTCCAGTTGCAAAGATACCAACATTCCGAATTTTGATTCTTCTTGCTATACATAAGAGCTGGCCAATACACCAACTTGATGTATCTAATGCTTTCCGGCATGGTTCTTTGCAAGAAAATGTCTACATGCGCAAACCACCGGGATTTATTGAAAAAATTCATCCTAATCACGTTTGTAAACTAAATAAGGCTCTCTATGGTCATAAGCAATCACTGCGCCAATGGTTTGCCACGCTTACCCATTTCTTGCATACCCAAGTATTTCACACAAGCCATTTGGATCCTTCCCTTATGATGGTCTACTTCTTCATCAAAGTCGGTATGCCCAAAAAGCTTCTTATACAACTTATTAGATATAACTTCAGATAAATTGAAAATGGAATTTTGATCTATTCTAATAATTTTAGAATGACTAGAATTAAAAAAAAAAAAAAAGAATGATTGGCACATAAATTCTTATGTGTATTAGGGCATAGCCCACCAAGCCACAACCCAATACCCACGGCAGCTCCTCCCCAGATTATTCTAGTCCCCACCTGCCGCTATTTCAATTCTAAATCTGATTCAATTAACACATAATCTACTATAAGTATTTTATAATGGCTTAAATAGACCTGAATGAGGCTTAATTGACATTGCTGAGATCATAAATTAACCATGCCTGATAAAAATATATGTTAAAACTTTATCTAAAATTGACTTCAATAATCTCAAACAATATAGAATGCCAAGATATAAATTTATTAAAAATAATATTTAAAATGCAACATTTTTTAATAACATAAATTTATTTATTATTAAATTAAAATAACTAAATATCTGTTGGGATAATTTCTAAAAAATTATGTACTAAAAAATTATTTTTAACAATCAGAGTTGCTAATATGTAGCATCTATAAGAAAGCAATTACTTGATTTTTTTAAAAAAACACATTCAAAATATGTACGTCAACTTTTTAAAAATAATTTTTTTAGAACAGCTTCATAATCACTTTTATAAAATACTATAATAATCCCAAATAGACCCTGAGATCATTTTTATAATTATACTTAATAGCTATTTTTTTTTCCAAGATCACAAATTTAAATAACATATTTTATAATTTATCATTTATACTTGAAAATTAATACTATTAAAGTTGATCGTTAGGGTGTTATAAGTGTCACTAATTAGGGTTTAAATGAAAATTAAAAGTTGAAAATTGTACCGTCCATATTAAAGATTGGAAACTTTCTCTACAGATTTAATAATTTCATAACCATGATTCTTGCACTTCATTGCGTGTGAAGAGGAATTTTCACAGTGCAGGGCTGCGGACATACGTCTGGCGTATCCATTAGTCTGCCCCCTTTGATTTTTCATATAAGGAAACACCGAAGAACCGTTCTCTCTCTCCATCTCATTCGATAATTTTTTTTTTTAGTCTAAGTAGGATCCAAATTATTTGCAGAATAAAATCAAACGCCACAATTAGATATTACAGATTTCAATGCAGGCAAGAAATAATAAATCAAGAGATTAATATTTCTAAAAAAATGAATAATTCTGTGTACATAAAAAAATAATATTTTGATAATTGTAGAGGAGCAGTTGCTGTCTTATTCAAAATTTTAAAATAAAATTTCGAAATAATTTTGAAATTTTATTTTAAATTTTGAATTAAATAAAATATTTTAGGATAAATAAACGGTTAGAATGAGTAATATGCGATTTACCTGTTAGTGGATGCATACCCTATGTATTAATTCCTGTAGACCTAACTTATGACGTGAGAAGGAAAAAAAAAAAGAGAGAAAAATGTCAAAGTCCGCCTGGCCGAAGCGTACACGCCGACTAAGTTAGTCAAAGAGATGAAATCCAGTTCTCAATTTCCGGCTACGCTGCGAGGAAGAATCGTGGCTTCTTGACCGAAATCGGACTCTGTACTTCTGCTTCTTCCTCCGAAATCCAATTACATCTGCCCCCAATTTCAAATCCAATTTCCGGCACCGGCGGCAGATTCAAATCAAATCCACGGTGGCCGGAGCCGGCGGCGCTTCCGATGGTGCCGTCATAGTGACACCGCTTGTGTCCTCCAAGAGCTTGACCGGTTGAGAACGTTTTTTGGCAAATTGAGCATTGGTGGACCCGCCCACCGCCGGACATTGCGGAAGGGGAGCCGGCGGAAGGACGGTCTTCGGTGGCGGTGGCAGCGGTGGATTTTCGGTGGCTAGTTTTGTGGCCGCCGAGGGCTTGGTAGGATGGGAAAGATTTGCCACAGAGAGAGCATTTGTGGGAGAGAATTTGAGGTGGGGATTGGGAGCCGGAGAGCATAAGGAGGCAGAGAGCGAGGTTTTCTTCTTCGGAGGGGGTTTGGTGGATGAGATTTGAACGCTTTATTTTGCTTTTGGTTTGGAGTAAGTGGAGGTTGGGTTCGTCGGAGCTGGAATTTGAAGAAGTCCGCGACGGCGACGTCGGCAGGGGAGAGACTTTGTTTTCAGGTGATTCCATGGCTTCTGCGACCATGGATGAGACAGAGAGAGAGAGAGAGAGAGAGAGAGAGAGAAGTGAGTGGTTTCGTGTGAGAGTTGGCTGAAGGAGATTGAAGAAGGAACGGAGGCGTCTGAGCTTTTATAAACATTGAGAGATTTACCGAAGAGAAGTGGAGTGATGGAAAACTGACGATTACGGTGACGTGGTGCAATAATAATAATATAATAATATATAAATAAAATAGCAATAAAGTTTTTAAATTGAGCAGTTTTTTAATTAATCTAAATCAAAATATTGATAAATTTTTAGATGATTTTGTAACTGAAATCGAACAGAAACCCACAGGTTGTTCTTACACGTTCACCACTTCTTCCCGTGCAACGCGCACGTAAGTGTTAGACTGAACGCCACGTGTCATATTAATTATGATGGTGGCCGTCGTGGGTGATAAAAGCGGTGAATGAAGAATAACAGCGCATTAAAAACTAAAAAAACAATGAGATAGAAGGTTGGTGAACTCCCCTTGGGTCAAAAACAGCAATAGCGAGTCTGTGAACTTTCAATACTTAATACCTCTCCACCTCGTCAACACGCGCACCTCACGCCACGTGGCAGCATAACCGTCAACGCCACGCGTCGTACGCTGCAGTATTTTTTTTTACCGGTGGGTGCCTTCAAAGGAATTTGGAGAATTTTTTTTTTTTTAAAGTTGAGTGCAGGAACATAAATTTGCTGTTCGTTGATTTAATTTTAAGATTTTAATATTAATTTATAAAATTTTTATGCCTCGAAAAAAAAAATCTTTTTTTTGGGACCCAAAAAAAAAAAAATCTGATTGAACGGTTGGGTTCGCATTTGCGGTTGACAAGGAATCAGGAGGTAGGATTTGGCCTTATCAATACTTGACGTCAGCAGTACGGTGGCCGGCAGCTGTATTAAACCGCCACGTGGACTTTAAGGATGGAGCAATGAACCGCCCTGTGTAGAGCCGAGGGTGGATGGAAGACTGAGGAAGCATCTACTACTTCAGAGCAGCGTGCTTAACATTACACAATAGCTAATTTAATTAAAAATAATAATAACATATCCTAATATGATATATATATATATATATATATATATATATATATATATATATATATAATTATAATTATAAGATAAATATTTTAAATTAAAAGATATTTAAATTCTATGTTGAGATAAACTTAATAAATGACTATTGAGCGTTGGAAGGTTTTTGATGATAGAATATGCAAATAAAATGGATTACTAGAGGTGTAATAGTTTTATGCAAAATTTTGAAGAGGAAAAAACAAGAAATGAATGACCTAGTTAATAATATATGAGATAAATATTAAAAAAGTTTGACTTTCTACTTGACTAAATGAATGTAATGTTACAACATCTAGATTGTTGCTTTAACCTCTTAAAAAATATGGGAGAAATAAAAAGGGGTGATGTGCATTAGTATTGGTCGACAACTGATGGGGTGTAATAATTCGAATTTTTTTGAAATGATTTTCTTAAATGAAAAATATGAATTTCAACGCCGTGCCTTGTCGAAGAAGAGAGAGAGAAGAGAGAGAAGGTTATTTGGGGCTTTTGCACCCGTCAATTTTGTTCATAGATTTTTTTTATTTGTGGTAAGTAATTCAAATCTCATTTTAGTTTTCAATGATTTTGATTATTATATAGATTTTTTTGTATTGAATAGAATTGACTATTTTCTACTGCATTTTGATTGAGACAATTCATAAGTAAGAAAGACTGGATATTAATACTATAAAATAGGTTGGGAGTTAAAACATAATATCCTGCGCATGAGGATGGACTGATGGGTTTTTCTTTAAAGATGATTTGTGGTGTTATCCTAGTTGTAGCTTGTAACAGATGATTGATTACACCGACAGACAGAGAGTAACAGTAACGACTCTTTATTAATTTAATAAAATCACATGTAATGATAATTGATTAATTGAATATAATAAGTGATTATTTGGATAAGTGATAATTGATATGACTGTTTGCTAATTGAAAATCAATTGTGATAAAAAATGTTCAAAACACTACGTTAAAGCTGTATGTCCTGCCTTGCTAAATCGTACATTGATGAATGCATATAATGATAGTGCTGATAACATTTACAGATACATTAATATCATTGACAATATTGGATGCATTGATAATACATAAACATATAATGCATATGAATAAATAAGATATATTCCTTTAGAGATTTATGAATGATTTCTGCGTCGTTGTTTTATCGATTTATTAAATTTTAAACAAATTATTGATTTTTAGATTTATTATAATGATTCCCTGCTTTTATAATTATTGATCATTTTAAGTTTTATTAATAATATTTGATCATTAACTATATTGTCTGTTATTGATTATATTAGATTGGGCATTTCATATAAATTCTTTAGTCATTGCATTGACAACTTTAGTGAATTTTAAATTATTGCTGGACTTTTAAGCTTATTATGTGAATTTTAATGATTTCAGGTTAAGGAAGGGGTTAGGACCAATTAGAGTGAGGTTGACAAAGATCCTTTAGTTTTCTTTAGATTTTTTTATGTATTTTCTTTTATTCTTTTATAGTCAGGAGCTTGTGATAGATTAGTGATTGTAGTGATCTCCTGGCTAGTGTAAATGATATTTTGAGTGTAGTAAAATATCTTGATGTATATGATTTTAGTTACTTTTGCTATTGATGATTTATAGAATCTCTGGTATATTCTTAAAATGATAAATAGATAATTCTTCTAAATTTAATTCTGGAACGTTACATGGGGACTGTGGAGTGAACTTTTGAATGATATAAGAATTACGTGTTTTATCAATCTTAAATAATACTCATATTTTTTTATATATAAACAACAAAACGCCTCTTAATATACACAAGTATATATGTCAAATCAAATAATAAAGTGATGAAGTAGAGTGTCAAACACATGAGAAAATGTTATGCTTACTTACAATAAAATATTACCATTTACTCTAATTACATGAATTATCTTATTGAAAAAATAATAATATTTTTGAAGTTTTTATCACTGAATAAAATAGTTAAAAAGTGTATACGATATTTAATAAAAATATTTGGGATTGATTTAAGCAAAGTTCATATTTTTCCTAATTTTACTCTTCATGGTAATGTGATTTATAGCATATGCATCCCTACATCTTTGTATAGGGGTGAAAAAATATCTGCTGATCTCTAATAATTAGAATATCTCCTTAAAAACCTAGAATATTTAACATCATATATCTATTTTATTTAAATATTCCTAATAGTTCTTACATTTCACCAATGAGACTATACATATGACCATTATGTGCAATACATAAAAATGGGATAATACTGAAAAAAACATTAGACTTTAAACAAAAAGTCTTCATTAGTACTTGACATGTGCTTTATATTATCAATCTAAAATAAGTGATTTAGTAAGACATAGAATAAATGACAAGTAAACTCATTTTCATTAAATTCATAGAAGAATGAAAATACAATATAGTGATATTACTAGGAAGGATCAATGTATCTCCTCTACACTTCTCTTCCTTTACTTACAGAGTTGCTATCAACAAACACAGGTTAAATACTCCAATGGATTGTATCTTGTACTTCCCTAGCCTCTCTTAAATTTTTCTCTAAGAGGGGACTAGAGAAGTACATTGAAAAACTATTGAATTTACACCAGTGACTGAACTCCTCTACAAATAAAATATAATATCATTTTATAGGAATACACAAAAAGGCACTGGCACTGTTATGCTTGAAATATTGGCGCCGCGATGCTCTCAAAATGAGGTAGTGCCCCGCTCTGAATTTTCTGCTCCGCAACGCCGCTTGATGACGTGGAATGCTTGCTTATTGAATAGTCATAACCTTTCACTAGAACAACATGGGCCTTGGAGGATACAACTGCAACGCCCCGGCACTGCTGACAATCGAGCGTTGCGGTGCCTGATTAGAAAAATAGGCTCGAAGGCGTGAGAAATTGTGGCACAGTGGCATTTAAATTCCTGAGAATGTATGCTGCCAAGTTGACTTTCTGATGCAATGACGTTGGCAACACTGCGGAGCTGGATGTGTCATTATCGTAGCACTAGAAAATAGAGAACATGGCGATGTTATATCCAAAATGTGGCCCCTCAAAAGTGTTAAAGGTTGTGCTGTGGTGTTGTTTCTTCCTACGCCACGGCGCTGTGGGCTCCTTAATATTTTCTGTCATTTTTTGAGTTTTTTCTGTACAAAATCAACTAAAATAATGCATTTTCACTGAAAATAAAATATATTAAACAGTACGTAATTTACACTTATTAACGACCATCCAAGTTGGTAGAGCGATGACAGTCATTGAATTTATTTGAGGCATGCTACCTATAGTTGGGTGACTATGGGCATCAGTGCAAATTGATGGAAGCTGCAACAAGAGATGCCAATTGTCAATGATGTTGATAGGTGTTGCACGAGCAACAATTATCATTTGGACATGACTATACTTTACATTAATGGATGAATCTTCCAATACAAAACTAGTTTAAAAAAGTAGAGCATCGCCAGCACACATCACTATGTGTGATATTCTTTTGAGGATCATATATACATTGATAAGGTGTAGGCCTTTACAATCAATGTCGATAGCTTCCACCTCTACAGACGTTTTCGTTACCATTGGAACCATCTGAATCGGGTTAGAAATTTTCACTCACTCATCAATTGGATAAGATTCATCGCCAAAACACTAGGACAAGATCAACGATTTTGAATGTCCTCAGGCCGTCTAGTTTATCATTGGCATGAGTCCTTATCTCAATTGGAGCTCTCACCAACTTGAAAATTGAAATGATTTTCATGCTACCTATTTTCTTTTGGTTAATTTCACAACCATAGAGAAGCTAATATGACATAAATTTATTGTTTTTCTCAAGCAATATAAAATTTTTAAGGGCTCATCGAATTTTAAGAAAGTAAAATATAAATTTTCATTAATAATACAACAACAACAAGCCTTTGTCCCACTACGTGGGGTCAGCTACATGAATCTTTTTTCTCCATTGTGTTCTGTTAAAAGTCAAATTCTCGTTTAAATTTAATAAAAAAAGATCATTTCTAATATTTTCTAACCAAATTTTTTTAGGTCTACCTCTACCTTTCTTAATATAAGTCAAATCCAATACCTCTACTTTTCTAACCAGGTTACCGGAAGGCCACCGTTTTATGTGACCAAACCATCTAAGACGACTCTTTCTTATCTTATCTTCCACTGAAGCTACTCGAACCTTATCACGTATATGCTCATTTCATATCATATCTCTAAGGGTAAAGCCACTCATCCACCTAAGCATTCTCATCTCTGCAACACTTAACTTAGTATTATGCTTCTCTTTTAATGGCCAACATTCGGCACCATAAAGCATTGCAGGTCTCACCACCATCTTATATAATTTTCCCTTAAGTTTGAGTGGGACTTTTCTATCACACAACAAGCCCGATGCATTCCTCCACTTCAACCATCAAACTTGAATTCTGCTGATAATATCACCATCTATTTCACTATCACTCTGAACAATAGATCCAAGATATCTAAAACGTGTACTCTTATTAATTACTTGATCGCCCAAAGTTACAATCCCCTCACTAGGTCTATTACTACTAAAAACACTCCATATATTCCGTTTTAGATCTACTCAAGCAAAAACCTTCAAATTCTAAGGTTGACCTCCATAATTCAAGTTTACCTTCAACTCCCTCTCTAGTCTTATCAACAAGAAGAATATCATCAGCAAAAAGCATACACCAAGGTACATCCTCTTGCAAATGTCTAGTGAGAACATCCATGACTAAAGCAAAAAGATATGGGCTTAAGGCTGATCCTTGATGTAATCCAACCAAAATAGGAAAATATTTGGTCAAACCACGTTGTGTTTGAACACAAGTAATAGCTCATGCATATATATCTTTAATAATTTGAATATAAGCGTTATTAACTCCTTTTTTTTTTCAAGAACTCTCCATAGCACTTCTCTTGGAACTTTATCATATGCTTTCTCTAAATCAATAAATATCATATGTAGATCCTCCTTATTCTCTCTATATTTCATCTTATATATAAAAAATGAACTCCCAATATTTAAGAGAGTTTAGAAATTTTTTTAGGACTATAATAACATTATTTTAAAATATATCAAACTCATTATCTTACAAATTTTTTTTAAAGCTTCAAGCAACCAAATGGACTTTTAGCAGAGCCAAGATTTCTTCATTGATGCCATCATCACAGACCAAATGGGCATGTTCACTCTGGAAGCAGAAAGCTTAATCTAATAAAATTATAATTTCAAAGCAGAAAGCCGACAAACAGAAGCCTGTTTGCTCTAACAATATGGAGTGGCAAAGGCCATTGACAGAAGAGTCTGCCATGACTCAACTTTGAGATTTCAGGCTCTGATTTTTAATCAAAGCTATAAAAATAACTCTTTTTGGCTCTTTTATTACTATAAGTTAGCGTTCAATATTATTATTATTTCACAACTGTGATAGTAAATTACATAACCATTTGGCTTAACAGCATGAACAAATGCAAGCTTATGTTAACTGCTTGGTGAACAAGAATTTTTATGACTTGGTACAAAGCCATCTGATTTGCTGCCATGTTGAATGATGTAGAGAATTTGGACCAATCACTTGTTTGTTTGTCATGTTAAGTGAAGGAATGAGTGAGTTTTTTTTTTATTTGTTTTGTTGTTTTCTCCAAAGATTTGAAATGGCCTTACTCAGTTATTTTTAGAACACTTGATACTATTCTAACCAATAAATTTGGTTAAAATCCAACTAATTTTTGTTTCTTTCTAAAATATATTAAGTGCTATCCTAATAGGATTGACAATGGGATGGGTGGATAAAACTCTTAATTGGCATTTAGCATTTGTTTTTTGTTCATCAATTGCATTAACAAAGTGATTAATATGGTGGGTGCGTAACTCAAATTTAGACGACTTAGATTATATTGTATTAAATTTTTATTTATCATTATATTATCAGAGTTGAGCTTATATATCTTTTGATTTTGTTCTATTGGTTCAACTTTTCGGATGACCAATCATCTTAAGGGTGCTCTGGTATAGTCATATTTATAATAATCATCTCAATAATTAAGATCATTTTTAAATTCTTTAGGGATCTAACGATCTCTCTCATATAAGTAATTGATATTCTCATCAGTGGTTTGACATAAACCCGATTCATCAACTATACATGTATGATTCTATTAGTGGTTCTTGTAGGTTCAAGAAATAGTTTTCACCGCTTAGCATTATGTTCCAGACGAGTTCAAGAGGTAGCTCTCGTGATATAACATTTATTAACTTTAACACTTGCCTCTTACCTTTTGGCAGGAGTATTACTCCGATATCATTAATAATAGTCTAAACTCCTATCGATCGAGATATTATCCATTATAGCTTAATAATCCTCGTAATTAAATTTATTAATTTGATGCAACTTCCTAAGAGATCAGACATCATAATAATGCTCCAACAAGACTCTTATTTATATGTTATATTAAACTAAAGGGCGGGTTATTGAATTGTGATTTAGTAAGAATTAACACACATATTTATGATTTTATAAAAATTTATAAAAAGGAATATTAAAAAAAATTGTTGCTTTCATTACTCAAAATAAGATATAAGTAAATTGCACTAATTTGATGAACAACACTAATATGAAAAAAAGCATTAATTTAAGCTAAAAGAGTTATATGTCAAGTCTTTTTCCTTCTTCACCAAATGGCTAAGAATCATGCAAGGCACCAAAAAGCCCAGCAGAGAAGAATGGTTCGTATCGAGCTTAATTTAGAAAATTAATTAATTACATTGGTATAAAAATGTGTTATTTTGTGCTAATTAACGTATTAAGCTTTGTAAGCCCCTAATTATATATTTAATCTACTCTATGTGGCTAATTTGCCGGCACACTACCTTGTCCGAGTTCTGATGGAAACAGCTTAATTAGCTAGGCCTTGTCTTACCTAGCCATAATTTTTTGTTCCTTTCTCCACTAATTCTAATGTTATTAACACTTTAACAGCTGTTCATTGGTAATTAATAAATGTAATTAATTGATATCCTTAATTAAGCTTGAGACCCAACATGCTTCACTGCTGGGATTTTTGATGCATTGCATGGTTATTAGCCATTTGGTGAGAAAGGAAAAAGACTCGACATATAATAACTCTTTTAGCTTAGGGGTTGTTGGTTGGCTGAATAAGGAATGTTGAAATGCACTGTAAAAGTAATGCAGTGTATTTGAAATATTTTGGAGTTGTGAGGATGATATAATTTGTCTGTTTGGTTTGAAGTAAAATAAATACAGTGTAAAGTATGATTGGTGGTGAACGGTGGCGGTGAAAGCTAGCAGTTGCGGTGGTGGCGACCGATGGCACCGTGGCCGGAGGTGGTGGGACGGTGATGACAAGCGGCAGGTGGCAATGGCGAGTGACAGCTGTCATGAACTTCTAGTGTATTTAAAAATCGTTCAAATCGGAGGAATTCCAAATACACCAAATTTTACACTGCATTTGTTTTACTTCAAACCAAACACTAATATCCTCTAAATCCCTACATTTGGAACAATTTATACCATTTTTACTTCAAATCAAACAGCTCCAAAATTAATGATATTCAAATTAGTGCAATGTACTGTTATTTTATTTTGAGTAATGAAAGTTACTATTTTTTAATATTCGTATTTATAATTTTTTTATTTCCCTAATTAATTATAAACATACACCCGCTAACAATTGCACAGTTGCCATTTGTTCGACAATATGATTTCCTTACACCGTGAAGTAGAAGTTGATCTTTGCCTAATATTTCATGGTTAAATAATTAAAAATTCAATAAAAAATAAAATTTTGAGTTAAAATTTTATTGTAAATCTTATATAATTTTTAAAAATAATAATTTGATACATGAAGGTAGGATGGTGACAATTTTGTAAATAAATAAATTTATATTTTACACAGACAAAAATTTTCTCGTCGTTCTCAAAAGAGAAATTATATTTTCTTTTCTTCATGAAAAATCCCTATAAGCATTTATTTGTAGGTGCGTGCATTTGATAGGTTATGTTGTATTAATTGACATATTTGTTAAACCAATTAAACCAAACCAAATTACAGCTCTTTATTATCAATCATTAATCTGATAATAAAATTCATATTGTGAGTGACAACACATGGTTACATGATTACGCAGCTCGTCTTGGTCTGTTAGTTGAGAGCTTTGACTACCAACCAAGAGGTTTTGGGTTCGAGTCTTGCATATGTGATGCGTGTGAGTTTGTCTTAACTAGCCTAAATGTCCAAAAAAAAAAACTACACACAGCGTACATTACTAAGACGCTTTATTCTCTTCTTATACTGCCGCATATCTGCATATTAATAGCTTTGGCATGTAATCTACCATCGAAAGATGTAAGAATATATTTTCAATCGAATCAAATTCCAAAAATTTTCCAAAGGAAAACCCTCTCCTATTTTTCACAATTATAAAATGATCTCTTCTGGCAAACAAAAAAAAAAAACTGGGAAAACCAAAAAAACTAGAATTACAAACATGTCCGAGATTAATTTTTATGACATTTTAATTTGCTAGAAATTTAAAAATTTTAGAGAAAGATATACAAAATTCTATAAATAATTCAAAAAAAATATATAAACAATTACAGAAGAACCCTAAATAAAAGATAAATCAATGCCTCATCAAAAAAAAAAAAAAAACAAATACACCAAGGGCTTTTAAATGGTCCAAAACTCAGCCTAGAAAACCTAATAAGATCTCTTAAGTGAGAGAAAAAAAAAACCTTTAAGATCTTATGAGGTACAAATAATCATAATATCATTAAGGCTTCTCAACGATTAGAGTTGTAAGACCATTCTTGTTCTTCTTTTCCCTCAAGGCTATAAGTCCTATTTGGGACCTTCCTCTAAAAGTAAGCCACAACCCAATTAAATGGGTCGATATAAAGCCAACAAGACCATTAATAAAAAAATACATGACAAATATAGCACTGGTTAGCATAACAAGAAATGCAAAGGGGACAAACGGAAACAACGGTTAATACCACATTAGAGCTCAACATGAATAAATGTCTATAAAAGATTCATACACCCAAACAAAAATAATTGAGAATAATGTTAATAATGAATCAATACAAGGAATATATATATATCCACATAAAGGGTTATGTACTACCTTATCATAGTTGAGATAGAAGAAAGGGAAGTGAAACTGATTCTAAATTAATAAAATATCGGTCCTTACTTTAAGTGAATCTTTTTAAATAAGTTTTAACCAACATATCATCATAAACACGCAACATGATTTATAAATAAAACATAAGCAATCACAATGTTCTATTTGAAAAAAAAATGAATAAAAGAAAATATTGTGCATATATTCTATGTATATATGTACATATATAGTCGCACATATGTTAATATTGTCATAGGCATATGGGACTAATTTTTCAAGGATAAGTAAACATAAATGTTAGGTTAACACAATGTTAATGATGAGACAGGCACAATCCTAACTGCTGGCCAACATGAGCTTAGTGTTTACTACGAAACATGTCATGATGAGCTAATTATCATTAAAGCATCAAATAAAGAGTCGAACGCTTTCTGATGATTGATGAGATGTAATAGTTCAAATGTTATATGTGAGTTGCTTTTGATGATGATAATCTGGTTGGGGTTATATGACATGAGTATCAAGAATAAGATAAACATGAAATGCGTTAAAAAGGAAGAACAAATGTCGGTGCAACAATTACTTCAATTTCGAAGTAGAAAGTCTTAAGGATGAAGAGTATGAACCCAAGGAGATATATGAAGAGAGAAGGATTACACATATAGTGATAGAGATGCTACAATGAATGAAAATAAATATATAATGGATAATATATAATGAAAATAAATATATAATGAAAATAAATATATAATGGATAATAAATAAAAATGTTAGCGCTTTATATACACATGAAATATAACGCATACGGAAGCTATATATTGATATCATTTAATTTCTCCCACTAGGTCTGGTACGCATAAACACAAATTATTACATTATGTTAACATGCCAAGAGTGGCTGAGATATTTTTGGATATATTGATAACATTCTCATCTTAAACGCTTATATTTATTCGCTTTTATTATAAGGATAAAAGAGCAGATATATAGAACCACTTTAATTGCTTTCTAAACTAGCTTGGGATTTTAGGCTATATATTTATGTTTACATAAATATGATCAAGCGAATATCACATCGAACACGAGCGAACATGGGTTTGTGACACTTTATTTGGACTTAATTGTTGTACAACTTTAAGATTGATACGTCATCGGAAAATTATCTTGATCGGGCACGAATCTCGAGGAAAAACTCAAGTTGGAAACTTCAAAAATTAATTCGGAGACTATTTAAACTCCGATTTCAGCAAGCTTATAGTCGAACTGAGCGTCTCGGAAATACGAATCCAACAACACCAAATTCGACTCAATCCGAGCTCAAACGAGTCCAAATCAAGTACCCGAAGTGCTGTTGGAAGCATCAAACAGCAATTTGAGTTACCAAACGGTCTCCGATTTTGACGAGCTTATACTCTAATCGAGCGGCTCGACGAGACGAATCCAACGAGCCCAAGATCGCAGAATTCTGATATCATTAAGACCTTCAAATTCTTGATAAACGGCTCACGATCAAGGGATTCAATATCGACCGTTCATCCGGATCACTCCTTATTTGCCCTTGATCCCTCACATATTTACGGGCTATGCCACTCCAGAAAAACTATAAATAGCCCCTCATTTCTCTTAAGAGGGGACCCAAGCCAAGAAGAGAAGAAAAGAAGAAGAAGAGAAGAGAAGCCTAGGAGGGAATAGCTCCTCCTCGACCACCGCCGGAACACCGCCGGAACTCCGCCGGAACACCGCCGGAACACCACCGAAGCACCACCAGGCGCCCGAGGGACGCCGGAGCTCTGCCCGACACGGGAGCAACGTCGGAATTCTGCCCGACGCCGGAATTCTACCCGACGCCCGAGTGACGCCGGACTTCTTTCCAAGTGACGCTGGAATTCTACCCGACGCCCGAGTGACGCCGGACTTCTTTCCAAGTAACGCCGGACTTCTTTCCAAGTGACGCCGGAATTCTGCCGGACACTCAAGTGACATCGGAACTCTGCTTGTCCTTGTAACTGATACTCATTGTAATCTGATCGTCCTGAATTTAAAGGACGGATCAGCCTCGTGTACTTCAAACGACACTAGTGAAACTCTTTCAACTGGGCACGGCCCCGTGGTTTTTTCCCTTTCCAGGGTTTTCCACGTAAAAATCCTGGTGTTACTATTTCGATTCTGTTTGTGTGCTGGATATACGTACAACGCTGAGACGGAAATTTAAATTCTATCGCCGCGTATATTTGAGTCCGCAACAGTTTGGCGCCGTCTGTGGGAAGACTATCCCACACTCCTAAATATTATTTTCATGGCCAATAGGCGTAACAGTCGCCTCATAGGAGCCTCCCGCTCCCACTCTCATCAATCCAGAAACCAGTCTATAAATCATGGACATCAAGTTTCTGCCTCCTTTTTGCATGGGGGGCAACACATTGCTGGAGAAGGAACCTCAGGGCCTTCTTTGGAGGAGCGAATCCGAAAAATGGAAGAATCTCAGAACGAGATCCTACAACTCCTGCGAGAGACTCAACAACCGGCACTAGCACCACAGGAGGAGGTTCTTCTCCCTCGAGATCCACCACCTGTCGAAGCTGTTCAAATCGAACATCTTCAAGACGAGATTCCTCTTCCTCCACTCAGGAGGCATTCGCAGTCACATCAAGATAACGAACTGGCTGATACAGCAAGTTCTACCCATCCTCCGCACACAGGTCGGCAACCTCGCATTCCTTTGGACCTCCCCGAAGAGTTAGCCCAACATCACATTGCTGAGCTCCCTCGCAATACCCTACGCCACGAACTGCGACGATTGGTTCGAGAGGAGTTCCCTACAGGAGGCGTAAGGCAACCTCTTCATCAGTGGGACTTCCAGGAGTCGTCACCCCTGACGGAAGCTATTCTTCAACACCCTATTCCGGCTGGATTTAAACTACCAAGCATCGATTCCTACGACGGGACATCCGACCCGTACGAGCACATCGATCATTACAGAACCATTATGCATATCCAGCGAGCTTCGGATGCCCTCCTATGTCAGGTTTTTCCTACTACACTCAAAGGACAGGCGCGAACATGGTTCTATTCTCTTCCATCTGGAACGATCCCTTCATTCGTCAAATTGGCCAAAGCCTTCGTTGAACAGTTTGTAGCCAATCGAAGAATTGCTAAAGATTCTTCCCACCTCTCCGGGATTCGTCAAAACGAGGGAGAATCGTTAAAAGAGTACTTTCAGCGATTTTCCACAGAGGCACGACAGATTCCAGGACTAAACCCAGAATTGCTCCGAGGGGTCTTCCTTGGAGGCCTTCGTCCTGGTCCTTTCTATTCGGCACTTATGCGAGATACGGTTCATTCATACGCCGACCTGATTCATCGTGTGGAGGCACAAATCTCCGCAGATGAAGCCATAAATGCTCACAGAAAGCAATTCGAGCAGACAAATGGGAAGCGCAAAGGTGCTCCTGGGATGGATAATTCTTCCTTACAACAGAAAAAGCAAGGGAATAGCAATATACCTCCTAGGCCCCCATTACCACAACGAGAACCTCGGCAGGAGAAAGAGTACACTCCGCTCAACACATCTCGAGCAAATGTGTTAATGGCGATTCAAGATCAGGACAAAGTGAAATGGCCGCATCCTTCGAAGCCAAATACAGGAAATCAAGATCAGTACTGTCACTTTCATCGTAGTCGTGGCCACACTACTGAAGCATGTTGGCAACTTAAGGATGAGATTGAAAGACTTATCCGCCAGGGCTATCTTCGACAGTTTATTGGGAACCCACCTACCCGAGAAGAAGCTCGCCCCACTGGGGGGCAAAATCAACAACAAAGACAACCATTAAATAATATTCAAATGGTTGGCGAGATTGAGTAATGCTGCAACTTGAACCTTTGTGTTAGTAATACTACTTGTCATGTGTCATCATGTATCTCTTCTATGATCAGTAGGATGTCACTCTAATATCCTTAGTATTTCTACCAAGTCAAATGATGTGGTTGTCCCTATATGTATCTCTTTTATTGTACAAGGGAATTATTGTATTACAGTAATATAATGTGTTGTTCGTCCAGTTTTGATATTGTCTCTTTCTTTAAAAAAGAATATAAATGACAATGAAAAACTACTGACAAATATAGTCTCTTTATCCTTGATTCGAGAAATACACAATCTTTATTGTGTCTCAATCACTGGATGATCAATCCCAGGGGGATTCGATCTGACCTCTTCCACACAGGTTAACGTCATCGAGCAAAGGCTCCGACATACAACCTCGGATAGGTCTCACATCCTTGGTGGATTCTCTCGACCTCTTCCATACAGGTTAACGTCGTCGAGCAAAGGCTCCGACATACAACCTCGGATAGGTCTCACATCCTTGGTGGATTCTCTCGACCTCTTCCATACAGGTTAACGTCGTCGAGCAAAGGCTCCGACATACAACCTCGGATAGGTCTCACATCCTTGGTGGATTCTCTCGACCTCTTCCATACAGGTTAACGTCGTCGAGCAAAGGCTCCGACATACAACCTCGGATAGGTCTCACATCCTTGGTGGATTCTCTCGACCTCTTCCATAAAGGTTAACGTCGTCGAGCAGGGCTCTGACATACAACCTCGAATAGGTCTCACATCCTCGGTGGATTCCCTCGACCACTCCTATACAGGTTAACGTCATTGAGCAGGGCTCTGACATACAACCTCATATAGGTCAAATGTCATTAGATGATGTCTTGTATCCCAATCATTGGAAGATCATTCTTGGGGAGATTTAATCTAACATCTTCCCTTAACGTCATCAGGCAAGGGCTTTGACTTGCAGTCTCAGATATGTCAAACATCCTAAAAGGATGTCTCTCACATTCGTTCAAACTAATAATACATCAAAAGCACAAAGCATGTCTTACAGATGCAATAACAATTCAGGTCCCTCTAGAGGACAAATCCTCATTTCATAAACAATATCATTGGAGTTACATAAATTCAGATTCAAATATACATTTCTTCTCACCAGAAGTTGAATCAAAAGGTACACTGGTGACACTCATGCAAGCTAGTATCATCCAGCAACAAGTAACTTTAACACAGTCAAATATCCTTGGTGGATTTAAGTGACTTCTCCCTTACTGCACGCAAGCATCTCCTACAACTGCTCCTTCAAAGAAAGGACATAACTGGATCATCATCGGATCTCCACTCGGTGTTAGTGTATTGTCAAAATGTTGGCATATCACCCTCCTTCGGCCCCTTGATCCAGTAATATCTGATGTTGGCACACTTCAGTATGGATGAATATTGCCTTAACACAATATCACTGGACACCCGCCATCATCAACCCTTCGTCGGATATCTGCCGGCGGTCCTTTACTTCATATCAGCCATCATCGGCTTCTCGTTCAACTGCTGATAGCAGCACCGTTGAACTCTCTCCTTCTGCTCCCAACTTGGTCGTTGACTGCCAACGGACTTCCACCCGATCGTCCATCATCAACAAACTAACATCAAAATTCTATTCGATGCTGAGCTTCCTCCCGTTGGAGGACTTCTACACGTCGTCAGACCCTCGTCGGACTTCAACTCGACGCTAAAATGCTACCCAACGTCGGACTTCTGCCAGTCGTTGGATCCCCGTCGGATATCTACCCGACGCTGTACTTTTACGTGACGTCGGACTTCTGCCTGTCGTCAGATGTTTGTCAGGCTTCTACCCAACAACAAATTTCTACCCGTTGTGGGACTTCTTCTGGCCGACAGATTTTCGTCAGAGTTCTACCCGACGCCGTACTTCTTCCCGCCGCCGAACTTCCACCCGGCCGCTAACCGCCGCCAGACTTCATCCCGACCTTCATCGGACCACCGCCCGGTCGCGGACCGCCATTGAACTTCAGCCCGACCTTCGTCGGACCACCGCCCGGCCGCTGACCGCCGTTAGACTCTCTCCGACTAAATCTCACCTCCACATGATCTCTTAAAGAAGAGAAACTCTAACTTCTGCGCAAAGGGAGGGGCGCCGAGTCAAGTAGGGAAAGACACCTACTCAAAAACAGCGGAAGGCCTCAAAATGCCAGAAACTAGAGGAGAGAAGAAAGAAATTTCTAACTCCTGTACTGTTGACCTCATTTTTGTATGAGCTCAGTGGGACCAATCCAGACCTTAGGATCTTTTCAATCCTTAGGATTAATTTTAACCCTAGGATCAATCTGATCTTAGATAAATCCAGACTTTAAGATCAGTCCAGATTCAAATCAATCCTGACCCCAGATTAATACAATTTAAGAAAAATTTAGATTCTAGGATTCTCCTAGACGTCAGACCCTAGGATCTATTCTAGACCCTAGGATTCTACCTGATTCTAGATCATATGATCCTCTTAGACCTTAGGATTCTCCTAGATCTGTCTAGAGCTTAGGATTCTTCTAGATCCTAAGACTATGCTAGATCCCAGGCCATAGGACTTCCAAACCCTAAGATCTTCCTAGAAATCAAACTTTAGGATCTACTCTAAATCCTAAGATCCTTCTAGATCTTGAATCTTAGGATTCCTAGATCTTAGGATTCTTCTAGATTATAGGATTCTTCTAGACCCCAGATCCTAGGATTTCCCTAGGACTTCTAGATTCTAGGATCTTCCCAGACTCCAGTCCCTAGGATCTATTCTAGACCCTAGGATTCCCTTAAGCTGATTTGGACCCTAGGACCTATTCTAAACCCTAGGATTCTTCTAGATCAATCTGAACTCCAATTCAATCTAAACTTAATCCAAATCCTATCATTCAAGCTCAAAATCCAATTCAAAACCAGATTTCCAGATTCAAATCCAAGGCTAAAGGTCTAAGTCCTGAAAGCCTTTTCCAGTTAATTTTTGAACACCTCAAAACCCTATCAAATGACCTCTGATTCAAGATCTGTCAGTTCCACACTGATGTGACATGTCTCTAAAGATAACCCTCCAAATTTGAGCTCATTCTGAGATCTCTAACCCCAGAAACTGAATCGAAATCCAAAGGTTGTAAAACCTTCAAATATTTACAGTCTATGCCACTGGACCTGCCATCTAGTGGATCTTGACCTAAGAGCCTTCTCCAAAGCCTCCAATCACCTCCAGACCCTTGATTATGACCCATTGAGCATTAAACTGCATTTTGTTGGACTCAATTTGACCCTTAGCTGACCAAGGGTCAAAATGACCAAAATACCCCTATGGGGTATAAATGGTCATTTGAACCAAATGAGCTCCAAATCAAATGCAACCACCTCCAGCAAGTTTCAAATGTCAAACCAAACCTGTTGAACCCACTTCCAACCCCTGGGTCAACCTGGTTGACCAAGTCAACCTAGTTTGACCAAAACAGGCCTTTATGGGTCAAAATAGGTCATTTTGACCAAATGACCTCCTCTGAACTTGGGACCACCTCCATTGGTCTCCAAATATCATTTCAAATCTGTTAAACCCATTTCCAGACCCTAGACCCACCTGGTTGACCAAGTCAACCAGGGTTGACCTAAAGGCCCATTAAGGGCCCAAATAGGTCATTTTGACCAAACAACCTCTCCAAACCATGAGACCACCACCAATAGACTCAGAATGTCATTCTGAACTGATTGGACCCAATCCTTGACCCTGGGTCAACCTGGTTGACCAAGTCAACTCAGTTGACCCATTAAGCCAATTAAGGGCTCAAATGGGTGATTTGACCCAAGTGACCTATTCAAACCCTCAAATCACATCTATCAGACTCTATTTATCATTTGAAATTGATCTAATCCAAACCCTGGCCCTTGGTCAACCTAGTTGACCAAGTCAACCAGGTTGACCCAATAACTCCTTAAGGGTTTTAATGGGTTATTCTAACCCATTTACCCAAATCAAGATCTTTAAACCCTTAATCATATTCCATTTAATGCCTCAAATCTTGTTGAGTATACCTTAAGTCAAATCACATAAATTTGACTTGGTCAAACTTCAACTCATGGTCAAATCCACCCAAAACTTCCTACAATATTTTAAAATCCAACCTCTTGACTTGATGTTCATTTCAAATCATCCCTTAGTACTACTTAGCTGCCATGTCATCATCCATGTGGACTGGTTGACTAGTCAACCTAGTCAATAAGTTTCCAAAGGGATAAAGAATGGTCAAAGTAGCTCAAACCTTTTCCCAAGCATTCAAACTCTAACACCAAGATATTAAATCATCATTTGATCTATCCTACCAGCATTCAAGACCCTTCATTGCCATCTCATCAGTCAACATGACATGTTGACTGGTCAATCAAGTCAACAAAAGGTTAAAGAATGGTCAAACATGGTCTAAACACCCCTTAAACTCAACCTATCACATTTAAACCCTTCTAACCCATCACTCCAGCTCTCAAACCTCCCTCTCATGCCACCTAAGCTGCCATGTGGCATGGGGACCAGTCAAATGGTCAAACCAAGGATTCAAATGGGTCAAAGATGGTCAAAACCCATCTTAAGCCTAATCCCCTTTTCCCTAAACCTTTCCAGCTGTTTGAAACCACTCTAGAAGTTTCCTAGAACCTCTCTTAGCCCTTGGATCAAGATCCAACAGCTTATATCATCCCCACATGCTTGTATGAGGACAAGGACACCTTTCCACCTAGGATGTCCTTGTGTCCTTTGATACTTCTGCTCCCACCTACCCCCTAGCCACTTGTCATCCATCTAGGCATCCCTAGGCTCAATCCCAGCCGTTCCTTGAGCCCAAGGACATTTGAATAGGTTAGGTCATCCAAAGGGAGCCTCATTCTAATCCTAGCATTCTCTCACTCTCCCAATCTCTCCAGCCTGATCCCCTTGCTCCCTAGAGCTCCCCAGAGACCCTTTAGCTTTCCCGACCAAAATTCCACCGGTCAAAGCTCTCCGGCGGCAAGCTCCACGGCAAACCAAGGTGTTTTCCGTTCAAAGGATTTTAGAGATCGATCCAGGCGTCACCAAGCCGAGGACTCTTCTACCAAAATTTGCGAGGACAGTCTACAAGTTCAGAGAATCCAAAAAATCCTAAATCCATCGGTAAAATATCTCAAAAACTCAAACCCTAGTCTAGGATGCACTAGATTAAATAGCTTTCTTTCTACTCCATTTTAAATTAATCCAAGACTTCCACAAGATTTCTGTTCACCTAGTCTATCTAGGTTTAAAATTTTAATCAATTTGGTTAATCGGGTTGAGAGAACGAGTCGAAAAACTAATCCTAGGGCGTTTTCGTAGAACTGATCAGGTGTACGAAATATTAGCCGTTGATCATCACGTCAACGGCTGAGATTTCGTCATACCGCGGGCTGGTCAAACCTTATGTTTGCGTCCGTCGTTCAGGATTTCGACTGGCTCGATCTAAGCCCTTCGTTCAAACCGCGGGATCGAACATCCGCCGTCTGATCTTTCCCTACGAAATCAGAACCGCGGGATTCAATCTCGGCCATCCGTTCATTAACGCGGGCGATCCAACGGCTCAAAACCGCTGCTGACGTGGATTAGTGAAACCGCGTCCGCGGTTTCTTTACTCCCCCAATCATTGCCGGCGGCGCAATCATTGCGCCGCCAGGCAATGATTGGCCGCGGTTTGCAGCGGCTAATCAGCCGCTGCCACGTGGCCTTATCCTTTTTTTTTTATTTTTTTTTTATTTTTTTTAAATATTAAATTTTAATTTTAAATTAATATAATTCAGAAATTAAATAATTTTAATTTAGAATTATTATTAATTTAAATTTTCTAATTATATTTTTAAATTACATTAATATTAATTATTAATTATTATAAACTAATAATTAACATTCAAATATTAAATATTTTATTTAAATATTTATCATTAAATATTAACTAATTTAAATAATGTACAACTTTAATTAATAATTAATATTAAATATTTTATAATATTGTTTAATATTAACTGATTTTAAAATATTAATTAATATTAAATTATATAATATTTTAATTAATATTAAATAGTTTATTATTTTAATTAATATTAAATGATATTAAACTTTTATTAACATATAAATTATTTAATATTTTTATTAAATACTTTATAATTTTTTTATAATTTTTTTTTTAATATTAAATAATTTTAAGATTTTAATTAATAACTTTTAATATTTTAATTAACATTAAATAAGTTATAAAGTTTAAATACCATTTAAAATATTTTAAAAGTTTAAAATAATTTTAAATATTTAAATATCATTTGATATTTTAATTAAATATTTAAATAATTAATTAATGCTTAACTAATCTTAAACTTAATATTAATCTTAAGAATATTTAAAAATCAAATAATATTTAATTTAAACTATTTAAGATTATTTAAATGAGTAATAATATTTTAATACTTTAATAATTAATTAATGTTCACTGATTTAATTAATTAATATCCAATAATTAATTAATTAATTTTAAATTATTCTAATTTTGAAATTAAATTAATTCAAATTATATCTTACATTTCAATTAATTAAATATCTAATTATTAATTAATATTTAATGAATGAATAATAATTTAAATACATACATAAATAATTTTAAAATTTCAAAAAAAAATTCTTAAGATTTATATTAACTAATTTTAAAATTATTTTAATCATTAATTAATTTAAAATTATTTAAAAACCCCTTTTAATTGATTTAAACTTTAAAAATTCACAATAAATTCATTTTAAATCAGAAAATTAAGTGTAATATATCAAAATTTTCAGAAAATTAAGCACTTTAATTTGAAATCAAATTCAGAGATCAAAACTTGATTAATTTTAACTTAGTTTAATTACTTAATTATTTTTAATATTTAATTAATATCTAATTAAATATTAAGCCAATTATTTTAAAAATTAAGAAATTTATTTTCAGATGGTCTTAATAGATCAGTAGGTCTCTCAATTAGATATTAAAATCACCCTAATCGTATCTTAAGTATGCTTAATTTAAAACATATATCTATATATAATCCTATGAATAAATTAAGTATATTTTAAAATTATTTTGAATTATATATATATAAATACCTAAATATTTTAGGTTGGGAGATCTACTATGAAATTTTAAACATAGGTCAACATACTTGAATAGAAATCATGTGGGAGTGCTAGTGAATGATTTTGGTCTAATCATTCATTAGTCTAATCAAGAATATTTAATTAAGTATTAATTTATGCATGTTTAAGGACATACACACACCACTTAGCTTAAGGCTCTCTTAGATTTAAGATTGATTGTGTTTGTGAGTGTATTTATCAAGCATATGTTGTATTGAGGGTTAGAGATTTTGATTTGAACCTACTCAAACCTAGTGTCATTAAGGATAACAATTAAGGACTCATTTAGAAAACTTAGAAAAATTTTCAATAATTAAGATACATTTCCAATTGACTTGAAACTTTGAACATTCAAACTTAGTGACACATACAGCCTCAAGAAAAATTCTCACTGAATTTTGAATTCATTAAGTCCATTAATTAACCTAATCAAACTTAAACCTTAATTAAGCCATTAAATCTTCTAAAAATTATAATAAATCAAGTTTAAATCTGAAAATTACACATAATACCTCAAACTGACCAGAATTGAACCCTTAATCAATGAAAAATAAAAGCCCCTTGACTGGACTTCAAAATTGAGTTTAATTTAAGTTTAATTGAAATCTGAAATTTAATTAATTTAATTAATTAAAAATAATTAAAAATTCCAGAAAATTTCCAAACACTTGGAGATCACTCCTTAGGTCATTCCTGACCTTTGGAGTTGATTTCAAGGAGTTTGGAGATCATTTGGATTCAAACCACAAAAAGGGCTTTAATTAAACAATTTAAATAATTCATTAAATACTCAAAAATTCAAAAATTCATAACTAATTCAAATGAACTCCAAATTGAGCAAACTCAAAGGCATACAACTCATCTTAAGGTCTAATATTTATTAAAAATGTTAAGTTTTCAGAAATCAAACAAATTTGAAAAAGTCAACTTTTGGTCAAACTTAGTTCAAATTCAAGTCAAAACTTCAAACCTTCATAATAAAATGTAGAAAAATCCAATTTCAGCATACTTACTGTCTAACTGATCGTATTAAAGTCTAGTATTTTAATAAAATATTAACTTTCCAGAAAACCCTTTAAATCAAAAAGTCAATTTTTAACCCCTTAATTAAATCATTAAAATAATCAAAAATTTCCAAAATTCAATAAATTGTCAAAAATTCCAGAAAACATCAATTTGAACTTAAAACCAGCAACCAACCAATCTTAATTAAAATTAACCAACCTTTAAACCTTAATCAAACTCAAATCATTTAATTATATCGGGTACCACTGGGTAACCCAGGCCTACGAGGCTATTAAATTAGCCCCAAGGAAGGTGAAATAAACTTCACGGCCTCGGTGTGCAACAAAGGTGATATCCAACAAACAATTAAAATTAAGTTTAAAATCAATCTCAAGTCATTAATATTTAAATTCAAATTAAATATTCCCTTAAGCCTTCAACCAACTTGAACCTCAAACAACTTCAATCAAATCATCCTATTTAGGACATATCAAAGCCACACAGCCTACCTCACACACTTTAGATGGTTTGCTAGGACAACCAACTCTAGTCTTAGGCTAGGCCGGTGTTTACTTTTCTGCTGTGTGCCGGATTTTCGAGCTTTCACTGCATGCTGTTTGCTAGACATAGGATTGATGTTGATGTGATTGTTTATTTATTCAATGCATTCTGTGTTAATTTGATTGTACGTTAGATCTACCCCTAGGCTAGGAACGTTTTGTACTGATTCAATCTTATGCAGGTGGCCATGCTCATACAGGGCATAAATTAAAGGGGGCAAAATTATAATTATCAAATTGCACAGGTGCTCCAGAATGCTTAAGTCCCCTTTTAAATCAAAAAGAGCATGGCCAAGCGTGGCTGTGATTGAGTATTTTAAATTTCAATATATTAACTGCTTGGGATGTCAAATATAAACTGCTGATTATTAGGATAACCTTGCAGGTTGTTGAGTCTAGATTTTTAATTTCAATTTGATGTAATTTGATTTAAATTGAGTTGTAATGTTTAAAGTGATTTGAGATTGAGATACTTAAACATCCAATTTGGAATCCAAAGAGGAAGGAACATCCCTTAGGGGAGAGTTCCTATCCATTTGGAGATCCAAATTAGGATGAAGTTCAAGTATCCAAAGAGAAAAGATAACACCCATATTCAGGAGGAGTTTCTTTTCATTTGGATATCCAGACCCGACGATCCAAGGAGTTCTAAGCAGACGAAGAAGTGAAGAACGAGAAGAATCTCAAATCTCAAAGTCACTTGAGTCTTAGGAGTAGAATCCGGGTTGTAGTCAGTGGTACCCGGCCACTTTACTTTACTGCAGACCCTGGGTTGTATTATTAAGGGCACTTGCCTATGGACTTTCAGTTTGAGTATTTATTTAATTAATTTAATTAAATGTTGATTTGATTACTTGATGTTGATTGCGATTAAGGACCCGCATGCTTTTAGTAGTTTATTTGGCGCTATTGCATGTCGATTTTGATTTAGCTTGGAACCCGATCGGAGGCTCGTGAGGGTACGGTCATCAACCTTTTCTACTTAAACAAAATTTAAAATTTTAGGCTCAGATAGAAACTCTAACGCTCTTAAGAAGTAAGCCCGGACTCGCCGGGAGTTTTTCATGCATCATATTGAACTTTTCTCTACCTTGTTAGGCACCTCCCCGCCTGCGGGTTCTGGCAGACCACCTGACCTATTAGGGTGCAGTTCTGTCCAAGGGGATGTTGTGCAATCTCTAGGATAAAATCTATTTTTAAGCCTGATTTTAAAACTGCTACATTTTGATTTAAGCATTTCATCGAATCAACTAGCATGCATCGCATTAGTAACAAATTAAATTTGAGTCTAAATCTTAATTGCATTTCTAGCTTAAGCATTTAATCCAACATATGTTAAGGGGTCAATTAGGATTTGCTCTAGATGTCGACCCCAATTCTTTAAACCAATCTTAATCAATGTCCTTAACCACTCTACATTTAAAGACTTTGACTCATGGTTTTAAAAGCGTTTAGGTGGTTTAGCTGGCTCCCCAATCCAGGCCGGGGTAAGTCCAGATTGCATTGCATTAGCTAGGATTCGGGTCACTGATTTTCAGTACCCAATTTTAAACTTAGGTTCTGAGGCATGTCTTCAAACTTAAGACCTCAATCTTCTGGGAATCTGACTCCCACTTTCTAATAAAATTGATCACTCAAATTAAAATATCTTTCAATCAAATTCAAGCCCAACACTTAGGACAGGTTGAGGTGTTTCTGAAGTAATTCAGAATCTCAAGACACCTCCTACTCTTCTTCCTTTGACTCCAGAAAGAACTGTTCAACATTGAACCATTCCTGGTTGAAAATTCCAGTCCCTACCTTCTTTGATATCAATCTTTGAATTCTTAAATAAAATTCGTATCGCTATTTTAATCGAGAGTTTTCGTAGGAAATTTTCTGGTTTCCTACGATGTAATTAACTACGAGGGCTTGCGCTCGTAGGAGATTTAGAAACCCAGACCAGATTTTCAAAATCAAGCTTTTTCAAAACCCTTAATTAATTATCTTTGGGAAATTCAAACCTAATGATCATTATCGTCATATTTAAACTATCGATAGTGATTGATATCTTCTTTCTCTAGATAGATATATCAATTACAATCGTAATTTTAATTATGAAATTAATGATCTCTTATCTGAATTATTATAGTTAAACAATGGATTAAATACTATTTTGATTCTTAGGGATCATATATTGTTTCTCCTTGAGTTTGACTACGATAATCAGATAAATTCAAATATTTATAATCTGAACCTATTAGGGAACGATATGTTCACTTTTCGAGGTGATATATCATTCATAATAAGTGTTCAATTATAAAATTTAAATTCCAGAAATTAAATATTTCCCAAAAATAATTAAACACCTTTTCAAAAAAATATATATTTTTTAATCAAACAAAAAATGGCGACTCCACTGGGGAATCTCTCTCTCTCCATCTTTAATAGCGGTACGAATTTTATTACATCGGTAGTTTTGACTACCTTTCTTCCGTTGGTCCTTCTACCCATTTCTCCCTTGGGTGAGTGCGGCCAACTCAATTAAGACGTGTGAAAAGAGAGGTGAGTGTAGGAGATCTCTCTCAAAGTCTGGCTTTGACATTTTGCCTCCGAGTTCATTGGTAGAGCGAAAGAGTCAAGCTGAGCTTTTCAAAGTCTTTCTGTACATGTTGCAAACTTACATGCAAATAAATCATAACGTGCTAAGTTTCACAATTTACAGGAGATTTCTTTAACTTCAAAGTCATAATTTCAGTTGTCTAGCAAAATTTCATGGTCTTCAAATCTCAATCGATTCATATATCCTATAATTACATATAGGATTGTAATTCTTATAATTCAATATGTGTGATAGGATATAGATTCCTCTTTCAAATTTTAATCTAAAGTTTGAAATTTTCTGGTTAATCTAACCTTCGACATTTCAATCCCGCATCACTAGTCGGAATGAAAAGAGTCGGGTTAGCTTATAACATCCCCCCTGTTTTTGTAAACCGTTATGTTGAACATACGTTCAACACTTCGAGTTTCAAAATAAGGGGAGATGCTGCCAAAATTTCAAAATTTTCAAATATCTATTTTCAAGTCATAATAATCAATGCAACTATATATTCTACGATAATGATTGTAGTTATATATAGTTATGTACTTTCAACTTCTCCGGTTGTTTCAGTCTTTGACATTTCATTCTGAATCATTAATCAGAATGAAAGAGTCAGGTTGATTTCCTAGAATCTCCTTCTTATAGGTTTGTAAACCGTTATGTTGAACATATGTTCAACACCTCGAGTTTCAAAATAAGGGGAGGTGCTGTCGGAAATTCAAAATTTCAGAAATACCAGTTCAATTCTCTTCAAGTTTTAATCATCACGTGTCGAATGTTCTTCTACAATACTTCTTGTAGATGAACATCGATAATTCAAATTCAACACTGATTTTCAGTGTCTTTCAAACTTTTGAACTTTGACATTTTATCTTTGATAAGATATAAAGAGTTGAGTTCCTTCCTGTAAAATTTTCCCTAATATTTGTAAACTGTCTTGTTGAATGCAAATTCAACACCTCAAGTTTCAAAATAAGGGGAGATGCTGCCGGATTTTTTTGAGTCGTTCAAATTCCCCTTCAATTCAAAATCAATTTTTACTGTCACATGTACTACTACAACATTCTCTTGTAGTATAACATGTGCTATTTCCAGATTCAAATTTAATCATCTAGTCTTTTCATCAAGTCAAACCTCTGACATCTTATCCCTAGCCTGATCAGTGGGATATGAGAGTCGAGTCAAAACTCCTTGATTTTCTTTGATATTTTGTTAACTATTAAGTTGAAATCAAATCCGACTTATTGGTTCCAAATAGTCAAAGAAAATCTTTCAACCTCCAAAATTTCAAACCCTCGTCAAATCCTTTCAAATCAAATCCAGACCATTGTCGTTATATGTTCTCTACAACATTCTCTTGTAGTTGAACATATACAACAAAAATTCAAATTTTCTTCAAGTCAAAATTGATATCTATACTTTATCACTATATATCGGATTATAGTTCCCATAATTCGATTTATGCGATAAAATATAAAAAATTTCTTGTCAAAATCCAATTTCAAAAGTTTGATTCAAGTCTCCTCTTTCAAATTTCAGACAATCAAACCTTCTGCAATGGCTGGGAAACTTCTGTTCTCCGTTGACCGAGACCTCCAAGTCGAAGAGTTAATTCATAGCAGTGCGATTCAGTTTGGGATGGGTTTCAAGACTTTGAAACTGTCTGTTAATGGTGGAACAATCATCAATCTCGCTGCTGAGGGCGAGAATGGTCCAGTAGTGGAACTAACGGTAGGAACTACGAGTGACCTTCCCCCAGTGTTGGAACTGGCAGCAGGTGCTACCCTTACACCTTCTGCACCCTCAGTCCAGAGTGAGGACAAGAAAATTGAAGTAAAGTCTACTGTTGAAAAAGGGTCTTCTAGTTCTGCAGCACTGTTTGGCACTAAGAGTGCTAGGAAGAACTACTTGGGAAGGATAAGGAAGAAAATTACTAAATCAAGGAAGATAGCTGAACAGAAAGCCTTGAGTTTAGTTGAGCCTGAGGCTGCTGAGGAGCTGCCTATCCCTGCCTCTTCTCCACTCCTGAAAGGGAGTCGTTTTCACCCCCTCGCAGCTGCTGCAGGGGAGGAGAGAGTCACGCGGATTGCTAGCTCTCCACCTAGCCCAGTTGACTACACTGTTAAGAGAACCACCAGGGAGAAGAACACTTTGAGAACCAGGATGTTAAGGAACATCATTCATACCTGTGCTGCTGAGACAGGTCAGACCAAAGAACAATATATGAGACACCTGAAGGGGGTGATTTCACATAAGCTTGAGAAAGAAGTTCTGAAAGAAGAAAAATCTGAAGCAAGAAACCTGACTCCTCAGCCAGTGAGGAGAAACAAAAAGTTTGTTAAGCAACCAGTTGCCTCAGTATTAGTGGATGGATATCATTGGGTGCCTCGTCTCCCAACTGCCAAAACTGAGGAGATAGTTTTAACTGGGTCTGGTAGGAGTCACCCTCTCAGTGGTAGACCTCCAGTTCCCCCTTCAAGACTTTCAAAGTTGGCCCCTGTGATAGCCAAATCAAAAGAAATTGTCAAAAATTTACAACCAGTTGATGTTAAGGGCAAGAGGCCCATACCTTTGGATGAACCTTATGTGCCAATGAAGATAAGCAGAACTGTTGGAATTCAAATTAGAGAAATACCAGTTAAGACACCAGTTCAGCCACCAGTTCATTTACCAGTTCAGTCATCTGTTAAGGTCCCCCGACTCTTTATTCAGGGATGTGAGGATTCTCCTCAGATTGATGTTGGAGTTCCTACAAGTCAAACTCCTTCGTCACCTGTTAAGTTAGATATCCCTCACCCTATTGAGGATGTCACCCTCGCGACTACCGACCCCGGGACAGTCGGAGGGGAGGGGACAGAACTTGAGGATGATCAAGAAATGTTGGATCAGTTAGTGGCAGAACCTACTGCTGATGACTTGAAAATTCAAGAGGTCCTCACCCAGTTCGGAGATGAGGAATTTGAAGAGATGATTAACTATAAAGGGTACCTACCAATCGATCTCGAGTCAATCGAGGGTAGACCGGTCGATGAGGTGGTACAAGAAATAAGGGATATACTCAAAAACAAGGCAATTGAAGCCTTTGATCCAGAAGCAGATGATCTAATGGAAGAAGATTCAGCTGGAAACATTTGTATGGTTGAGACCAGAGCATCAAATAAGGATGCTGAGCCTTCAAGACACCGATCTGGTAAAGAAGAAGCCTCTGCAGCAGTAGATTCAGACTCTGATGGATCAATTAAATTGAATGAGAAAGATGAATACATCAAGAGTCTGGAGAGCAAAATTGAACAGATGATGCTTAGAATGGAACAGATGCAAAATCAGATGATCAAGGTACAGCAATCTCAATCCGAGCAGTTACAACCTACAACACATACAGTGGGTGAGCACAGCAGGAAAACAGAATCAAGTCCTAGAACTCCAGAGGTTGCTTCCCCAACCTCTCCAGCCGACAAAGATATCCGCCAGATGATCGAAACCCAGGTAAGGGAGGCCTTAGCCCATTCTCAAGGGACTGTATCTATTCCAAAGGGTAGACCCTACCCTGAAGAATATGATTCAGTTTCCTATCCTAAAGGCTTTGTGCCACCTTCATTCAAAGTTTTTAGTGGTTTAGAAAACCCAAGACAGCACCTGGCCCACTTCCGAGCGAGCTGTTGCAACGCAGGAGGGTCAGATGCTCTACTCTTTCGCCAGTTTGTGAGTAGTCTATCCGGTATTGCTTTTGAGTGGTACGCAGATTTACCTAATGGTTCAGTGAAAACATTCACAGAGCTCGAGAGTCTATTCTTAAAGAGATTCTCAGGAGCTCAGCAGCGTGTAACCGTTGGTGATCTCGTCATCGAAAAACAAAAACCGGGAGAGTCTTTGGTTGAATACATCTTGAGATGGCGAAATCTCTCGATGAAGTGTGAACCCCAGTTGCAAGAGCAACATGCAGTGGAGATTCTTTTAAAGAACATCCACGGGCCTATTGCTTTTCTCCTGAAGGGTTTCACTATCAAAACCTTTGAAAAACTTTTGAATAAGGCTAGTAATCTACAGGAAGAGGCTTCCAAAATGCCATTCCTGAAGGATTCTACTGAGGAAAAGAAAGCTAGCAAACCATTGAAGTCCTTTGAAAAGAGAACAGCAATGGTTTCAGCTGTTGATAAGGGGAAGAAACCAATGAATGTTCAATCCAGTAATTCTCCAACACAACAAACTCAGAAATCTCCACCTTTTCAGGTAACTTCTCAATCCACAAGAGATTCTCACCCGATTTCTTTTAAAGAGAGATTGGCTCGCACATATCCATTTAAGAGAGAGTCGGTGAGAAAGATCTTTAAAAGTCTTCAGAAGAAGCCAGATTTTCGATTGCCGGAGGCCAAAAAGCCGGAAGAGGCAAATAAGAAGGACGATCCAACTTTTTGCCCCTACCATCGCATGTTAGGTCACACAATCGAAGACTGCATCGTCTTCAAAGATTGGCTAGAAAAGAACTTCCGTCAAGGTAATATTATAATTCCAAAGGAGTACCTGGTCGATCCGGATCAGGGGTCTGTCAAATCTATCTCAGGTATGAATTCTAACTCTTCTCTGTCCATTGAAGATGGTTGGGATATAGCACTATCCCGGGCATTTAAAAAGTCGATTAATAAATCTTTTCGTCTTTCTCAACAGTTACCGACGAGAGCCCGGGACCCGATCTGGGAGGTTGACCTCGAGGCTTCGCAGGAGGACGTTGGGACAGTTTCCTCTCCAGTAGTCTTAGGAACTACTGTACTGAATAAAAATGAAAAGAGCGAACTTTCTGTAGAGAGGAAATTTGTTGATGAGAGATCTGTACAAGTGGTTGATGGTGGCTCAAAACCTCTGTCACCACTGAAATTATCTGACTTTTACTTTGCCCCATCAAAGGCAAAGGGTCGAAAATTAAATAAAAAGTCTGATCCTTCTGCCCATATTTTGATGATTAATGTTGAGAATGAAAATGTAAATGACTCTTCTGTTGAAAATAATCAAGAACAAGTTGAGATCAATCAAGAAATTCAAACACTCAACTCTCCAGATTTGACTCTTCAAGAGAGAAACGAATCTGATGTCTTATCAGATAGTGAAACCCCTGAAATTAACTTTCAAGGGAGTCCTGTCGTGATAGACTTTTCAGATTCAGACTCTCGCTCAGATAACGACAATCAATCGCCTAAGGAGAGCGTAGACTCCCCTGTAGTTTGTTCTTCCGATGAAGTCGTGCAAGTACAACTACGTGGTGGGAAGGTCTTACCCCCTAGGCTACCTCCTCAGGATAAAGGAAAACAAGTTGTTTCTGATGATCCAATTCAAATCCCCGCTCAACAATCAACTCCAATTCTTTCAAATCCACCGGGTCCCAACGTTAATGTTCCAAGTGTTGATTACAACGTCTTAGCTCACCTTAGGAAGTTGCCTGCCAAATTGAGCATTTATGATGCCCTGGTCCTTTCAAAAGAGATGAGGGAAACTCTAATTAAAGCACTTCTCGACCCAGAGATTTGCTTAGCTCAATTAGCCTCAACTTCCAAGGAAGAAGCTTTGTACTTTAAAGAAATCCCTGGGGTTACCTTCTCGGACGAAGATTTACTCCTTGGAACTGCCGACCACAATCGTCCACTTTACATCACAGTAAATGTGGGCAAGTTTAAGTTATCAAGAGTTCTAGTTGACCCGGGTGCATCGGTCAACGTGATGAACATAAAGACTCTCGCATACCTTAGAATTGATACTAGCAAGCTCTCAACTGACAAGTTAGTGCTTCGTGGGTTCAATGAAAAGGGCGAGAAGGCTTTAGGTTCAGTTACCCTTCTTCTAGAGATAGGAGAATTGAAAACTGAAGCGAAATTTCATATAATTGATTCGGCAACGTCCTTTAACGCGCTCCTAGGAAGGCCCTGGATCCATGAATATAGGATGGTTCCTTCTACCCTACATCAATGCATCAAGTACCAACGAGATGGCATTGAGTTTGAAATTAAGGGTGATCTGCAACCATTCTCTATTCACGAGATCGGGATCTACGAGGATGCAGCGTACTATGTACCTAAAGAGTCCACTACTTGTTCTAAAGTAGAGATCAATGTCAAGGAGGAAAGGGTAGAAAGTCAAGGTTCAAAAGCACTTCAAAGATTGAGAAAAGAAAAAGTCAAAAATCAAAAGAGACAAAACTCAAGTAGTGAAGACGACGTCGAGCGTGTGATCTTCAGGCCTCCAAACATTGTACCTCAAAGAGGTGGGAGGATGGCCCAAAGAGCACGCGGTCGAGGTCGCCCTTCAATTGAAAAAAGAAATTCCCCGATCTATGTCGAACTTGAAACAAGTTCTGATGAGGATTCAAGGAAAAGGGGTGCCAGATTTGCTTTTGACTATACAAAAATCAATCCTCCTCCGAAGTTTGATCTCACTTTAGAATCGGATAGCGACCAGGAGGATACAAAATTAAATATTCAAAGTGACGAGCCTGAATTGAGCTTGTATGAAAAGCTTAATAGAACGGTTGAATCCTTAACCTTAACCCCACTGTCTGCTGACAGGGTCTCAGGGTTAGTAATTAAGGATGCTCCGAACTTAGATGGAGAAGTAAGGAAAGCCAAGAAGTTCTTCCCTGGCTCTTCCTCTTCAAGGAATGAAGATGATGTAATCCTTGAAGAGGCTAATTTCAATGAATTAATGGAATTACCTTTTGGCTACTTTCCTGCTGGTGTTAAGTCTCTTATTTCTAAAGGTTTTGCTCCGAGTCAATGGACTAAGGGTCAGGCTAGATACCACGAAAGTCTTTGGAATTCAAAATTTAATAAACATTGGACCAGTGGTATCGGCTTTAGTACCGTTAGATCATTTGACGATGACGAATTTTGTCTAATGATAACTAGTCGTCCTGAATTTAAAAATGTCCCTACTGAAGTCATTGATTCGTTCGATGGACTTTGTTTGGAGACTTTCGATGATTCTGACGAACTTCAGGTTCGGGATGCACCCCCTGAATTCGAAGAAGAAATTAAATCAACAGTCGATGAACTTAAAGAAATCAATCTTGGAACAGAGGATGACCCTCGCCCCACTTTCATAAGTTCTTTGTTGAGTGAGGATGAGTCTGAGGATCTAATTCAACTTCTATCCGAGTTTAAAGATTGCTTCGCCTGGACATACGACGAAATGCCGGGGTTGTCCGCTGACGTAGCAGTCCATAAACTTGGAATCCGGCATGATGCCATTCCTGTCAAGCAAGCTCCACGACGTATGCGTCTGGAGATTGAACAACAAGTCGTTTCTGAAGTCAAGAAGTTGGCAGAAGCTGGATTTATTCGAGAAGAACAATATCCCTCTTGGGTAGCCAGCGTCGTGCCAGTTCGAAAGAAAAATGGTCAAATCCGGGTCTGTGTTGACTATAGAGACTTGAACAAGGCATGTCCTAAGGATGAATTTCCTTTGCCAATCCCAGAACTCATGGTGGACATTGCCTCCTCGCACGTTGTTTTCTCCTTTATGGATGGCTCATCTGGTTATAATCAAATCAAGATGGCCCCAGAAGATGAGAGAAACACGGCATTCAGAAGTCCTATAGGGATCTTTTGTTATAAAGTGATGCCCTTTGGCCTCAAAAATGCTGGTGCAACCTACCAGCGGGCCATGACTCATATCTTTGATGACTTAATACATAATCAAGTCGAATGTTACATCGACGATTTAGTTGTCAAGAGTAGAGTGAAAGAGGCTCATCTTTATGATTTAAGAACTGTTTTCGAGCGGTTGCGCCGCTACGACCTTAAAATGAATCCCTTGAAGTGCGCTTTCGGCGTCACGTCAGGGAAGTTCTTAGGTTTCGTAGTCAGGCACCGTGGAATCGAAATTGATCCTGCCAAAATTGAAGCTATCTTAAATATGCCGCCTCCTAAGAGTCTCACTCAACTGAGATCCCTCCAGGGTAGGCTGGCGTATATAAGAAGATTCATTTCTAATCTTTCTGGAAGATGTCAACCATTCTCTGTCCTAGCTAAAAAGGACGCCAAATTCATTTGGGACGAGAAATGTCAAAATGCTTTCGAAAATATCAAACAATACCTGACAAATCCGCCAGTTTTGGCAGCCCCCATTCCGGGGAGACCTCTAATCCTTTACACCGCGGCCCTTGACGAATCTCTCGGGGCTCTTCTAGCTCAAATCAATGATGATGGGAAAGAGAATGCCCTCTATTACTTGAGTCGGAGATTACTCCCAACAGAAATCCGATATCCTGCAATTGAGAAACATTGCCTTGCCTTAGTCTTTGCAGCACAAAAACTAAGACATTACATGCTTTCTCATCAGGTCAGTCTGATTTCCAGTGTCAACCCCTTGCAATATCTTATGACCCGGCCCACGTTGTCAGGACGTCTGGCTCGTTGGTCTATGATATTGTTACAATTTGAAATCACTTTTATTCCCCTGCGTGCTGTGAAAGGGCAGGCCGTCGCCGACTTCCTTGCGGCACACCCGCTACCGGCGGAATCTCCTCTAAATGATGATTTACCTGACGAGCAAATCATGAGTTTCGAGGAATCTAATGTTCAAACCTGGGAAATGTATTTTGACGGTGCAGCGTCCTCTCAAAGGGGCAAAACACCCCAATCTACTATTCCTGGAAAAGCCGGAGTCGGTCTGGTTTTCATAACACCGGATAAGGGAATGATGCACTTTTCCTACCATTTATCAGAACCTTGTACGAACAACGAAGCTGAGTACGAAGCTTTGATAACTGGTTTGGAACTTGCAATCCTAATGGAGATTAAAGAGATTAAGATCTATGGTGACTCTCAGCTGGTGATCAACCAAGTTGCAGGGACTTATAAGGTTTTGAATCCTAAACTCCTGAAATATCACCAATACACAATGCACCTACTCGAGAAAATTCCCATTGTAACTATGTATAGGGTTCCTCGTGGAAGCAATTCCTCGGCGGATGCCCTGGCAAAGCTTGCAAAGGAATTTGCTTGCCCAGAAGAAGATTTCATCCCTATAGAAGTTCAGGGTCGTCAAGTCCTGTCCCCTGTAGACATGGTATATCTCAACAATCAATCTTCCCAGGTCCTCTCTACGTCTTCAGCAGTCGATGAAGAACAAGATTGGAGACAACCAATAATCAAATATTTGCAAGAAGGCAAGCTTCCCCACGACAGGTCTCTTGCCAATCAAATTAAGAAACGTGCCCTATCATATGCACTAGTCAACGATACGTTGTACCGACGATCGTTCGATCAGATGTGGCTCCGTTGTTTAGACAAACGAGAGGCCCTGAAGATCGTTAACGAAGTCCATGCTGGACTGTGCGGTGCTCATCAATCGGGTCCTAAGATGAAAATGAAAATCAAAAGACTTGGTTATTATTGGCCTACGATGATTGACGATTGCATGAAAACTGCAAAATGTTGTCATCAATGCCAAGTTCATGGTGTGGTTTTACATCAGCCGCCTAATGTGTTGCATCCTACGATAGCCTCGTGGCCCTTCGAAAGTTGGGGCACGGATATCGTCGGGCCGATTGACCCTCCTTCTTCAAGGGGTCATCGCTTCATTTTAGCAGCGACTGATTACTTTTCAAAGTGGGCAGAAGCAGTACCACTAAGAAATGTAACATCACATCATGTAATGAAATTCTTTCGTGACCATATCGTATATCGATTCGGCGTGCCTCGCAGAATCATATCCGATAATGGGTCCGCTTTCAAGTCTACAAAAATCAATAACTTTGCAAGTCGCCACGGTATTGATTGGAGATACTCAACAATCTATTACCCACGGGCTAATGGACTGGCTGAGGCCTTCAACAAAACCCTGGTACAAATCATCAAAAAGACCCTGGATGACAATAAACGTCAGTGGGATGAGAGGTTGGTGGAAGCTTTGTGGGCCTACAGGACCACATATCGAACCCCGACCCAATCCACACCGTTTGCACTAGTGTATGGGTCCGAGGCCGTACTCCCTCTGGAAATTCAAATCCCTTCACTCAGAACTGCAGTCCAGAATCAAATCACAACAGAACAAAATGCACAACTTCGACTTGAAGAACTCGAGGGTCTTGAAGAACGTCGTCTCCAAGCCCAGCAGAATCTAGAACTCTATAAAGCCAGAATGGTTCAAGCTCATGATAAGCTAGTGCGACCTAGAACCTTCCGAGTAGGCGACTTGGTCTTGGTTCTTCGGAGGCCTATCTTAGCCCACCGAAAGCTCGGTGGAAAGTTTGAACCAACCTGGGAAGGACCCTTCGTAGTGGGAACAGTTTACGAAGGAGGCTCGTATCAGCTAGTGGATTGTAAAGGAAATCACCCAATGCTTCCTGTAAACGGGCGATTCCTGAAAAAATACTATGCTTGATGTAGCTCGAATTTCAAATCAATAAAAGTTTCAAATTTTGAATCTATTCAGCTCGATTTTGTTCAAGTTATTCAAAATTCAAAATCAAATTCAAGATAAATCAAAATCAAATCAACTTTCAAATTCAAAACACATCACAAATTCAAAACCCTTCGAATTCAAATTCGTCAAATCAAGTTTCAAATTCAAACATCTTTAAATTCAAGTTCAAACATCATTCAAGTTTCAAATTCCAGAATTCAAATCCGATCCTCTATATAGAGCAAGTTTCCTCTATATACGATCAATCCAGATTCGATCCTCTATACAGAGCAAGTTTCCTCTGTATATGATCATTCCAGACTCGATCCTCTATGTGAAGCAAGTTTCCTTCACATATGATCATTCCAGACCTGATCCTCTATATAGAGCAAGTTTCCTCTATATACGATCAATCCAGATTCGATCCTCTATACAGAGCAAGTTTCCTCTGTATATGATCATTCCAGACTCGATCCTCTATGTGAAGCAAGTTTCCTTCACATATGATCATTCCAGACCTGATCCTCTATATAGAGCAAGTTTCCTCTATATACGATCAATCCAGATTCGATCCTCTATACAGAGCAAGTTTCCTCTGTATATGATCATTCCAGACTCGATCCTCTATGTGAAGCAAGTTTCCTTCACATATGATCATTCCAGACCTGATCCTCTATATAGAGCAAGTTTCCTCTATATACGATCAATCCAGATTCGATCCTCTATACAGAGCAAGTTTCCTCTGTATATGATCATTCCAGACTCGATCCTCTATGTGAAGCAAGTTTCCTTCACATATGATCATTCCAGACCTGATCCTCTATATAGAGCAAGTTTCCTCTATATACGATCAATCCAGATTCGATCCTCTATACAGAGCAAGTTTCCTCTGTATATGATCATTCCAGACTCGATCCTCTATGTGAAGCAAGTTTCCTTCACATATGATCATTCCAGACCTGATCCTCTATATAGAGCAAGTTTCCTCTATATACGATCAATCCAGATTCGATCCTCTATACAGAGCAAGTTTCCTCTGTATATGATCATTCCAGACTCGATCCTCTATGTGAAGCAAGTTTCCTTCACATATGATCATTCCAGACCTGATCCTCTATATAGAGCAAGTTTCCTCTATATACGATCAATCCAGATTCGATCCTCTATACAGAGCAAGTTTCCTCTGTATATGATCATTCCAGACTCGATCCTCTATGTGAAGCAAGTTTCCTTCACATATGATCATTCCAGACCTGATCCTCTATATAGAGCAAGTTTCCTCTATATACGATCAATCCAGATTCGATCCTCTATACAGAGCAAGTTTCCTCTGTATATGATCATTCCAGACTCGATCCTCTATGTGAAGCAAGTTTCCTTCACATATGATCATTCCAGACCTGATCCTCTATATAGAGCAAGTTTCCTCTATATACGATCAATCCAGATTCGATCCTCTATACAGAGCAAGTTTCCTCTGTATATGATCATTCCAGACTCAACCCTCTATGTGAAGCAAGTTTCCTTCACATATGATCATTCCAGACCTGATCCTCTATATAGAGCAAGTTTCCTCTATATACGATCAATCCAGATTCGATCCTCTATACAGAGCAAGTTTCCTCTGTATATGATCATTCCAGACTCGACCCTCTATGTGAAGCAAGTTTCCTTCACATATGATCATTCCAGACCTGATCCTCTATATAGAGCAAGTTTCCTCTATATACGATCAATCCAGATTCGATCCTCTATACAGAGCAAGTTTCCTCTGTATATGATCATTCCAGACTCGATCCTCTATGTGAAGCATGTTTCCTTCACATATGATCATTCTAGACCTGATCCTCTATATAGAGCAAGTTTCCTCTATATACGATCATCTAGATTCGATCCTCTGTGTGAAGCAAGTTTCCTTTACACATGATTATTCCAGACTCGATCCTCTATATAGAGCAAGTTCCCTCTATATACGATCATCCAGACCTGATCCTCTATATAGAGCAAGTTTCCTCTATATACGATCAATCCAGACTTGATCCTCTATGTAAAGCAAGTTTCCTTTACATACGATCACTCCAGACCCGATTCTGTGCGAAGCAATGCTTCCTTCTCACAGGATCGTCCAGTTTTCTTTTCCTTAAGGTTAGATGTGAGTCATTGTGCTTTCTATCCTTAGGATTAGATCCACTAGTGGTGGAGCACGCCCTCTGTGGCACTACCCTAGTCTCTTTCCAGTTGAGATCCTCTATATAGAGCAAATTTCCTCTATATACGATCAATCCAGACTTGATCCTCTATGTAAAGCAAGTTTCCTTTACATACGATCGCTCCAGACCCGATTCTGTGCGAAGCAATGCTTCCTTCTCACAGGATCGTCCAGTTTTCTTTTCCTTAAGGTCAGATGTGAGTCATCGTGCTTTCTTTCCTTAGGATTAGATCTACTAGTAATGGATAACGCCCTTTGTGGCACCATTCTAGTCTCAAATTCAAATCTTTGAGTCTGATCTCCTATAGGAAGCAATACTACCTTCCTATGAGATCATCCAGTTCTCTTTTCTTCAGAGTAAGTTTTCTCCTTCCTTTAGGATTAGACTCCCCAGTGATGGAGTAAGTCCTCTATGGCACCGTCCTGGGTTTAATTTCAAAATCCAGTTCTCCCTTCCTTAGGGTAGGTTCTTTTTCCTTCCCTTGGGATTAAACTTCCTAATGATGGAGTAAGTCCTCTATGGCACCGTCCTGGAATCAATCTCAATCAAGCTGTCTCTTCTTTAGGGTTAGATGTTTCTTCCCTTAGGACTAGATCTACTAGTGGTAGAGTACGCCCCTCGTGGCATTACCCTAGTATTGAATTTTAATTTGATCCTCTGTAGTTAGGAATTCTTCCTTTCTATATGATCATCCAGATTTTCTTTTCCTGTAAGGATAGGATTCTTTCCCTTCCTTAGGATTAGATCCACTAGTGGTAGAGTACGCCCCTTGTGGCACTACCCTAGTATCAAAATTCAATTTGATCCTCTATAGTTAGGAATTCTTCCTTTCTATATGATCATCCAGATTTTCTTTTCCTGTAAGGATAGGATTCTTTCCCTTCCTTAGGATTAGATCCACTAGTGGTAGAGTACGCTGTTTCCAGCACTACCCTAGTATCCTTCCAAATCTAGTTTTCTAAGGTTAGGATTCCCTTTCCCTTAGAATAAAATTCATACTTGATCCTCTATAGTTAGGAGTTCTTCCTTTCTATGCGATCATCCAGGCCTTCTTTTCCTTAGGGATAGGTTTTCTCCCTTCCTTTAGGATAAGATCTACTAGTGGTATAGTACGCTGCTTCAGCACTACCCTAGTATCATTTCAAATTCAATCTTCTAGGGCTAGGACCTCCTTCCCTTAGATTCAATTTCAAACCCAATCTTCTAGGATTAGGATTTCTTTCTCCCTAGAATCAAATCTAGATTCAATCCTCTATGGATAGGAGCTTTTCCTTCCTATATGATATTCCAGACTTTCTTCTCCCTTAGGGATAGACTTTTCCTTTAGGACCAAATCTACTAGTGGTAGAGTACGCTGTCCCCAGCACTACTCTAGTATATTTTCAAATTCAATCTTCTTAGGGTAAGGTTTTCTTTTCCCTTAGAATCAAATTTAATTTCAATCCTTTATAGTTAGGAGTTCTTCCTTCCTATAGGATCATCCAGGTTCTTCTACCCTTAAGGTTAGGATTCCTCAGGACCAGACCTACTAGTGATAGAGTACGCTTTTTCTAGCACTACCCTAGTATCTATTCAAACCCCGATTCCCCAGGGATAGATTTTTCTTTCCCTTAGGATCAAAACTCCAGACTTGACCATTCTATTCGGTCAACACCAATATGTGCAATAGAACTACATTCTATTACACATATTGGGGGTCCATTTGTTGACCTCATTTTTGTATGAGCTCAGTGGGACCAATCCAGACCTTAGGATCTTTTCAATCCTTAGGATTAATTTTAACCCTAGGATCAATCTGATCTTAGATAAATCCAGACTTTAAGATCAGTCCAGATTCAAATCAATCCTGACCCCAGATTAATACAATTTAAGAAAAATTTAGATTCTAGGATTCTCCTAGACGTCAGACCCTAGGATCTATTCTAGACCCTAGGATTCTACCTGATTCTAGATCATATGATCCTCTTAGACCTTAGGATTCTCCTAGATCTGTCTAGAGCTTAGGATTCTTCTAGATCCTAAGACTATGCTAGATCCCAGGCCATAGGACTTCCAAACCCTAAGATCTTCCTAGAAATCAAACTTTAGGATCTACTCTAAATCCTAAGATCCTTCTAGATCTTGAATCTTAGGATTCCTAGATCTTAGGATTCTTCTAGATTATAGGATTCTTCTAGACCCCAGATCCTAGGATTTCCCTAGGACTTCTAGATTCTAGGATCTTCCCAGACTCCAGTCCCTAGGATCTATTCTAGACCCTAGGATTCCCTTAAGCTGATTTGGACCCTAGGACCTATTCTAAACCCTAGGATTCTTCTAGATCAATCTGAACTCCAATTCAATCTAAACTTAATCCAAATCCTATCATTCAAGCTCAAAATCCAATTCAAAACCAGATTTCCAGATTCAAATCCAAGGCTAAAGGTCTAAGTCCTGAAAGCCTTTTCCAGTTAATTTTTGAACACCTCAAAACCCTATCAAATGACCTCTGATTCAAGATCTGTCAGTTCCACACTGATGTGACATGTCTCTAAAGATAACCCTCCAAATTTGAGCTCATTCTGAGATCTCTAACCCCAGAAACTGAATCGAAATCCAAAGGTTGTAAAACCTTCAAATATTTACAGTCTATGCCACTGGACCTGCCATCTAGTGGATCTTGACCTAAGAGCCTTCTCCAAAGCCTCCAATCACCTCCAGACCCTTGATTATGACCCATTGAGCATTAAACTGCATTTTGTTGGACTCAATTTGACCCTTAGCTGACCAAGGGTCAAAATGACCAAAATACCCCTATGGGGTATAAATGGTCATTTGAACCAAATGAGCTCCAAATCAAATGCAACCACCTCCAGCAAGTTTCAAATGTCAAACCAAACCTGTTGAACCCACTTCCAACCCCTGGGTCAACCTGGTTGACCAAGTCAACCTAGTTTGACCAAAACAGGCCTTTATGGGTCAAAATAGGTCATTTTGACCAAATGACCTCCTCTGAACTTGGGACCACCTCCATTGGTCTCCAAATATCATTTCAAATCTGTTAAACCCATTTCCAGACCCTAGACCCACCTGGTTGACCAAGTCAACCAGGGTTGACCTAAAGGCCCATTAAGGGCCCAAATAGGTCATTTTGACCAAACAACCTCTCCAAACCATGAGACCACCACCAATAGACTCAGAATGTCATTCTGAACTGATTGGACCCAATCCTTGACCCTGGGTCAACCTGGTTGACCAAGTCAACTCAGTTGACCCATTAAGCCAATTAAGGGCTCAAATGGGTGATTTGACCCAAGTGACCTATTCAAACCCTCAAATCACATCTATCAGACTCTATTTATCATTTGAAATTGATCTAATCCAAACCCTGGCCCTTGGTCAACCTAGTTGACCAAGTCAACCAGGTTGACCCAATAACTCCTTAAGGGTTTTAATGGGTTATTCTAACCCATTTACCCAAATCAAGATCTTTAAACCCTTAATCATATTCCATTTAATGCCTCAAATCTTGTTGAGTATACCTTAAGTCAAATCACATAAATTTGACTTGGTCAAACTTCAACTCATGGTCAAATCCACCCAAAACTTCCTACAATATTTTAAAATCCAACCTCTTGACTTGATGTTCATTTCAAATCATCCCTTAGTACTACTTAGCTGCCATGTCATCATCCATGTGGACTGGTTGACTAGTCAACCTAGTCAATAAGTTTCCAAAGGGATAAAGAATGGTCAAAGTAGCTCAAACCTTTTCCCAAGCATTCAAACTCTAACACCAAGATATTAAATCATCATTTGATCTATCCTACCAGCATTCAAGACCCTTCATTGCCATCTCATCAGTCAACATGACATGTTGACTGGTCAATCAAGTCAACAAAAGGTTAAAGAATGGTCAAACATGGTCTAAACACCCCTTAAACTCAACCTATCACATTTAAACCCTTCTAACCCATCACTCCAGCTCTCAAACCTCCCTCTCATGCCACCTAAGCTGCCATGTGGCATGGGGACCAGTCAAATGGTCAAACCAAGGATTCAAATGGGTCAAAGATGGTCAAAACCCATCTTAAGCCTAATCCCCTTTTCCCTAAACCTTTCCAGCTGTTTGAAACCACTCTAGAAGTTTCCTAGAACCTCTCTTAGCCCTTGGATCAAGATCCAACAGCTTATATCATCCCCACATGCTTGTATGAGGACAAGGACACCTTTCCACCTAGGATGTCCTTGTGTCCTTTGATACTTCTGCTCCCACCTACCCCCTAGCCACTTGTCATCCATCTAGGCATCCCTAGGCTCAATCCCAGCCGTTCCTTGAGCCCAAGGACATTTGAATAGGTTAGGTCATCCAAAGGGAGCCTCATTCTAATCCTAGCATTCTCTCACTCTCCCAATCTCTCCAGCCTGATCCCCTTGCTCCCTAGAGCTCCCCAGAGACCCTTTAGCTTTCCCGACCAAAATTCCACCGGTCAAAGCTCTCCGGCGGCAAGCTCCACGGCAAACCAAGGTGTTTTCCGTTCAAAGGATTTTAGAGATCGATCCAGGCGTCACCAAGCCGAGGACTCTTCTACCAAAATTTGCGAGGACAGTCTACAAGTTCAGAGAATCCAAAAAATCCTAAATCCATCGGTAAAATATCTCAAAAACTCAAACCCTAGTCTAGGATGCACTAGATTAAATAGCTTTCTTTCTACTCCATTTTAAATTAATCCAAGACTTCCACAAGATTTCTGTTCACCTAGTCTATCTAGGTTTAAAATTTTAATCAATTTGGTTAATCGGGTTGAGAGAACGAGTCGAAAAACTAATCCTAGGGCGTTTTCGTAGAACTGATCAGGTGTACGAAATATTAGCCGTTGATCATCACGTCAACGGCTGAGATTTCGTCATACCGCGGGCTGGTCAAACCTTATGTTTGCGTCCGTCGTTCAGGATTTCGACTGGCTCGATCTAAGCCCTTCGTTCAAACCGCGGGATCGAACATCCGCCGTCTGATCTTTCCCTACGAAATCAGAACCGCGGGATTCAATCTCGGCCATCCGTTCATTAACGCGGGCGATCCAACGGCTCAAAACCGCTGCTGACGTGGATTAGTGAAACCGCGTCCGCGGTTTCTTTACTCCCCCAATCATTGCCGGCGGCGCAATCATTGCGCCGCCAGGCAATGATTGGCCGCGGTTTGCAGCGGCTAATCAGCCGCTGCCACGTGGCCTTATCCTTTTTTTTTTATTTTTTTTTTATTTTTTTTAAATATTAAATTTTAATTTTAAATTAATATAATTCAGAAATTAAATAATTTTAATTTAGAATTATTATTAATTTAAATTTTCTAATTATATTTTTAAATTACATTAATATTAATTATTAATTATTATAAACTAATAATTAACATTCAAATATTAAATATTTTATTTAAATATTTATCATTAAATATTAACTAATTTAAATAATGTACAACTTTAATTAATAATTAATATTAAATATTTTATAATATTGTTTAATATTAACTGATTTTAAAATATTAATTAATATTAAATTATATAATATTTTAATTAATATTAAATAGTTTATTATTTTAATTAATATTAAATGATATTAAACTTTTATTAACATATAAATTATTTAATATTTTTATTAAATACTTTATAATTTTTTTATAATTTTTTTTTTAATATTAAATAATTTTAAGATTTTAATTAATAACTTTTAATATTTTAATTAACATTAAATAAGTTATAAAGTTTAAATACCATTTAAAATATTTTAAAAGTTTAAAATAATTTTAAATATTTAAATATCATTTGATATTTTAATTAAATATTTAAATAATTAATTAATGCTTAACTAATCTTAAACTTAATATTAATCTTAAGAATATTTAAAAATCAAATAATATTTAATTTAAACTATTTAAGATTATTTAAATGAGTAATAATATTTTAATACTTTAATAATTAATTAATGTTCACTGATTTAATTAATTAATATCCAATAATTAATTAATTAATTTTAAATTATTCTAATTTTGAAATTAAATTAATTCAAATTATATCTTACATTTCAATTAATTAAATATCTAATTATTAATTAATATTTAATGAATGAATAATAATTTAAATACATACATAAATAATTTTAAAATTTCAAAAAAAAATTCTTAAGATTTATATTAACTAATTTTAAAATTATTTTAATCATTAATTAATTTAAAATTATTTAAAAACCCCTTTTAATTGATTTAAACTTTAAAAATTCACAATAAATTCATTTTAAATCAGAAAATTAAGTGTAATATATCAAAATTTTCAGAAAATTAAGCACTTTAATTTGAAATCAAATTCAGAGATCAAAACTTGATTAATTTTAACTTAGTTTAATTACTTAATTATTTTTAATATTTAATTAATATCTAATTAAATATTAAGCCAATTATTTTAAAAATTAAGAAATTTATTTTCAGATGGTCTTAATAGATCAGTAGGTCTCTCAATTAGATATTAAAATCACCCTAATCGTATCTTAAGTATGCTTAATTTAAAACATATATCTATATATAATCCTATGAATAAATTAAGTATATTTTAAAATTATTTTGAATTATATATATATAAATACCTAAATATTTTAGGTTGGGAGATCTACTATGAAATTTTAAACATAGGTCAACATACTTGAATAGAAATCATGTGGGAGTGCTAGTGAATGATTTTGGTCTAATCATTCATTAGTCTAATCAAGAATATTTAATTAAGTATTAATTTATGCATGTTTAAGGACATACACACACCACTTAGCTTAAGGCTCTCTTAGATTTAAGATTGATTGTGTTTGTGAGTGTATTTATCAAGCATATGTTGTATTGAGGGTTAGAGATTTTGATTTGAACCTACTCAAACCTAGTGTCATTAAGGATAACAATTAAGGACTCATTTAGAAAACTTAGAAAAATTTTCAATAATTAAGATACATTTCCAATTGACTTGAAACTTTGAACATTCAAACTTAGTGACACATACAGCCTCAAGAAAAATTCTCACTGAATTTTGAATTCATTAAGTCCATTAATTAACCTAATCAAACTTAAACCTTAATTAAGCCATTAAATCTTCTAAAAATTATAATAAATCAAGTTTAAATCTGAAAATTACACATAATACCTCAAACTGACCAGAATTGAACCCTTAATCAATGAAAAATAAAAGCCCCTTGACTGGACTTCAAAATTGAGTTTAATTTAAGTTTAATTGAAATCTGAAATTTAATTAATTTAATTAATTAAAAATAATTAAAAATTCCAGAAAATTTCCAAACACTTGGAGATCACTCCTTAGGTCATTCCTGACCTTTGGAGTTGATTTCAAGGAGTTTGGAGATCATTTGGATTCAAACCACAAAAAGGGCTTTAATTAAACAATTTAAATAATTCATTAAATACTCAAAAATTCAAAAATTCATAACTAATTCAAATGAACTCCAAATTGAGCAAACTCAAAGGCATACAACTCATCTTAAGGTCTAATATTTATTAAAAATGTTAAGTTTTCAGAAATCAAACAAATTTGAAAAAGTCAACTTTTGGTCAAACTTAGTTCAAATTCAAGTCAAAACTTCAAACCTTCATAATAAAATGTAGAAAAATCCAATTTCAGCATACTTACTGTCTAACTGATCGTATTAAAGTCTAGTATTTTAATAAAATATTAACTTTCCAGAAAACCCTTTAAATCAAAAAGTCAATTTTTAACCCCTTAATTAAATCATTAAAATAATCAAAAATTTCCAAAATTCAATAAATTGTCAAAAATTCCAGAAAACATCAATTTGAACTTAAAACCAGCAACCAACCAATCTTAATTAAAATTAACCAACCTTTAAACCTTAATCAAACTCAAATCATTTAATTATATCGGGTACCACTGGGTAACCCAGGCCTACGAGGCTATTAAATTAGCCCCAAGGAAGGTGAAATAAACTTCACGGCCTCGGTGTGCAACAAAGGTGATATCCAACAAACAATTAAAATTAAGTTTAAAATCAATCTCAAGTCATTAATATTTAAATTCAAATTAAATATTCCCTTAAGCCTTCAACCAACTTGAACCTCAAACAACTTCAATCAAATCATCCTATTTAGGACATATCAAAGCCACACAGCCTACCTCACACACTTTAGATGGTTTGCTAGGACAACCAACTCTAGTCTTAGGCTAGGCCGGTGTTTACTTTTCTGCTGTGTGCCGGATTTTCGAGCTTTCACTGCATGCTGTTTGCTAGACATAGGATTGATGTTGATGTGATTGTTTATTTATTCAATGCATTCTGTGTTAATTTGATTGTACGTTAGATCTACCCCTAGGCTAGGAACGTTTTGTACTGATTCAATCTTATGCAGGTGGCCATGCTCATACAGGGCATAAATTAAAGGGGGCAAAATTATAATTATCAAATTGCACAGGTGCTCCAGAATGCTTAAGTCCCCTTTTAAATCAAAAAGAGCATGGCCAAGCGTGGCTGTGATTGAGTATTTTAAATTTCAATATATTAACTGCTTGGGATGTCAAATATAAACTGCTGATTATTAGGATAACCTTGCAGGTTGTTGAGTCTAGATTTTTAATTTCAATTTGATGTAATTTGATTTAAATTGAGTTGTAATGTTTAAAGTGATTTGAGATTGAGATACTTAAACATCCAATTTGGAATCCAAAGAGGAAGGAACATCCCTTAGGGGAGAGTTCCTATCCATTTGGAGATCCAAATTAGGATGAAGTTCAAGTATCCAAAGAGAAAAGATAACACCCATATTCAGGAGGAGTTTCTTTTCATTTGGATATCCAGACCCGACGATCCAAGGAGTTCTAAGCAGACGAAGAAGTGAAGAACGAGAAGAATCTCAAATCTCAAAGTCACTTGAGTCTTAGGAGTAGAATCCGGGTTGTAGTCAGTGGTACCCGGCCACTTTACTTTACTGCAGACCCTGGGTTGTATTATTAAGGGCACTTGCCTATGGACTTTCAGTTTGAGTATTTATTTAATTAATTTAATTAAATGTTGATTTGATTACTTGATGTTGATTGCGATTAAGGACCCGCATGCTTTTAGTAGTTTATTTGGCGCTATTGCATGTCGATTTTGATTTAGCTTGGAACCCGATCGGAGGCTCGTGAGGGTACGGTCATCAACCTTTTCTACTTAAACAAAATTTAAAATTTTAGGCTCAGATAGAAACTCTAACGCTCTTAAGAAGTAAGCCCGGACTCGCCGGGAGTTTTTCATGCATCATATTGAACTTTTCTCTACCTTGTTAGGCACCTCCCCGCCTGCGGGTTCTGGCAGACCACCTGACCTATTAGGGTGCAGTTCTGTCCAAGGGGATGTTGTGCAATCTCTAGGATAAAATCTATTTTTAAGCCTGATTTTAAAACTGCTACATTTTGATTTAAGCATTTCATCGAATCAACTAGCATGCATCGCATTAGTAACAAATTAAATTTGAGTCTAAATCTTAATTGCATTTCTAGCTTAAGCATTTAATCCAACATATGTTAAGGGGTCAATTAGGATTTGCTCTAGATGTCGACCCCAATTCTTTAAACCAATCTTAATCAATGTCCTTAACCACTCTACATTTAAAGACTTTGACTCATGGTTTTAAAAGCGTTTAGGTGGTTTAGCTGGCTCCCCAATCCAGGCCGGGGTAAGTCCAGATTGCATTGCATTAGCTAGGATTCGGGTCACTGATTTTCAGTACCCAATTTTAAACTTAGGTTCTGAGGCATGTCTTCAAACTTAAGACCTCAATCTTCTGGGAATCTGACTCCCACTTTCTAATAAAATTGATCACTCAAATTAAAATATCTTTCAATCAAATTCAAGCCCAACACTTAGGACAGGTTGAGGTGTTTCTGAAGTAATTCAGAATCTCAAGACACCTCCTACTCTTCTTCCTTTGACTCCAGAAAGAACTGTTCAACATTGAACCATTCCTGGTTGAAAATTCCAGTCCCTACCTTCTTTGATATCAATCTTTGAATTCTTAAATAAAATTCGTATCGCTATTTTAATCGAGAGTTTTCGTAGGAAATTTTCTGGTTTCCTACGATGTAATTAACTACGAGGGCTTGCGCTCGTAGGAGATTTAGAAACCCAGACCAGATTTTCAAAATCAAGCTTTTTCAAAACCCTTAATTAATTATCTTTGGGAAATTCAAACCTAATGATCATTATCGTCATATTTAAACTATCGATAGTGATTGATATCTTCTTTCTCTAGATAGATATATCAATTACAATCGTAATTTTAATTATGAAATTAATGATCTCTTATCTGAATTATTATAGTTAAACAATGGATTAAATACTATTTTGATTCTTAGGGATCATATATTGTTTCTCCTTGAGTTTGACTACGATAATCAGATAAATTCAAATATTTATAATCTGAACCTATTAGGGAACGATATGTTCACTTTTCGAGGTGATATATCATTCATAATAAGTGTTCAATTATAAAATTTAAATTCCAGAAATTAAATATTTCCCAAAAATAATTAAACACCTTTTCAAAAAAATATATATTTTTTAATCAAACATGTACAAGAGAAGGGGCGTTGTCTCAAGTAGGGAAAATCACCTACTGAATAACAACGGAATGCCTCAACTGTCAGAAAGCCAGAATGAGAGAAAAAAGAGGAAAAACCGCTAACTTCTGTGCAAAAGGAGGGGCGTCGAGTCAAGTAGGGAAAATCACCTACTCAAAAACGGCGGAAGGCCTCAAAATGCCAGAAACTAGAGGGGAGAAGAGAGGAATACTCTAACTTCTGCGCAAAGGGAGGGGCGCCGAGTTAAGTAGGGAAAGTCACCTACTCAAAAACGGCGGAAAGCCTCAAAATGCCAAAAGCCAGAGGGAGAAAGGAAGAAGGGGCGAGTTTCTACTAGGCCCTGGGGGGTCTATTTATAGTTTTCTTTAAGGGGGGGAGGATTCCAAAATTCTATTAAATTTCCTGAAATTTTTCAAAATTTTCGGAATTTTTTTGGGATTTTTCCGGATTTTTTCGGATTTTTTAACCCATGTGGGACCCACAAATTAAAAAAAAATATATATATATATATATTTTTTAAACATAACCGCGCCCCGCGCGGTTATAACCGCGCGGTTCCGCGCGGTTCAGCGGGCAGACGCGCCCGCTGGCGCGGGCGCCGCCGCCGGCGGCGGCCGGCCGGCCAGCCGGCCGGTTCGGCCGCCTACGCGTTGCCGGGCTCCGATTTCGAGCCCGGACGGTCCAAATTGGACGTTTTTGGGGTCCCCGGACACGTTTTTCGACGTTCCGGACTCAATTTTAACACTTTCGGAGCTCAACGGGGCCTCTATGATCAAGTTCGAGCAAATATTTAATTTTTGAAACGCAAATTTTTGCGATTTTGCCAAAGTGAAAAGCCGACACATATATTTTTGGACTCCTGGAGCTTTGTCGTCCAAAAATAGGGGGGCAACTGATACGTCATCGGAAAATTATCTTGATCGGGCACGAATCTCGAGGAAAAACTCAAGTTGGAAACTTCAAAAATTAATTCGGAGACTATTTAAACTCCGATTTCAGCAAGCTTATAGTCGAACTGAGCGTCTCGGAAATACGAATCCAACAACACCAAATTCGACTCAATCCGAGCTCAAACGAGTCCAAATCAAGTACCCGAAGTGCTGTTGAAAGCATCAAACAGCAATTTGAGTTACCAAACGGTCTCCGATTTTGACGAGCTTATACTCTAATCGAGCGGCTCGACGAGACGAATCCAACGAGCCCAAGATCGCAGAATTCTGATATCATTAAGACCTTCAAATTCTTGATAAACGGCTCACGATCAAGGGATTCAATATCGACCGTTCATCCGGATCACTCCTTATTTGCCCTTGATCCCTCACATATTTACGGGCTATGCCACTCCAGAAAAACTATAAATAGCCCCTCATTTCTCTTAAGAGGGGACCCAAGCCAAGAAGAGAAGAAAAGAAGAAGAAGAGAAGAGAAGCCTAGGAGGGAATAGCTCCTCCTCGACCACCGCCGGAACACCGCCGGAACTCCGCCGGAACACCGCCGGAACACCACCGAAGCACCACCAGGCGCCCGAGGGACGCCGGAGCTCTGCCCGACACGGGAGCAACGTCGGAATTCTGCCCGACGCCGGAATTCTACCCGACGCCCGAGTGACGCCGGACTTCTTTCCAAGTGACGCTGGAATTCTACCCGACGCCCGAGTGACGCCGGACTTCTTTCCAAGTAACGCCGGACTTCTTTCCAAGTGACGCCGGAATTCTGCCGGACACTCAAGTGACATCGGAACTCTGCTTGTCCTTGTAACTGATACTCATTGTAATCTGATCGTCCTGAATTTAAAGGACGGATCAGCCTCGTGTACTTCAAACGACACTAGTGAAACTCTTTCAACTGGGCACGGCCCCGTGGTTTTTTCCCTTTCCAGGGTTTTCCACGTAAAAATCCTGGTGTTACTATTTCGATTCTGTTTGTGTGCTGGATATACGTACAACGCTGAGACGGAAATTTAAATTCTATCGCCGCGTATATTTGAGTCCGCAACAAAGATTAATGGTAATTGGTAGGTGTTGTTGAGTGCTTTCCTTTGGCAATTTCTTGCAAGCAAGGATCTCAAAGAAGTAGTACATTTTGATGAAAACAAAATACCAGCAAATCGTTGTATTACTTTATGACCCTATAAATGCGTAGCCTTTCTTTAGGAAAAAAAAGAAGGAATGTCAAAATATAAATTATATAGGTTTGAATATAACTTTGATATGCAAAATTTATTATTATAACAGAACTCTTAAATTTTGGTTGAGATTAGTGCTTCGAAACTCTAATTACTTCTCCTTTTATTCATAAACTCCGGCTGGACGACATAATTGACTTGCTAACAGCTCCGTTCAGTAATGCTTTTCTACTTAAAACTCAAATATTTTTCATGAAATATTTATTATCTTATGATTACTAGTGAGAAGCTTATTATCTTCATGAAAAATGCAATTTATATCACATAAAAGACTTAATTTATAAAAAAATATGATAATCATCAAAATTAATAGAAGAAGTATCGATTAATAAAAATTTAAAAATGAACAAATACATTAAATTAAATGGCATTCTAAAATATATCAAATTATTTGATGCATACACTCATGCGTAAGAGAGAGAAGGGGGACAGAGAGAGAGAGACGGGGTAGAGAGTGAGAGAGAGATGACAAGTGACAACGGAGAGAGAAATGCTAGCCGAGATAGAGAGAGAGGGAGATGGCAGCGGGGAGAGATATCACATCGGAGAGAGAGAGAGATAAATAGTAGTTAAATATTTAAACTAATATTTTAAATAATAATTAAATATTTAAATTAATATTTTAACTGATTTTTAAATATTTATATAGTTTAAAAAATACAATATTTAATATTTATTATTAAAATATATATATTTAATAATTTAAACTAAATATATATAAAACATTATAAGTTTTTAATTAAATATAATAATTTATGAAAAATTTATCTAATTATTTATTTAATTTATGTTACATTTATATTAAAAACTAGTATTATTAGATATTTAATAAAAAATTATAGCCTTCGCATTAACATTATTTCAATATTTGATGCATAAATTTAATAATAATTTATATTGAATATTAATAATAATAATTTAATTAGTAATTATCTTATTGAATAAAAATATTAATTATTTATTTAGTTTTTTCCGGTTTAAACGGAAACCAAAAAATTTATTTTTGGAGGTTAAATTGAATTAAAAAACTGTTATTATTTTATTTAATATTTCTGCATATACCTAAAAATATGCATTTTAAAAAATTATGTTTAATTTGTATTTTCTTAATAATTTTATTTTTTAATAAATTTGATTTTAAAAAAATCAAAATAATTTTAAATTCTTATGAATATTTTTTTAAAAATAACTTTCAATCTATATTTAAGATATTAATTGGATACAAAATAATTTTGGAGTATAAATAATTATATTATATCAAAATAAAAAATATAATATAAATATTATATTTCAACATAAGATAGCATAATTATAATTAAACAATAAAATTTATAATTTTATTAAGTATCTAAAAATAAAAGTTTAGAAAGAAAAAATAAGTTAAATAAATAAACATTTAAATAATAGTTAAATATCTTAAAATCTGTTAAAATACTAATTTAAGTACTTAATTATAATTTAAAATATTAATTTAAATATTTAACTATTATTTAACTATCTCTTTCCGCTATCTCTCTCTCCGCTACCATTTCTCTCTCCCTCTCTCACCTGTCTCTCTCTCTTTCTTCCCCTCTTCTCTCTCCCAATTAGTTTGACTCATTTTAGAATGCGCCTTTTAATTTGACACATTTGCTCCCATTTATATTTTTATTAATCGGTACTTCTTCTATTAATTTTGATAATTATCCTGCTCCTTATAAAATAAGTTTTCACATAAATTCAGGGACGAATTTATCATGGGGACCCGGGGGCACATGCCCCCATTGACTTTATAATTAAGGCTTGATTAAATTTATTTATGACTATTTAATTATAATTAAAAGTAGATTTTAGGGTTTTTTTTATTCTACAATTCCCGCCGCTCACTTCACCTCCTTTCACACGAACAGATTAAACCAAACGAACGAGGCTTCATGCGACTGGTCTGAAACACTCAAATGCCTCTGCTTTCTCGTTCGAAAAACATGGAGGCCGAAGCAGGTTTGTGACGGGAACCAAAACGCCTTTGCTTCCTTGTTCACGGTGGCTCGCCGACCTGCGACGAGATGGCGGACGGTGACTGCAGTCGGCAAATTTCGTGTGGAAGATGAAGTTATTGTCTCTTTGGTACATTTGAGGAATCAAGGTATTATTCTTCTGAGTTCTGATGTTATCAGTGTGAATAATTGCATAAAAATTAGATCTCGTCTGGGACATTTGAGGAATCAATATATTGTTCTTCTGTAGTCGGCACTTGGCATATTTCTTTTTTTCGCCGGAGATTGACGTGTAGAGCTCCTTCGAAGTACCTAAATCTATAAGTATTGAAGGTTTTTCCTACAGATGACTTGTTTTTTAAAGCTTCAAAGGCTTATGAAATTTTTGATTTGGTTAGTTGGTGTGTTTTACTATTTTGAAATATAGAAAACAATATGGACTAGAGCTATTCTCGGTAGAAGGGGTCCTGGTTGGTTCTTCATTAGTCTCTAAAACTATCAGTTGTGGTTTGAAAGAAAAATGCAGAATATCTTGTTTTGGATCTTTAAGCCTTTGTTCCAATCCTGGCTCCTCATTTCTCATTAGTGATTAAAATGATTGTAGTTGATTTCTGAGAAGGTTTGGCATCAAATGCTGCTGATAATTTTGTTTGCCTTCTGCCAAATCTCGTTGCCTTCTTTTTCTCTGCTTTTCCTTGAGATGCATGGTATTACAACTCCAATCTCATTGTAAAATATTTTGTTGAAGTTGTATGGTGCCCTAATCATTTTGATGTGAAACCAGCACCCCTTCATGCAAATGCTCCAGCTTATTGACTGTTTTGGCTATGTGCTGCTCTCGTGATACACTCATTGACAGCTTCTCTTTTCATTATCACTTCAATGAATCTTTCTATTAAGTGAAAGTTTAGAAGTGCGCCTTGTGAAAGTTTAGAAGTGCACCTTGTGTTTCTTCTTTACTTGATAAACCATGTAAGATATTAGAGATCTATAGAAAAAATTGATGATGTTGTAATTTTTGCATTCAGAAACATTTCCAGAAGCAAAGAATATGGATTGCTTTACTGCTCTGTAATAGTTGATAGGTATATTTTTTAGTTATTTATCATTTGACTAGCATAAAATCTTTTTTTGTTACAAGTATAAAATTCTTAATCTTGTTTTAATTAAAATTAGATATGAAAAGGTATTCCATTAATATGGCTTTTTGTGCTTTTATGGAGTCCAGAAATGATTTGAGACACTTTGTCATCAACATTATTTGAGTATAGAGTGGTTTGTGTGTCCTAATCCGTATAGACTAAAATTGGGGGGTATTATCTTGCAAGTTAGGTTAGGTGTGTCATCTACATTAATGTGGTTACTATTAATACTTAGTGGCAGTATTAATTGACCACTAAGTATTGATAGTAACCAGATTAATGCAGATGACACACCTAACCTAACATGCAAGATAAATGCCTTACCCCCCAATTTTAGTCTATAGACATTCAGACAAACAAAAAACTCTATAGTCCATACTTAAATAAGGTTGACTACAAAGTGTCTCAAATCTTTTCTGGACTCCATAAAAGCCCAAAAAGCCATATTAATGGAATGGCTAGCTCTTTTCTAGCTTTAATAAAGCTCAAGAGGCCAAACTGGTGGAGTGGATCTACACTATTGTACATAACACACTCTTTGAAGGTAGACATGATATTATTTTTGCAATGTTTAATAAAGTTAGTTGTGAAATTATTGAGAGAAAAATAATTTTGTTACTCTAGTTGTAAAAAATAGCTTTTCACCATTGAAAATTTTAAAAAGCTGTGAGAAAATAGCAACAGAATAATAGCCAAACAAAATTAATGTTGTTGTCTGAAAAGTAAAACTACGAAAAAGCTAACCCAAAGCAATTATTTAACATAAAAAGCTTGAATAAACAAAGAGCCATTGCAATACAACTTTAAAAATATATAAATCATTCTTATGAATAACTTCCCATGGGCAAGTTAAATTCCTAGTGACTCTGCTAGGGTTTGATCATTGGTCAATGCTTGATCAATCCATATAAGTTGGTTCTAGAAGCATGCCAATATCTAACCTTATGTAAGAATATATGCCCAAAAATCAAATAGTGAAAAAAAATTTGCTAGTAGAAAACCCAAGTGACTATGAATCATGCAGAAGCACCACTATTCGTGCTAGTACATCAATGATCAAGCTAATGCTCTAAAAACCAAGTTGAAGCATAAAATAGCCTTTCGAGCCTCCAAATCCTTCAAAGGCATGCTTAAACAGTTGAGAAATACTATAGGGTAATTTTATGTTTATAAATGGCTCAAAACTTCATTATTTTTTAACATCTCTTAAGCGTCACAAAAAAAACTTATAATACCTTATGAGGTACAATTAATCTTACTTTAAGGGTTCTTTTAGGACAGCTTTTTTAATGCTTTCTAAAACAGTGTTTTAGTTAAAAAAATTTTTGGATTAGAATTTTTTATACTAAAAAGCTGGTTTAGAAAGTAATGAGAAAGCTGTCCCAAACGAAGCATAAGTGAAACTTTTAACATAAGATTTAACCAAAATATCATGAAAAACACACAATAATGATTTCTAAATAAAACATAAGGAAGCACAACATTCACTTCGCCAAAAGAAACAAACAATAAAATAATAAAATAAAATAAAAAAACCAAAAATAGAATGATTAAAAGAAAATATTGTGCATATATTATATTTATATACGTACATATATATTCACACATATGTTAATATTACTATGGACATTTGGGATTAATTTTTCAAGGATAAGCAAACATAAATGTTAGGTTAACGCAATGTTAATGGTGAGATAGGCACAACCCTAACTGCTAGACAACATGAGTTAAGTAGTCACTGAAAAATATGTCGTGGTGAGCTCCTTGTCAGTCGTCATTAAAGCATCAAATAAAGAGTCGAGCGCTTTCCCAAAATTGGTGAGATGTAATAGTTCAAATGTTACATCTGAGTTGGTTTCGATTATAACAATTTGGTTGGGGTGCTATGACATGAGCATCAAGAATAAGATAAACATGAAATGCATTAAAAAAGAAGAAAAAATGTCTGTGCAACATTTGCTTCAATTTCTAAGTTAAAAATCTTAAGGATGTGAAGTGTGTGAACCCAAAGAGATATATGAAGAGAGAAGGATTACAATTATAGTGATAGAGATGCTATAATGAATGATAATAAAGATAGAATGGATAATATAGATTAAATTATTCCTAAGATAGATGTTGAGAAAGAAGAAACGAGAAATGATAGTTTTTTTCTACACATTTAGGGAATATATCGGGGGTTTCGAGGGGGCAGCGCCCCCTGGCGGAGATCCGAGGGGACAGTGCCCCCTGGCGGGGGTCCGAGGGGGCAGCGCCCCCTGGCGGGGGTCTAATGGGGCAGTGGCCTCGGAACAAATTTTTATTATAAGAGTTATTTTGAACTCCCATTTGTTTTCAAAGTTTATAAGTCGTTTGTACTTCGTGATTTGCAGTAGTAAAAGCACAGTGTTTATATGCCCTAGAGGGAGAACATATGCTTCTGTAATATTTCTATTCATTTTAAAGCATTCTCAGCTTTTTCACAAATATGTGTTATAAAAACTTTAAAGCTTTCTCTGCTGTTTATATGCTGTGTATCAGTCATGTTGATTTAGATATAAGAAACAATTATATTGATTCAAATCTAAAAAAAATGATTAAGAAATACATAGTTATTCAAAAATATCGAGCAGTACTGAGCATTGGTATCGAGCGGCATTTAGCGGTACCGAGCATTGGTGCCTAGCGGTACCGCTGTGTATCAATCATATTGATTCAGATGTAAGAAACAATCATATTGATTCTGATGCAAAAAATATGATTAAGAAATACATAGTTATTTAGAAATACCGAGCAGTACCAAGCATTGGTACTGAGCGGTACCGAGCAGTACCGAGCTTTGGTACCGAGTAGTACCTAGCATTGGTACTAAGAGTTCATCGGTATAAACATTGAATTGATATTAAGAAAAAAATTATGTTCGGTACCGTTGTGTATCAATCATATTTATTCAGATGTAAGAAATAATCATATTGATTCTAATGTAAGAAATCTGATTAAGAAATACATAATTATTTAGAAATACCGAGCAGTACGAAGCGGTACCTAGCGGTACCGAGCAGTACTAAGTATTGGTATTGAGCAGTACTGAGCAATTGAGCATTGGTACCGAGCGGTACCTAGCGGTACCAAGTAGTACTGAGTATTGGTACCGAGCGGTACCCAGCGGTACTAAGCAGTACCGAGCATTTGTACCAAGCGGTATTGAGCGGTACCAAGTAGTACTAAACATTGGTACCGAGCGGTACCTAGCGGTACCGAATAGTATCGAGCATTTATACCTAGCGGCATTGAGTAGTACCAAGAAGTATTGAGCATTGGTACTGACAGTTCAAAATAAACAAAACATAACATAAACGAAAACAGAAAATGAGCTTTTCTTTATTTTTCCAATAGTTATCTGCAGTGGAAAAAAACATCAATACAACAAAACATCTTCATCTTCCCCCTAAGTGTACAAAAAAAAACCTATCAATATACAAATAATACTATAAAATTACATATTCCCCAAGTGTACAGAAAAAACTATTATTTCTCGTTTCTTCATCGACTTTTCCTCCAAACTAGTCTTCATCTTCATCGTCTTCTCCTCCTCCTAACCAATCTTCATCTCATCGGCTTTTCCTTATCCAGACCAGTCTTCATCTTCATCGGCTTCTACTCCTCCAAACAAATCTTCATCTTTACCAGCTCCTCCACCTCCAAAGCAGTCTTCATCTTCATCTACTTTTCCTCCTCCAAACCAGTTGTCATATTCACCAGTTTTTTCTCGTTTCTTCTTTCTCAGCAGCTATGAAATATTTTTTGAGCGGAAATCCTAAAAAATATAGATGTTTCGTGGTATTTCATTTAAAAAAAGGGCGCCAATTTCAAAATCCTAAATTTGAACATGAATATTTTGGGTCGGGTTGGTCGGACTAGCAAGAAAAAAATAAAAAATAAATCATAAATTAATATCCATGTGTGCAAGACAAGTGTTGCATAGAGCTACGTCTGGTGTCCGCACCCATAAAAAATTCTAAATATTGACACCTCTAATATCAACCATACAATTCACAAGAATAATTAATTTAAAAACCACACAATTATAATATAACAAAATAATTTGAAACTTATAGTAAGCTCAACCAAATTCCCGAATGCGATATCCTCCCTCTTTATCCTCATATAAAAGCTCATTCCTTTTTCTTTTCCAAAGCACCACAAAAATAAAATTCTTAAAAATGAATAAATCATTTAAACAAATATTTATTGTTTTATGTCACTTGCAGACTTTTGAACAGATTTTGAGAACAAAAGGTTTTATATGCAATAAAAGCACTTCAAACATTATACATGTGAAAAATAATGATATTTTTAAAAAAATTGCATCAAATAATAAAGAAAATTTATTCTCTGCTATCTTAGGATTCATTTAGGATTGTTATAAATTTTCATAAAGATGATTATAAAATTATTATATTTAAAGTAACTTTTTTAATAGCTGCTGTAGAAAGAATCTTCATAGCATAAAAATTTACTGAAATCAATAAAAAATTAATATTCAACTAAAAATTAGAGCAGAACGAAAGTTGTCCCAAAAAAAATTGTAACTTTTATAGAGAAAAAGGATTCATATAAGCGACCCCACGTATTAGGATAAATGATTGATGTTATTATTGTCCTCTTCTTTTTTTTTTTTATGGCGAGGAACCTTTCGCTGCCATGTCTGATTTCGTCAGGCGCGTTTGGCGGGCCGTAACCCTCCCTCTCGGATTCGATTCCCCTCGAGCAACAGCGCTCTTTCGGTGAGGGCCCCAAAACGCTGGCGGCGAAAAACTCAAATTTTAATTTGTCATTATTCAACATTGAATTTTTATTAAAATCTCAATTGTGACCCCTCGATGACAACAGGGTTATCTCCTCTATTTGACTCGGTAAAAGTCAGCAAAATCTTCAGTGTGCGGAAAGGGCAGGAACCCCTCCATAATCAGAGAGACATTAAAACGAAACTAGTCGGAAGTCATGAAAAGCTTAAACAAGCGTTTTATAAGAAGCCGACTCCACATGTCGGCTTCTCATCTGGAGTTTTTGGTCAAACAAATGTGCGAGTTTATCTTCTTCAAAATTCGTGCAGTCAATATTTTTTTCCACAAAAAAAGACCCCAATTGTAGAAATAAGCGAGTTTTGTTTCTTTAAAATTCGTGCATGCAGCATTGATTGCATGATCAAAAGTAATATTATAATTAATGTTAAAAGTTGCATTTTTTACGGCTATCTGAATTATCATTCTAAAAAATATGTTCTTTCTAACTTTTACGGATTTTTTTTTTTTTTTCCTCTAAAATATTGGACTGAATATTCTAAAACTATTTTTGTTATTCAGAAAAACAGATACAGTCATTGAACAACACACGCTTCGTTCCTCATAATTGAAGAAGAAGAAATTATATTGAGAACTGATATATCATCAAAAAATTATCTTGATCAGGCACGAATCTCGAAATAAGATCAAGTTGGAAACTTCAAAAATTAAATATGAGACCGTCTAAACTCCAATTTCAGCAAACTTATAGTCGAATTGAACGTCTCAGAAATGCAAACCCAACGACACCAAATCCGACTCAATCCGAGCCCAAATGAGTCCAAATCAAAGACCCAAAGCACATTTGGAAGGTTCAAACCATAATTTGGATTACCAAATAGTCTCCAAACGTGACATGCTTATAGTCGAATCGAGCGGCTCGACAAGACGAATCCAACGAGCCCAACATCGCCGAATTTTGATATCATTAAGACATTCAAATGCCCAGTAAACAGTTCATGATGTAGGGATTCAACATCGGCCGTCAATTCAAACCACTCCCAATTTATCCTTGACCATCCTCCTATTTACTGGTCATGCCACTCTTAGAAAACTATAAATGAACCCCTCATTTCTCATGAGGGGGGACCCAAGCAAGAAGAGAAGAGAATGAGAGAAGGAAGTGAGCATTCTTGCCACCAGACTCTTCCTCGACCACCGCCGGAGTTTCACCTGGCAGCCGACTGACACCGGATTTCTGCCCGACCGTCGACTGACGCCGGACTTTCGCCCGACCGCCAACTAAAGCCAGATTTCTACCCGACTGTCGACTAACGTCGGACTTCCGTCAGACCGTCAATTGAAGTCGGATTTCTGCCCGACCACTAAATGTCGCCGGATTTCCGAATGTTTAATAAAAACTTAAGCCTGCGAGGTCGAAAATAAACAACATTACACTCACTAAGGCTTCAATTGGGAAAAATTTCTTACTGTTTTGTTATTCTGACTACAACTATAGATTCTATTTAATCACTATTTTTTTATTACTTTCAAATATTTTCTGTACTAAGAAGCTACTTTCAATAATTTCATTTTAAAAGATATATGCTACTTTATATTCCAAACATATATAATTGTTGCCTCCATGAGTATTTGCATCGGTAGATAAATATAAATCTTAGCATCTTAGCATTGTACGAAGATCCAGCACACAGTCAGATAAGAGAGAGGGTGTTGCATTCATACGAGACACTAGAGTTTTTATATGGAAACCCCTACAAAGGGAAAAAATCATGGGGCCTGACCCAGTTTAAATGAATCCACTAGTATTTGTGGTTGATTACAAATTAGACCCTTTGTTGAGAGAAGACCTTGGTTAGATGTCACAAATATACATCATATAGAGTGCATTACATGGTGGGCATTATAATAATCATCATAAACATGTTTGTTGGGTTGACAGGACCATAGTCGATAGATGACAGAGGTCGGAAAGACCGTAGTTGACTGGCATTGGAGGTCAGAAAGACTGTACTCTGATGACAGAGGTCGGGAGGACCCTAGTTGGTCAGGCGATGGAGGTCGGAAGGACCGTAGTCGACTGGCGTTGGAGGTCAGAAAGACCATAGTCTGATGACGGAGGTCGGGAGGACCTTAGTTAGTCGGGCGACGGAGGCCGGAAGGACCGTAGTTGACAGGAGGCAGGGGTCAAAAAGACTGTTGCCTGGCGATGGAGGTCGGAAGGACCGTAGTCGGCAGGAGGCAAGGGTCATTAAGAATGTTGTTTGGCGATGGAGGTTGGAAGGACCGTAGTCGGCAAGACGTAGGGGTCAGAAAGACTGTTACCTCGCGATGGAGGTCGGAAGGACCGTAGCGGTAGGAAGCAGGGGTCAGAAAGACTGTTACCTCAGGTGGTGGTCCGGCAGGAGTGCGGGCCTCAGGTGGTGGTCCGGCAGGAGTGCGGGCCTCAGGTGGTGGTCCAGCAGGAGTGCGGGCCTCAGGTGGTGGTCTGGCAGGAGTACGGGCCTCAGGTGGTGGTCCGACAGGAGTGCGGGCCTCAGGAGGTGGCCCGGCAAAAGTAGGGGCCTCAGGTGCTGGTCCGGCAGGAGTGCGGGCCTCAAGTAATGGTCCGACAGATGTCTGGGCCTCAGGTGGTGGTCTGACGGAGCTCAAGGCATCAAGCGGTGATCCGGAGAAACTTAGGACATCAGGTGGTGGTCCGGTGGAGCTCAGGGCGTCAGACGGTGGTACGGTGGATCAGGTGGTGGTCTGGCGGAACTCCGACGTCAGGCGGTGGTCCGACGGAACTCCGGCGATGGTCGAGGAGGAGCAAGGAGGCAAGAGCGATCTCCAATCTCTCTCTTTTCTCCTTAGGATTAGGGCCCCTTTTCAAAGAGGAGAGGGGGCTCTATTTATAGATTTATTGGAGTGGCATAGCCCGTAAATAGGTGGAAGATCAAGGATAAATGGGGAGTGGTTTGAATGAATGGCTGATGTTGAATCCCTTGATCGTTGACCATTTGATGGACATTTGAAGGTATTAGAGATGTCAGAATTCAGTGATCTTGGGCTTGTTGGATTCGTCTCGTCGAGCCGCTCGATTAAACTATAAGCACGTCATGTTTGAAAATCGATTAGTAAATCAAATTGTGGTTGCAATCTTCCAACAATGCTTTGGGCCCTTGATTTGGACCTATTTAGGCTCGGATTGGGTTGAATTTGGTGTTGTTGGGTTTGTATTTTCTAGACGTTCAGTTTGACTATAAGTTTGCTGAAATCGGAGTTCGGATGTTCCCAATTTTAATTTCGAAAGTTTCCAACTTGATTTTTCCTCAAGATTCGTGCTCGATCAAGGTAATTTTTCGAGGATGTATCAATGATATCATTATAAATGAGTAATAAATCAAAAAAAGGATAATCAAACAGGGAATGAAGATTAACTTCATGGAAAATACAAACATAACCAATGACTCTAATGAGAAGAATAATGAAGCAAACTTCTTTCAAAAAGTAAGTCATAGGTGCTTCTTGGAATAATTCATCAAAATAATTTAGTTTAATTTGATAAGGTAGTTTATATGAAAAGTATTAAAATGCTATACCAAGTAAAATTGACATCATCATTAATAGTTCATTCTTTTTGTTCTTTTAAATTTATAAAGAACATTGACAATTTGTACTATAATGTTTCTAATTTTCGGTAATTAAGCTTCTTTTTTGAAGTGATGTGGTTTATTGACCTTTTATAATTTGTTTAAATTTGCAAAATGAAGCACATTGACTTTGTGACAATAAAGAGAATTGGGAGTCAATAAAGTAGTTACTGATAGTTTTTATGGAGTAAAGTATCTGCAATAATAATTTTGCAATTAAAAATAGACTCTCATTTTCAACTGTCTCCCCTCTCACAAGACTATCACTTGCCTGTCACTTTCGAATCAGGGGAGAAGTAGAAATCTTGCTCCAAACTGGACTAACATCCATAGAAGGACACCTACCATTGGAGCTAGGTCTCTCCCTATGGCCATTCACACTGAAGTTGCCATTCCCAATCCTCTAACCTCTAACTCCACCTCACAACTCACACTGATGTAGAGCTGCACTCATCTTCTACTACGTTGGATCCACTACAAACAGAAGAAATTATATCTCCTTTAGAGCTTGATTTATAACTAGTTTCCCTCCTTCAATCAACGTCTCTCCCAACCAACTCTCATAACAAAATGCATATCATTCTTTTAGACCCAAAAAAAAAAAAGTCAAATTCCCAACTTGACATCGTCTTTTCAAGGGTAAAAAAAAAAGGAGAAGAAAGGAAGTAATTTCTTTGCTTCGATATGCAATACTATACAATATGGAATGTGAGAGGCCTCCGGTTGGGAGGAAGAATCCATGATTATAAAAGGATGATCCGTGACTATAACATTGAGATATTTAAGCTTCACATATAGCAGCATGATAAAATTAATACATCACATCACATCAATCAATTCATTACAACTAGCATGCAATGAAATCCACAGAAAATCTCGGCACAAAAACAACAGGAAAAGAAAGAACACTGGTTTAGCCTAAAACTAGAAGTGGTTATCCTAGCAAACCATCTAAAGTGTGTGCGTCAGGATGTGTTGTTTGGATGTGTCCTATGTTGCGTAGTTGTCAGGGGCGGATCCAGCCTTAATTTTCAGTGGGGGTAAACTTATAAGTAAAAGTGTAGAGTTTTTTTTTTTCATAAATATCCTTACAACAAAAATTTATTCTGAGGGCACTGCCTCTCGACACCTATTTGTTCATCGTTGTACGCTTTGCAATATGTCGGGGGTCCAAGGGGGCAGCGCCCCCTGACGGGATTCGACCTAACAAATTTTGTTTGTAAGGATATTTTTGGATTCTCTTTACTATTTCTCTTTGTATTTGATTCATTGTTCCTTAACAATAACATTTCTGCGCAATTGTTTAATTATGTTGGGCAATTGCTTAAAAATCATAGTATTTTAAAACTTTTTTTTTGGGGGGGGGGGGGGGGGGCAATTGCCTGAAAACCCTTGTAGTAAAGACTAAAAAATACACTGAAGGGGACAAATTACCTAAATAATCATATAATAAAAAATTTTACCTAACCATAAGGTGGATCCGTCCATGGTAGTTGTTGAAGTTTTCCAGTGTTTTAATGTTTGTTGTAGGTTGAAGAGATTTTAACTTGAGTTCAAGTATTAGTATTTTAATGTTTATTTTAAGATGAATTTTAAGTGTTGAGTGATTACTATCTTTGTTTATACCAGAACAATGAAGTTTATTTCACCTTTCTGTGGACTAAGTTAATAGCCTCGTAGGCCCGGATTACCCAGTAGTAACTAATATTAATTAACAAATTTAATTGGTTGGAATTAAAGGATTAATAATTTTTAAGTTAATTGGTTGATGATTTGACTCATTAATTATTTTGTTTGCCATCAACTGGATCGTGGCGTTGTCAAAGTGGGCTCGAGGAACCAGGCCTCCTTAAGATATGTAGCCTGCAGCTCAAGGTAATCCATCTTAAAAACCAGGTTGATGTAGTTGTATTAATGATTTAAATTTGGTTAAATAATTAATGATCAATTGATTTTATGATTTTGGACTCCATTGAATTCATTTGTGCCGTTGTCATAGTGGGCTCGAAGAACCAGACCTCCTTTGGACACGTAGCCCCACATCTCAAGGTAGCCCATCCTAAAAACTTCATCAATGGAGTGTTTATTGTGTATTTTGGGATTGATTATTTGCTTTTATTGATTAGATTAATATTTGCTGAAGTTTTGATCATTTGTTGAATTTTGAATTTTATGAATTATTTAATTCATTAAAGGAAGAGTCAAATTTTTGACTTTTTAATTTAAGTTGAATTCTAGAGTTTTAATATTTTCATAAATATTAGATCCTTATAATAGAAGTAGAAAATGGTGAAATTTGCGTTCCACAACCTTGTCACATCTTGCTAAAACTTTATAAGAATTCTCTAGCAGCTCACTTGGTTGCTAATATTGATTTCAAATTCCTCAAAATTTTCTTTAAAACAAGATAAATTCTAATTTCACAATCAAATTTGGTGAAAATAAAATGCTTATAATTTCCTTTAAATATATCAACAAGGAAGCAAATGAGACCTAACATCTCTTTTTATCAGCAAGCATTGCAAACAATTGTACATTGGAATTACTGATTATTGTGGCTTTTACTCTATAACGACTGTTTATTTAGTTAATTGAAGAAATTTGTGACTAATGGTTGCTTTTATTAGTTGTATAATAGTATATCATGCACTAAAACTCTCATATAATAAACAAAGGTAAAGCAAAGTTAGAGCATATTGACCACAAAACTCTAATATTTCCAGCCACCAAGTGTATCACAGTTATGTTTAGAAATTTTTCTTGTGTAGCCATTGGAGCATTTGTGCAAACACCTTGTGTGCACTGACCTGGGTGAATAGTATAATTGACGGCTGAATCAATGGGAGTTCAACACATGCTTTGATCTTCATAGAGCTCATTCATATCCATTTGCACCTGCATTCCATTAGCATCAACACAATTGAAATATGGGCAAGTTTCAACACACGAAACAATGCCAATCTTTGCCCAAACCTGTTCGAAGTGGGAAGCCTGCTCAGGACGCAGCACTAGCTCGGCAATTGGTTCCCGTATGTCGGGAAGAGAATGCAAAACTTCCATCTAGTTAGCCCAAGAAAGACCATTCGGCACATGAATATAGATCTCTGTAGTTTCGACAGCTTTCAGTTGGCAACAAAATAGTTGATCGAGATCCTGAGTAGCATGAAACTTTATGTAAGAGATAGACTGAGATCCCATCTGTATCATTCGAGTCAACCATCGCAGCAGCTGTTTCATCAATTGTGAGTTCGAGATCCGCCTGTTGGTCGCATTCCTCCACCTCAAGAGAGTCCAAAGTCTATTTGTCGTAGCCTTTAGTTTAGCAAGATTATCATGAGGTAGGGCAAGCTTATGGAAGGGGGAGAAGGCAATGGGCCTAGGAGATAGAGGTGAGATCAGGGCAAGGGTGAGGCTGGGTGCGGGGATGAAGAGGCGGGTATGGGAGACGGAGGCGGGAGCAGAGCGTGCGGAAGCGGCCTAAGTTAGGCAACATCTCATGAGAAAATAAAATAAATCTCTTTGCCAAAGGTTTAAATCATTGTTTTCAGCAGCGGTTTGAACTGCTATTAATAAACGGGATAAAATTGATGTAATATATTTTTACAGTTATGTATTGTGGACATGCATAGAAATTTTTTAGTATAGATAAAGAATCAAGCTATGCTGGTTTTTATACTAAAATAAGAAAGAAACTCATTTCCATGTTTTTATATCAAAATTATTTTTTGTCATCTTATCTTATCGTATCTTTTAGTATAGTTTTCTACCATTTCTTTACAGGCCATAGTGAACAATTTTAAACCTGTTCAGAGTTATATACAGGTGGAAGTGATTATGAAATTAATAAATGTACAGGATAGATGAGTGGGTTATTTATTGCTTTAAATACTCACTTTAGTGAACCTAGGTCATTTTAAGCATAAATAAGAATAAGGTTTAGTAGTTCTGCGTGCTCTCTTTCTCCCTCTCTATATCTTTTTCTCTTATATTATTTGTTATTGTAGACATCTTTAAATTGCCTAAGACTTGGTTACTTAAAAGTTTAACCATTTTTTATTTATCAATAACCTTAGAAGATTCAACTTCTCTCTAAGTTGATTCTTCTATTATTCTAAATTTTTTCTTGTTTGCAGGATCAATTTTTATACCACAATACCTCACAACAATTAAGAAATTATCTAGAGATAATATTATACCAAAATCTTTTTCAAACTGCCAATGCCGGTCCCAACCTCGAATGAAAAAAATTGACGGTCTTTTTTACGATGAAAAAATTATGCTTTCATTCTAAATATTGGAAGTTAATTGATTGATTGATTTGGTGCTTGATATGCAATGATATTTTGATGAGGGTGTATATGATCTGAATTTATATGCCCATTTGAATTCCTTATTTACTGTTTGAACTCCAAATAAAGAAATGTATCTGCTGAACTATTATGTGTTGTTGCGTGGAGCTTCTTCAAGATTCACCAAAATTTATAAAATAAATATATTTTAATTTGTTTTTTTATATATCTATTGATTACCATAATTTTCAAACTATAAGAACTATGAAGAAATGTCTACTTTTGAGATTATTTATTGCTTCTGAAAGTAGAGCAAAACTTGAAATGCAATCTTGATCGCATAAGAAAGTTTTGACAAATCTCAGACTTCGTTTGGTACGGCTTTCTTACTGTTTCTTAAAACAACTTTTTAGTATAAAATTTTTAAATTTTGTACTATAAAGCTATTTTAAGAAGCAATAAGAAAGCCATCTCAAACAAAACCTCAATCTCATCATGTGTTTAAGTTCTCTGAAGACATATTTAATTGTAAGCTCATTGTATTCTCTATTCACATCAACGACAAGGGCATTATTAAAGACGAGAGGAAAGTGGCGCTCTCTATTCCCGTAAGCCTTTCATTTTGTCTTCGAAGACTTTTTGAGGTAAATCATTTGGTAAACGCTTCTTCAATTTGTACAGACTGGATAAGTGGATTTTTGTAATAGTTTAATAACTTATTTGCTTCGATTAATTTGCTAATGACTTATAGCTTTTGCATCTTACAGGAAAAATAAGATGTCTTTGGATCCGTAGGAATTGCTTTTGAGCACAAAGTGGAGAGCAATAATAGTAAGAATTGTGGTGAAAGCTTCCCAAATCTTTTGCCGGAGACGAACTGAGCCTTTGGGTGGAAGTTTATCTTTGATGAAGGTGTGATCTTGGAGGGTTAAGGAGTTATTTTTTAGAGGTAAATAATTTAGTAAAAACTTTACTTTAATCTGCTAACACTGGACTGGTGTTGTATAGTTTAATGGGTTATGTGTAAAAATAAGAAGTTTTTGTGCCTACTATTTGCTTGGAATAATTAGCTTATTGCTTATAACTTTCGCATCTTATAGGAAGACAAAGTTGGCTTTGGATGTGGATGGGCTACTTTTAAACGCAAAGTTGCTTTTGAAATCTAGTTATTCTTGTTGCGTCATGGAATATTCACAACAATAGAGAATGATATGGTTTAGCGTCTGAGTTTTGTATGAAGATCCAGCACACAACAGATAAGAGAGTATGATTATAGCGTTTATAAGAGATCATATTTTTAACGTGGAAACCCCTGAAAAGGAGAAAAACTACTAGGCCTGGCCAGTTTGAATGAATCCATTAGTGCTTGTAATTGATTACAAATGAGGCTCTTACTTAGGACGAATGTTTGGGCTCGAAGTAGCAAATATATATCATATAGAGTGGATTATATGGTGGGAGTTGGAAGAATCAGTGTAGATATGTTCGTTTGGGCGGCAAGACCATAGTCAAAGAGCGATGTAGACCGGAAGGACCATTGTCGGATGACGGTAGTCGGAAGGACCGTAGTCGGATGACGGTAGTCGGAAGGACCGTAGTCGGATGACGGTAGTTGGAAGGACCATAGTGGGGAGACGGTGGTCAGAAGGACTATAGTCGGCGGGCGACAATAGTCAGAAAGGACAGTAGTTGGCGATGGTGGTTGGAAGGACTGTAGTTGGTGGGCGCAAAGGTCGGGAGGACTGTAGTTTGGCAATGGTGGTCAGAAAGACCATAGTTGGGCGACGGTGGTTGGTAGGACTGTAGCCTGCAGGCTATGATGGTCGAAAGGACCATACTCAGCAGACGACTGTGATCGGAAGGACTGTAATCAGTGGGCGACGGTGGTCAGAAGAATCGTAATGGTGGTCGACTAACAGATGAAAGCTTGTTGGTGATCAACGAACAAGTGGAAGTCCGACGGTGGTCAGGAAGAACTTTGGCGGAGGTCGATTAACGGGTGGAATTTTGTTGGTGATCGACGAATGGGCGGAAGTCCGATGGTGGTCCAGAGGAACTCCAGCGGTGGTCGATGAATGAGCCAAAGTCTGACGGTGGTCGATGAGCGGACGAAAATTCTGACGGCAGTCGGGAAGAACTCCGGCGGTGGTCGGGAAGAACTCCGACGATGGTTGACAAACAGGCAGAAGTTTGGCGGTGGTCAAAGAATATATGGAAGTCCGATAGTGGTCGACAAACAGGCGAAAGTCCGACGGTTGTCTGGAAGAACTCCGGCGGTGGTCGATGGCGAGGAAGCTCCAAAATTCTTCCCTTCTCTTCCTCCTTTCTTCCCCTTCTTCCTCTTCCTCTCATGAGAAGAATTGGGGCTTTTTATAATTTTTTATGAGTGACATGACTTGTTAATATGGGGAAGATCAAGGTCAAGATGGGAGTTGTTTAAATGGACGACTGATATTGATCCTTTTGATCGTGGACTGTTTATTGATCATTTGAATGTCTTAATGTTATCAGAATTCAATGATCTTGGGCTTGTTGGATTCATCTCGTTGAGTCGCACGATTTGACTTTAAGCATGTCATGTTTGAAATTCATTTGGTAATCTAAATTATGCTTTGAACCCTCCAAATATGCTTTAGACCCTTGATTTGGGCTCATTTTAGCTTGGATTTCACTAATTTTGGTGTTGTTGGGTTCGTCTTTCTGAGACGTTTAGTTTGACTATAAGTTTGTTGAAATTGGAGTTTGGATGGTCTCAGATTGAATTTTGGAAATTTTCAACTCAATTTTGCCTCGAGATTTGTGCACAATCAAGATAGATTTTTTATAATATATCAGTTGTCTCCCTATTTTCGGACATCAAAGCTTGTAGAGTCCGAAAATATATATTTGTACCTTTCTGAGCTGTTTGTGACACTACTAGAAAGTTGTATTTACACTACATGACTGATAATTATTATTATGAGGCTTGACTTTCTCTTGAACGTTAGACAACATAAACAAAAAATAATAAACACCAGTCATAATTAATTTGTCTAAATTTACAAATTATTTGTAAATCAGATAAATACTAATTTTGGTATATAAAAATTGTAAAAACAAAATTATAATTCAAACCTCCATGAGATTTGCATTTATTTTCAACTTCTATAACATGAATTATTTATAAAATATATGATACTAATAATTAAAATAATTTGATTTTAAAATTAACAAAGTGAAAGAAGCTCCAACGGCACTAATATGTAACATTTCTCTGCTATCTATGTTGGATCTTGGTTGTATGCGTAAGACAACTCTCTTGTAAATTGTTTATTAAGATGAAATGATAGAGAAATTTGATCTTAAAATGTATATACATGTTTCCAACAACTTGACATGAGAAGAGTCATCGTATGTATGTTGCAATCTTTATAAAATTTAGAAAGACTCGTTACTAGGATTTGCTACACTCTTTTATAAGTCTTTTTTACGAGTCTTTTTTTAAATGTTATAAATTGGTATGGTGGAATATTGCTTGGTTCACTGTTATGCTGCTGGTTGGATTTCTGATCTATAGGTAGCCTTTACCTACCCATATGTTTGGATTTTTATATTTTTTACTTTATTTTATTTTATTTTTATCTTCTACAGTAAGGCACAGTAAGGCGGAATATAATGCCGCCTCTTAGTTTTTAGAAAATATTTAATTTACTAATTAATTTATATTATTTTATTATTTTTTAAAATATATTTTTAAATAGGGATAATTAATTAGAGATTTTTAAAATTCCAAAAAAATAATAATAAATTCAAAAAAAATTCTAGAAAATATTGGAATGTCTTTTTAAATTTCCCTTTTATATATTAAATGAAAGTAATTAATTTTTGTATCTTAAAATTCTAAAAAAAAATTATTATTATTTTTAAAAATTTCTAGAAAGAATATTTGTCTTCCCTCATGCAACTATAAATATCCCTTCTTGGTGGTCTAGGAAAGTAAAAATTTTAGTTGGTCCAATTTTTCTCTAAAAATTTGAGAAAACGGACCGACAAAAGAAAATTTTTTTAGTTCACTATCGTCAAAAAAAGCTCGATCGGTCCTCCGATGTGGGCTCCAGTCTTCTTTTGAAGACTGTCCTGAAGGAGTCGTAAGATCGTTAATATTCGGTAAAGGCTTGATCCTCCGATGTGGGCTCCAGTCTTCATCTGAAGACTATTTTGAAGGAGTTGCAAGACCGTCAATATTTGATAAAGGCCTAGTCCTCCAATGTGGGCTCTAGTCTTCATCTGAAGACTGTCCTGAAGGAGTCACAATACCAGAGTCACAAGACTCTCAATATTCGGTAAAGACCCTATCCTTCGATGTGGGCTTCAGTCTTCATCTGAAAACTGATCTGAAGGAGTCGCAAGATTGTTAATATTAGGTAAAGGCCCGGTCCTTTGATGTGGGCTCCAGTATGTATCTGAAGACTATACTGAAGGAGTCACAATATCGTCAATATTCGGTAAAGACATGGTCCTCTAATGTGAGCTCCAGTCTTTATCTGAAGACTGTCCTGAAAGAGTCATAAGATTGTTAAAATTCGATAAAGGCCAAGTCCTTCGATGTGGGCTCCAGTCTTCATCTGAAGATTATCCTGAAGGAGTCGCAAGATCGTCAATATTAGGTAAAGGCTCAATCATCCAATATGGGCTCCAGTCTTCATCTGAAGGAGTCACAATACTGTTAAAATTCGATAAAGGCCAAGTGCTTCGATGTGGGCTACAATCTTCATCTGAAGACTATCCTGAAGGTGTCGCAAGACCGTCAATATTCGGTAAAGGCTCGGTCCTCCAATGTGGGCTCCAGTCTTCATCTAAAGACTGTCATGAAGGAGTTGCAAGACCATCAATATTCGATAAAAGCCTAGTCCTCTAATGTGGGCTCCAGTCTTCATCTGAAGATTGTCCTGAAGGAATCACAATACTAGAGTCTTAAGACTCTCAATATTCAGTAATGGTCCTATCATTCGATATGGGCTTCAGTCTTCATCTGAAGACTGTCCTGAAGGAGTCGCAAGATTATCAATATTAGGTAAAGGCCCGGTCCTTTGATGTGGGCTCCAGTATGTATCTGAAGACTATACTGAAGGAGTCATAATATTGTCAATATTCGGTAAAGGCATGGTCCTCTAATATGGGCTCCAGTCATTATCTGAAGACTGTCCTGATAAGTCACAAGACTGTTAAAATTCGATAAAGGCCAAGTCCTTCGATGTGGGCTCTAGTCTTCATATGAAGACTATATCCTGAAGGAGTCGCAAGATCGTCAATATTAGGTAAAGGCTCGATCATCCAATGTGGGCTCCAGTCTTCATCTGAAGACTGTCCTAAAGGAGTCGCAAGACTGTCATTTACCGATAAGGATTTAATCCTTTATTCCCAGATGAGTATATTGGTGGATGCTAGTGGTGAACAAAGTATAATTCTTATACCATTCCAAGCTTTTGATTGGATTGGTAGCTTGAAGAACATTGGTGTCGATAGCCGGACGGACGTTTGATGACGGTGGGTAGTCAGGAAGAGATCTGACAATATTAAAAAAATTGGCAAAAGTTTAGCAATGGTTAATAATCGATGGGGAAGAGATCTAACGATCATAAGTCGATGTATGAAGTTAGGCAATATGTCGATGAAAGTATATTGGAAGTGGTTAGGTGGTATTCTGAAGTTGGTGAATAGGCGGTGAGTTAATGACGATGATCGGATAGAATTTTGCTGAAGATAGAAGATATGCATACTGATAGGGGCAAATAACTAACAATTTGATGGATGGGGTCAAACATTATATCGATCGCAGCTGTCTAGTGATACTCTAATGATGGCAACAGAGTGGAGGCTTGACTGTCTTCAATCCTTCTTTGAAGGAGTTGAGAAAGATGCTTCAAAATGTTATATGAAAAAGGTTGATGGGATCTACTAAGGATGCTTGACATATAACATGTTATTTGTCAGAGCTTTACTAGGTTACACTAACATGTATATAAGAAGTCGAGAGAATTCACCAAAGATGTATGGCCTATTCGAGGTTGTTTGTTAGAGCATTTCTCGATGACATTAACATGTGTGGAAGAGGTCGAGGGAATCCACTAAGGATGTTTGACCTATCCGAGGTTATTTTTCAGAGCTTTACTCGACGATTTTAACATGTATGGAAGATGTCTGGAGAATCCACCAATGATGCATGACCTATACGAGGTTGTTTATCAGAGCGTTGCTCGATGACGTTAACCTGTGTGGAAGAGGTTGGATTGAATCCCCCTGGGATCGATTATGCCTTGATTAAGAGGGGACGAATGTCCCATGTATCTTGAATCAAATGTGAAGAATGATATATCTTTAGACCGTTACTGTATTTTTGAGGTTTAGATTAAGATATTGCCCAAGGAGTAAAATTTAAGCTATGGACTATATAAAGATTATAATTTACTGGAAGTATCCTTGCCATTGTTAGAAGCTTTATGAAAAAATAGTTTCCCAAGATATTATCTTGGATGTTGGAAGATTTAGATGGATTTTCTTAGCCACGATTGCAGTCAATATTGCCCCCAGTCCACATCTGATTCCCATAAAATTAATGCTGCAATGCTTGATGTTAGGACGCTGACATGAATGACCTTTTGAGATGGGAGCAAAAAGTTTCCCTTTAGTCAGGAATGACGTTCCTACAGACGACGCCAAACTGTTGCGTCCTGAAATATTCACGGTAGTAAAGAGTATAAAGTTTAGCATCTTAGCTTTGTACGAAGATCCAATACATAAATAAATAAGAGAGTATGACTATAGCGTTTATAAGAGACACCATATTTTTTATGTAGAAACCCCTGAAAAGGAGAAAAACCACAAGGCCTGGCCCGGTTTGAATGAATCAACTAGTGCTTGTAATTGATTACAAATGAGGCCCTTTCTTAGGAGGAAGGTCTTAGCTTGAGCAGAAGTTTGGCGGTGGTTAAGGAGAACTCTGACTATGGTCGATGAGTGGGCAGAAGTCCAGCGATGGTCGAGAAGAACTCCTGCAGTGGTTGGCGAACGGGCAGAAGTCTGGCGGTGGTCAGGAAGACTCTGGCGGTGGTTGACGAACGGGCAGAAGTTCGACGTTGGTCAAAGAATATACGAAAGCCTGACAGTGGTCGACGAACATGCGAAAGTTCGATGGTGGTCGGGAAGAACTCCGGCGGTGGTCGATGGACCCAAATTCTTCCCTTATCTTCCTCCTTTTCTTCCTCCTCTTCCTCTTCCTCTCATGAGAAAAATAGGGGCTATTTATAATTTTTTGAGAGTGACATGTCTTATAAATATGAAAGAATCAAGGTCAAGATGGGAGTGGTTTGAATGGACAGCTAATATTGATCCCTTTGATCGCAGACTATTTATTGATTATTTGAATGTCTTAATGATATAAGAATTTGGCGATCTTGGGCTTGTTGGATTTGTCTCGTCGAGCCACACGATTTGATTAGAAGCATGCCTTATTTGAAATTCTTTTGGTAGTCCTAATTATGCTTTGAACCCTCCAAATATGCTTTGGACCTTTGATTTCGGCTTGGATTTCACTAATTTTGATGTTGTTGGGTTCGTCTTTTCGAGACGTTCAGTTTGACTATAAGTTTGTTAAAATTGGAGTTTGGATGGTCTCAGATTGAATTCGGGAAGCTTTCAACTCGATTTTGCCTCGAGATTCATGCCCGATCAAGATAAATTTTTTATGATATATCAGTTCCAAAGTTGCATCAATTACCCTTTTTTTTCTCTTCTCTGTGAGTGTATTGTTAATGGTCACTTGTTGGAGAGAATTTGCTGGATGAATGAATCAATAATTGCTCTCTTCTATGTGAGTTTTCGTTTTAGTAACATTGTTGTAGATGTATTTGTTTGAATGGAAATTTTTTGGAACAATAGAAGGCTAAAGAGAAAAGGGAAGAGAGAAAATAAAAAAGAATATAAATTTTATTTTTCACTTTTTTGGCTTAATACAAACTTGAAGACATCGCCATGATTTGGCTTAATACAACTCCTGCTCTTGCTTTAGGTCTTGCTCTTGGCATTGTTTAGATTTCTTATGGTGATTTGCTGCTTTTTTTTTTTGTTTTTTGTCTGTTGTTGGTGGTGTTAATAGAATTTAGTGGGTTGGATATATATTTTTAAGTTCATAATCACCTAAAAGATTTATCTAATAAATTATTCTTATCTATTTTAATTATATTATTATCTATCTTAATTCAATTTTTCTTAATTCAAGTATAATAGAAGTATAAATCATCTATATTTATACAAATATTATATTTAATATTGATATAGAATATAGTATCTTTGATATAACATATCATAAATTATTTTTGAATTTTGTTATATATTCTTATTTTTTTTAATTTTATTCATATGCACATGTGCACGTGTATTTATACTAGTATAATAAAAATTATATTAAATGGTAATTCATCTCCAATGAAACTCTATTTCTAACACTAAAAAAACCTAAATTTGTATAAGTTAATTTCATAAAAAATTAAATATATTAAAATTAGAAAATTATTAACATAATATAAACTAATATATTTGAGTTCAAAATCTAAAAATTTAATAATTTTAGGATTATTTTATAATTAAAAATATTTTAAAAAATGAGTTTTTGAATAGTATAAAGCCAATATTAACATCTCATTGTTCAAAGTCGCAAAAATTCTTATGCTTATACCATTCGGGTAGAGACTCGCTAGAACTGCAAACACTGAGAGATGCTCTTAGTTGCTCACGCCATCTTCAAAGGCTCATTTTATGGAGAAACTATTATGTGCGGAGTCTGGACGTAGCTCTATGTCGGGACTTCCAATTAAAGAAAGATGTGTGGACCACGACCAAACCCGACCTAAAGTTTATATAAATTCTCATTGTGCATATACTGTACAAACTTGTACATATACTCAATAAGTTTGTACACATAATATGAACAAGTTATATACAACACGTATACAAATTTATACAAATACTATGTATAATTTGTACATAATATATATACAAGAAGGCCGGGTCATCAATTTACAACTATATGTTTTCATTTAGTTGATGTCTGAATATAGAGCTATATGCGGGACTTGGGCGTAATAATTTTTTCATTTTATGGCTCTTTGTTAGGTGCGGTTAGGGAGAGATTATTCTGTGCGGATATCGGACGGGAGAACCGTTCGGTTTATGCTTAGGTACCGAGCGGTACCAAATCTCAATACCGAGCTCAATATTGCATGTGGTGCATTTTTATTGGAGTCGACACAAGACAATGAAAACTTTAGAAAATTTTTTAGCCGTTTATCTTTTGGGGTGACTTTTTTTATTAGTTTGTTTGGAGGCCTATTTTGATTTGATTTGATTTTTTTTTTTTTTTTTTTCCAAATCAGATTTCGTGCGGATACCCTTTTTGTACGTGGAGGGCTTATTTCACTGTATGTTCCTTCGAAGATCGGACGGCCCTCATACCAAATCATGCACGACATTTAAGGTATTGGCAATCAAGGCGCTTGTGATTTAGCTTTTGCAGCCGTCTGATGGTGATTCCAACGGCGGCTGATCACGAGTGGGGGTGTTTTCCCCTTCACCTTCGTGGAGCCCTATAAGCACTGAACAGGATATCATTCGTCGCATCGTAGTTCCCCTACGACCAGCCGTCCACGTTTCGACCTACCAAACTACCACGTCAGAATCATCCACCGCTGAATCTATCAACTTAAGCGCACGAAATAATTTATGCGGTTGTCCGCATTGAGATTTTACATTTTCAAAAAGCTTCAGCAGGGGAGAGTGGACAGGCGGGGAAAAAGCACTCGGAACTAATATGGGTGGCACATGTTGGTCTCGTCGTTGCCATCTTTTCAGATTTTTTCTTCTCATCTCTATTCACACTCCTCTTCCTCTTGCTTCTCTTCTTCTCCTTCTGCTGCTTTAGATCCCTCGACTTGAAAGATTTCCTCGGCTCCTGTCTTTCCTTTTCGAAAGTGCTAACCAGCGACTCCCTGCATGACGTCCGTGGATGAACAGACTCGGATCAAGAGGATTGCGTCCTCGATCCGCGTCATTCCCAACTTCCCTAAGTCTGGTAATCCCTTCTTTTCTCTGTTTGAGTTTTTTTTTTAATTTTTTTTATTTATGGTTGTTGGATTTCTTGAAAAGATGCTGGAAGCTGCAAAGCCCTAGATTTTGGTTTTGATTTGTGGGCTGGGTTGGCGTAGGTGTTATGTTTCAAGATATCACGACGCTGCTGCTGGATCCCCAAGCGTTTAGGGATACTGTGGAGTTGTTTGTGGAGAGGTACAGGGACATGCGGATCTCTGTTGTGGCTGGTAATGTTGTTAGCCAGATTTTGTTTCTTGATTTGCCCTCTTATTTCTGATGTGCTTGTTTGTTTGAGATGGTGTACCCTGCTTTTTGGGATTACAGGTTACTTACTAGCATTTGTAAAATTCAAAATGGTGAACAGAGTGTGTGGGTGGGAACCGAACTGAAGATGTCTCTAGTTAGGAGTTGATGAGTTTTTTGAGTTTCATGGCTGAAGATTTCACTATTGCAGTGGTTCTCGGTTTATTAATGAATCTTCGAAATTACTGCATCCTAAATAGTGTCCTTTCACTTTTTCATTCAATATATTAATTTATTTCCTTCAGTTATCGTAATGTTATACTTGGTCCAATGGTTAGCTGCTTAATTTGCTTTTCTAAAGATCAAAGTTTTAATCTCAGTGAAACTTAAAGAAGAAAATGTTGATTTTGGAGCGTACAAAGCATCTAATATATATATTTAGAACTTAAAAATAAATTAATTTATCTTTGAAATTTATAAGAAAAAAAAATGATGTAACAACTTGTCTTATTAACTCGTTAATTTATTTTCTTAAAGAAAAAAACAAAAATAGGAAATAAAAAAATGATCCTAAGTGGGACTTTGGTTTCATATTTGGTTCCTCTTTGTCCTAATTTTATTTTTCTTTATTTTAGATCATTTTCAATTTTTTCTTCTTCTATGTCCTCTCATTGTGCTTCATTGTTATTTCTGATTGATTGGAAAGTGATATTTTATTCAAATTTATTAATTCCTTATTTTCTTTTATTTGCATGAAACATTAACAGACATTGAAGCATTTGTGGTCCTTTTTTGTGTTTTTATTTTCTTCAGGGTGTCTAAATCTTGGTGATTTTCATTTTTTATGGTTTCAATTATTCATCATTGATGGGAAATAACGCCTGATAGGTTGTTTTCCCTTGGCATTTTCACCTTTCTAGCATTTGTTTCGTCATATCATTTCGTAACTTATCAGAAAATTTGTAAAAGAAGTATTGCATGTCAATTATATTTGTATAGCTCAATCAGAAAATTCATTTTTGGGATACTTGAATTTGCTCATCTTTTCTTCCTTTTGCTCCCACTTTATTTTTATGAGCCTTTATTCCCACTCTCTCTTGATTGCTCCATGTGATAACCATTATTACCCTCCATTCTTGCCTTTTCCTATTCCATTCTTTATCTTTGTGTCCCTTGTTGTCGTAAACCTTCATACTTTCTCATGTCTTTGTGGACGATCTTCAACTTAGGTTTGATATTTTTTCCATCTACGTAGTTAAAAATGATGACCCAATCATAATCTTTCTCCCCATGTATATTGCGTTTGTTAACCGTCATTCTTACCTACATAATTGGCTCCATCCTACTTCGAAATTTGTTTTCATTTTCATTCATCTGTATTGATGCTCATCATTTCCTTCTATTTTTATGTGGATCTCTACTATAGATTGATCCCTCAGGAAAAACACTTCTTTGGAGCCTACTTTTTGTGTGTGAGAGCTCGAGAGTAGTTTTTCCCACGGTGGATTGAATTAGTTTTAACAAAACTTTTGTTCATGTTGGATTAGATTTTTTTTGGGATACGATGTTCATATTGTTGTAGGTGTAAGATCTTATAATCAATTACCCATCATATTTGCAGGAGAACAATCTTAATTAAGATTTCTTAGGCTACTTAGTTAATATGGGAAATGATTGTCTTATCATTTCATCATTTTGTGCTTTATCAGTAAATCAAGTCCGCCAAATTCAGATATCTTTGAGTCATAACTTTAGGAAACTTGTTTATTGATCATAGATTGCCTCCTCCTAGGTGTTCTGCATTATATGAAGTGCTTTTGAGGTTAATGCGAACTCTTTTATTGGTAGAAGGTTTATTGTGTCAGCTTGACTGTGCGGTTTAAAGTGGGAAATATGGCTTTTTGTGGTTTTGAGTTGTTAGACATGAAAGAAATGACATGAATCTCAATTGTTCACAAGCTTCAATTTTACTGGAAGAAGCTTGTCTAAGAAATTTGTGAATTTGCTTGGTGGGCTTGGAAGCATGGAAGTTGGTTCAAGTAGTTTCTTTTTGTGGCCTTGTAACATTGCTATGGATTTGGCTGAAGATTGGGTCTCATATCCATGGAAGAATCAACTAAATTTGATCAGGTTATTGGATTTGTGGTTGCCCAAACAAATAAGGTTTGGATTTACATCCATGGGATGACCCATAATGCGAGATAACAACCTCGAGTGCATGGGTGGCCTAAAAGTGAGCTTATAGCTTTGGATATGAACTACAGGTTGCTATTATAGCTATGAGTACAAAGAAGGCTTAATGGTGGAAATTATAGCTTCATTGTAGAGAAGGCCCATTAGTTAGCTTATAGATTTGTTGTGGTGCATAGTTTTGGGTGCTTATTGCGGTGATGACTTGAATCAATGGGGAATCATTACAATTATACCAAAGTTTAAAGCCTCTATGCTTTGTTAACCAGGTTGAACCCTTATAAGTTATAAATTGTATCTTGACATGAATATTGGGATGCTGGCTTTATTGGAGGCCTTGTATTGTCAAAGAGACGTCAAAGTGAGATCTAGATCCTTAGTTTTTTGCTTGTTTGATTGGTTGACAACATTTATTTGAGTGAAGGCCTTGGGGATATTACAATGATTTGGGCTTTTGTTAATTAGTCGACGACTAATGTAAAATTTGTTGAATAATCATGACCTGAATACTTTAATTCATTGTGCTAATGCTAAGGCATTCCCTGGAAGCGACGCGTGTATGACTTGAATACATCGAGAAATGTGCAAGAGCCATTGCACCAGCGCTTGAGTGCAATGTTAAATAAGCAAGGGTTCCCACATCATAGATGGATGTGGGCAAAGAAGCTAGTTCATGAAATTAGAATTAGGATAGAAACTTAGAATATAGATTCTCTTATGGGCAAATAAATAAAATTAATGAATATTATGATTCATGGGAAGATAAATATTATATGCATTCAGGAAACTAAATGAGTTGGAGAGAATGCTAAGAAGATTGATAGTTTAGGATTTAAACTATGGTATTCAGGTAAGAGTTGTATTAGAAAATGGTGTAGGTGTGATTATAGATAAGAGTTTGAAGGATAATATTATTGAAATTAATTGAATTGAAGATATAATTATAGATTTAAAGATTATTATTGATACTAAGATTATTAATATTATAAGTGTTTATGATCCTTAAATAGGTTTTGATATGTGCTTAAAATTAAAATTATAGAATGACTTAGAAAAATTAATACAAAGAATTTCTCTTGAATAAATAGTTTTTATTGGAGGAAATTTAAATGGACATGTTGGTACAGTGGTAGAAAATTTTAAAAATATTTATGGTGGCTATAGGTTTGGAGCGATTAGTGAAGGTAATAGGACCATGTTAGATTCTACTATAGCTTATTATTTTTTAATTGTTAATACATTATTTAAGAAAAGAGAGTAATATCTCATCACTTATAAGAATTGATATAGTAAAACTCAGATTGATTATTTTTTTATAAGAAAAATATATCGTTTAGATTACAAAGATTGTAAAGTTATTCTGAGTGAAAGATTATGTATCCAGCATTGCTTATTAGTTATTTAGTTTTGGACTTTAAGATGAAGGGGCAAAATACTAAAAATAAAATAAAATATTATCCTTGGATTAGATGTGGGAATTTAAAGAAAAGCTAACAAAAATATTTTTTAGAATAAGATTCAAGACTTTAAGATTTTGATTGTGTAGAAAAAAGTAGCTAGTAATATTAAATTTTTGCAAAGTAGGTGTTTGGATTGTAAAAAAAAATGCTCCTAATAGTAAAAAATAGTTGGTGGTTGAATCAAAATGTGCAAGAAAAGATTAAATTTTTTTTTTAATAAAAATTAGTTTAGATGTAAAAACTCAGAAAATTGGGATAAATATAGAGGGGGCCGTAAGGAGTCTACGAAAGTAATATGCAGTGTAAATAATTTAGATTTTAATAGTCTAGATAATATATTAGATACTAAGGCGAGTGAAAAATGTGTATAAGTTAGCCATGTAAAGAGATAGGAGAAGTACAAATTTAGTTTAAGTGAAGTACATTAATGTGAAATTTGATTTTCTGATGATCCGATTATGAGAGTAGATGTATTAGATTTAGCTTATGTTAAGAAAGATAGAGGTAGACTAAAAAGGCTTGGGTAGAAAGCATTATAAATGATCTTTTTTTATTCGATTTAAATGAGAATTTGACTCTTGACATGATACAATGGAGAAAATGATTCATGTTGTCAACCCCACGTAGTGGGATTAAGGCTTGATGTTGTTGTTGGCCTAGAGGGGCATAGGAGCATTATTTTAATTTGTAACTTTCGGGAGGACATTATAGTTATCTTTGGTTACCGAAGAATCTATTGAAATCCTTAGCTTTAGTTTGGGAACATCTGGAAACTTCTGAGTTCATTGATATGCTTTTTATGATTTCAATGTCGATGCACAAGAATAAATGTTGGTGTTTTGTTTATCAAAGGCCATACAACTGGCTCATAATATTTTTGCATCATTTAATATTTTGGCTTGGCTAATTAGTACCTCAACATTTTTTTTTATGCTTCAACACACTTTAGGTTATATCATACGTAGACTAATCTAAAGTTGATCAGGGGTTGAACATGTTACTTGTGACTAAAATCTATTTTTTTCTGGATTTATAGGATTTTTTAGGTATTTTCCCCATTTATTAGTTTTTTCCATTTTTGAGATTTTTCTTTGCTTAAAATCCCATAAATTTGAGGACAATATCATATTTTAATTTTCTTTTAGTCTAGTGGTTCCTTTGAAGTTTTTAGAATTATCCTTTTATACCTTTCTTTTGATTAATAGCTAGACCTATGATCCGTGAGTTGACAAACAATTCTTTGTTTTTGTTGTTAAAGGTAATCAACTTATAAGTGATGTGACACCATTTAAATAGATGTGGCAGTCAAGTGAACCATGTCTTAGTGTGTGCAGACTTAGTCATCTTCACCTTTAATTTCATTCCAGTTGCCAACTACACCTGGCTGAATGGCCCATGATAGTTTTTTTGTTAATTTGACCTGGTTCTGGAGGCCCTCGAGAGGACAACAGGCCATGAACGATTGATCACTTGTCAAGGAACTCTGTGGCGCTGTTTTGGAATTCCGTTGTAGGTTAGAACAGTTAGGCCACTAACGAGCTACATCTCCCCGTAGTTTTGATGGTGTTTTTTTTAATAGTCAAGAAGGCCAAGAGAGATTCACTGACGAATATCATGGTGGGGCACAACCTAATTTTCATTGATTTATTGTGGAGGATAGGGAGAAAATCATAGTTTAAGAAAATTATAGATGTCTCTCATCTACAGTAGTAGTTGCTTTGCTATCAGTATTTCGTATCAACCTGTCCTCACCTAATCAGTCAGGGGCTTTCCTCTTAATAATAGACTACAAACATATATAAGTGAAGGGGAGTTATAAGGGAGAAGCGATTGGGGTGATGAGCAGTTTGCCCCTTATAGTAAACTACAACAGGTATATGTGAAGGGGAGATGTAAGGGAGAAGCCGTTGAACTGAGAGCTCTGTTCAAGGAAAGGAGTTGTGATTGAGGTTTTGGCATGAGCTTGGTTTTCGGTTCAAGCAGGAACAAGGGCATCATTACAGGCTACATGCATTGTTGCTGCGCGAGGGTACAGGGAATGCGACAATGTGTGGGCCTTTCTTTCAACTGATGGAGTTATGGTTAGCTTAGGTCTCGCGCATGGTTGGGGATTTCCAGGTTTTCTGTTGGAGGGAGAGAATGAAATGAGTATTTGTGTGGATACTATGCACACGAGGAAAAAAATTATAAAGAAAGGAGCTGAAGTAGAATAAGGTTTCGTTTGGGATGACTTTTTTGCTGCTTCTTAAAGCAGCTTTCTAGTACAAAAATTTAGAAAAAAAGGAGATTGAGAATCCCATAAAGACCCACCGCTGCTTAGTGTGTGTGGGAAAGAACCGGCTGGGCAAAGCCTAGATCCCGGGTTCGATCCCCATGGGCGGCAGCGAAAGCATTAGCGTTGGCCCGGGCTAATTGATGTAGGTAGCCTGCTAGGTCGACTGGGGTTTACAATCTGCAAAGCAGATTGGTTCCTCGTCACAAAAAAAAAAGAATCCCATAAAGCAAAGCACTTCACGTTTTATTCTTTTTCCTGGTGCAGGAAAATGCAGAACAATTATGCTCACTTATTAACGAATTAGTTTAATGGATATCAATTCTTAATCATATAACTGATGGTCCAACAAAAAAATAGCAGTGTTATATAAATTGGTTTAGCCTGAGTAAATTTTTATGGCAACTTTGATGTTGTCGTAGTATTCATTGTCATCTTTGCTGCCACTACAAATGGTGCAGTTGAAGTTGGTCCTGTAATCATCACATTATCAGATAATTGTTAATTAAGTTAATAAATTCTTCATTTTCTTATTAATTCATTGATTGATTGATATATTACATTGATAAACGTGATTAATTATTATTTTACCTTAAGCTTTCAATCTTCTCCATACAAATTTTTTATTTCACTTTTCTTTTTTGGGATCAACCAAACACTTTAAATCTGCGGGTTCTAAAAATTCATGCCCCAACCTCCCCTTTTTTAGGAGAGTTTTAACGATGTTTCGGATCAAATTTTCAGAATGCAGATTGACTTTGGGATAAAGCACTACCCAGATATTTCTCCCTTATTTTATGAGGACTTTATAATATGGTTATAGGTTTCTCATAGGCGCAAGCTTCTATGGTTAATTACCCCTCCCGATGACGAGAGAGCACTTTCGATTAAGGTTAGTTATTAAACAAGTATGAAATACCTTGCATATTGTAGCATGTTCACTGTTGTTGCTCGTGGGCGGATTGCTATGTATTGCAAGCTCCCTTATTTTCATAAGAAAGTTATTTGCTTATTAGAAGTCCCTTGTTAACGCCGTAGGTAAGCTGTTGTTTACATTACAGGTTCCCTGTTGTTGGCGTTTACATTTATAAATTTTGTTTAGTTATACGTTTGACCTTAAGTTCATGTAGGTTCATTTCCCTGTAAATTTGTTTAGTCTAAATTTCAGTGTATTTTTCATCGTGTGGGTCATTAAATTTCTAAGTCCAATAATAATTCAGACAAAATTTCGGCAGCCTCTCGGCGTCTCCCTTGTTTAAAAGAAATTTTGGGAGTCTTAGCCTGCCCACCACGTTAGAGAAAGACGTGAATGGTCAGTGTCGAGCGACACTACGGCCGTGATTTTCAATCCCACTACGCCAGAGGAGTGTATGGGTCGTCAAGGGTACCCGTTTAAAAGATTTATAGTTTTTTCCCGCAGGCAAAATATTAATTTTACACTAATTACATAATATATGTTAAACTAAATTTATTCATATGATTTTTTAATTTATTTTATTATTTTCTTATGATTTATGATTTCTCGCCCGTCCTGCTTCATAAGGCAGCAAATTTTGCATTTTAAATTGGATGTTGTTGCCTCTTAACTCATGCCAAATTCACACTTTCACTTGTGTAAAGATTTACACAATATTATAGTCCATTTTAAAAATTTTTGGTGTTTCAGATGCAACGACGAAGTCCATTTTGCTTGCAACAGATAGAGTTTAATAATTTCATTACGATCCAGACACACCAATCTTTATTTGAGTGATGTCTTTACTGCCAATAATAATTGATTAATGTCTCATTTGCTTGCATTGACCATGCCATATATATGGAGTTCAACAAATGTCCCTAACAAAATATTGTGTGGACCATACTTGTTATGAATAGGTTGATCGTACAAACCTCCATATGTCTTCTTTGAAGATTAAATTAAGGACTCTTCTTATAGACTTTCAAGGGCTTGTTCATATTACACATTGAGTGTTCTTCAGTTTGACTACATGGATATTTGTTGAATGAGATTTATCTCTTCAATTCCACCTTAATCCATTAGTTTATTGAGATTTTTTTTTGAATATGAATTGCTCCAACTTACCAAGTTAGATAGGCTTTAAATTTGACGGCTTTTGTCATCGAGATAGCAAAACATGGGCTTTTCTTGCTGTAGTCTTTCTTTTGGCTTGTTGAGTAAGGAAAGATGTCGGCGACTCGTCATATTTAGGCTTGTTGAGTCTGACCTTATACATCTATTTGAGCTCTAGACTTGAGCTGTAGAAACTTGGGCTTTTCCAACTTATTGAAGTTATCAGACTTGAATGTTTCTTCATTTAAAATTTTCAACTTTTTGGTGAGTTTAAGAGATGAAATCTCAATTTTTGTAATCATTATCCATGCTTAGTTGAAATCACTGATTCATATTTGTATGATCAGATAAATTTTGATATAAATATTTATTTGGGGAATGCAAAGCACGATGTCAACCTAAATAAATATTTAAAATATCTACTGTCTCTTGTAAGAATTTTAGGTGCAATTTCTTGACTAGATATTTATGTATAGTATTTCTTGAAGAATTGACTATAGATTGGAGGTATCGATCGTTTCACCATTCAAATCAATGAGCTGATAGGCTCCTCTTTGATATACCTTCTCAATAACATAAGGGCCTTTCTAATTAAGCTCAATTTCCCACTAATTTTGCAATGCGGGAGGATTGGTCTTCTCAACACCAAAATTAATTCTCCTTCTTGGAATGTCTGAGGATGCATTAATCAGTCAAAGGATCTAGATATCCTTGCTCAATAATTTTTTAAGTTTTGTTGGGCTTGCAGTCCAAATACTAATGCATAAGGAGTGGATTTTTTTGGTATTTTATAAGTAGTACGATATGCTCATAAAGCTTCTGCCATTTTAGTATGTCATTCTCTTTTATTTTTAGTATCTTCTTGAGTAACTTTACCAATATTTTATTGAAGGAATTCGTCAAACCATTCGCTCTTGGATTGTACATAGATGAGTACTGCCAATCAATTTTATGTCGATCGATGAATCGATATATTTTGATGCTTTTAAAAGCTAGTCCTTTATTTGAAGTCATATGGTGTAACACACCAAATCTTTAGACAATATTATGAGTAAAGAAATTTAACACATGTCCAGCAGTAATTTCTTTAAAAGGAACCGCTTCAGCCCACTTCGATAAGTAATCAATTGCAGTAAATATGAAGTGATGTCTAGTTGATGATGGTGGCTTAATTGGGCCAATTATATCCATAGCCCAGCATTCAAATTGCCAAGAGGCAATTGTAAGGTGCAACGAGTTGGCCGTTGATGTATACTGTTATCATGAATTTGACTTTCATAACACTTTTTAACATATTCAATAACAATTCTCACTTTCGAGGGCCAATAATAACCCATTATTTTAACTTTTATAATCATTTTAAGGCTTGACTGATGTGCTCTAGAAAGTCCTTCATGAATTTCGGTCACTACCATAGTAGCCTCTTTAGCTCCAAGCATCATAACCACATTTGCTCAAAGGATTACGATAAGGAGTGTCATTAACAAATGCATACCACAAAGCTCTTTTTCTAATATGTAAAGCTAACGAATTTTTTATTGGAAGCTTGCCCTCTTTAAAAATGATCGATAAAAAGGCTCTCCATTCATCCTTTTTTTAACCATAAAAGGTAAAATTTGAGGTTTGAAACTTCTTCAGACTTGTGCTCTTCAAAGTTGTATCCTGCTGACATGAATTTGATGACCCCTCTACCAGCGGGGATTGTATAATTGCTGGCTTTAGCACTCGACGAGTGTGGACTCCTATCAACACTGGCTCATCATTCATGTTTGCCATTTCTTTTTGCCAACTTAACCAGAGAATCTGCCTCATTGTTTTGTCATTTGTGCTCGAGTGACTCAAGTTAATGTGATATTTGAATTTGCTTCATGAGTTCAAGAACCCATTGTGATAATAGGCTAATTCAAGTCTATTATTTTATAAAGACCCAGCACTTGATTTATGATAAGTTCAGAATCACAAAAAATATGAAGGTTTGGATCACTATTGAAATATCAATCTCAAGGCCTGCAATTAAGACTTCATATTCAGCTTCATTGTTAGTTCTAGGCTCAGTCAAACTAAATGAATAATTGATTCCCCCCCCTCCATCAGGTGTTATGAAGATGAGACCAACAACAACACGAGACGTTGGATTGTTTGAAGGTTGAGAAGGTTTAATTAATGATGCTCTATCAAAATACATTTCCTAAATTTGTAGTTTTTCTTTATCTTGAATTTGTAGAATTTGTTCATCAGGTAGATCATCATTTAGTGGAGAATCTGTAGAAATATGATGCACAATTAAGAAACTTGTTAAAATTGTCCCTTTTATTGCCTTTTGAGGAAGATATGTAATATCAAATTGCAAGAGAATAACTGCTCATCTGGCAACGTTGTCTTGTTATCAAGAACTTCAATGAATCGACCTTTGAAATTAAAGTGACTTATTGAGATAACATGTAATGACAAAGCTTTTGGACAATAAAGATTAATGCTAAATAATGCTTCTTATTTAGAGAAATAACGCATCTTTGCACCAATCAACCTTCGACTAATATAGTAGAGGGCATTCTTCTTGCCTTCTTCATTGTGCTGAGCTAGCAATGCTCCAAGAAACTCTTCCAGTGCTGCAGTGTATAGAATAAGAGGCTTCCTTGAAATTAGCTAGAAATTTTTTGAGAATGAATTATATTGATACATTCAATTAAATATTTTGCTCTTTGTAAGCTGAAGTTAATCTTAAACTTTATCATTTTTAACAAATATTTGTGGATGATGGATGGTTTTTTTTTACTTCAAGTTTTAAATAATATTGAATTTTGTAAAATTGAATTTTCACATTTTTATTAAATTTAGCTCCAAAAATAATTTAATTTTAAAATTTATGGGCGTTGTAGAAAAGAAGTGTTGACTATAAAAAGAGAGAGAGAGAACAGAGAAATTACGAAGCAACATACCTGCCTCCGAGCCGACCCCACTTCACGCAATCTTCCCATACAACACAACTTTTCGCTCTTGTAACTTCCTCACACGGCATAAAATTCCTTTTAAAACCCATTCTTTCGATCCATTCGAGAAAGACTCAAGCATGAAGAAGAAATCGCTCGGCCTCGCCTCTCTGCTCTGAAGGGCCGAAGCCCATCTTCCTCCACCCGCTCGTCCACTCTCGAGCGAGACCCATCTCCGGCCTTCGTC